>OX459031.1:85612307-86212307 GCA_949775025.1 Tricholauxania praeusta
TTTGCACGCTAGCACGTGAGTATTCCGCTTAAAATAGCTTATTAATCAAAATTTCCTTTGAAGTTTGTTTCTGACACCATATAGCGTGCCTAGCTTGTTTTAATTAAAACAATGATTTTTTAGATTATTGAGATCTTATTAAATTAAAATATTTAATCTTAGCTAATCGCAATTTGATAAAAGACCAAGCGTTCGGTAACACCTGCAATTAATAATATACATCTTAATACTTAATTACCGATACTACGTTAACTTATGAAGTTACCGATACTACATTAAATAAATCACTTTTTATTTTGAAAATCTTTATATTATCTTTTATTGAAACAATTAAATGTATATAAGTACAAGCAAAATATAAACGAGGTGCCGGCAGCAAAGACTGTCTGATTTGCTAGCTATCCAACGAGTAAGTCTCTGTTTGTTTCCATGCCTCTAGTTGGCAAAAGGTTCTCATCTTTCATTCCCCGCTCCATACACACAACAACCAAAGAATGTGCTGATCTTTCATTCTTCACCTTGGCTATTATGTATACAGAACAAAAAATGAATAACAAAAATTACTTAATATCGTATCGCAACTTTTTTACGATGGATTACACTGAGTTTCTTAAAAGATCCTGACTCGGTGTAATGCAACGTCTGTTTTTTGTTGCTTCCCGGTATCGTCATGTATATCTTTATTAGGGATATACATAACTCCTCCCGGGTTGCTTTTAGGATTCTCCCGAATCCTTTTATTTAACAATTTTATTTTAATACTTTTATTTTTTAACAATTTAATTCCGATTACAATTACAATAATGAGTATTACTATTTTAGTTCTGGATAAGTATACTTATCCTCGAATTCAATTTTTGTGTTTACATATTTTTGTTTCTCAATTTCAATCTTACAGTTAGTGAAACTTAATACATAGTTTTTATTTAGGGTGATTTCCAGTTTGTCGCAGTTTTGATACAATGTTAAATTGTGTGCACTTTTAATTAAAATTATGTTGCCACTTAATTCTTGTATTTCAGTAGTATTACTATACTGAAATGTAAATATACAGTTTTTGCTTAATTTAAGTTTCTTTAACAATGTATTTTTTTTCTTAAATATATTAATTTTTAGATTCTATAGTTACAATAATTTCATCTGTTATTTCTATTTGAAAATTTTTTTTGTTTGGCATTGGAGGGATGAGTTTTATTTCAGATTCTATATAAGAGTTCGGAATCTACATAGCAATTACAATGGAATTGTTTTTTTTATGATAATAACCCTATTTTTGATAATTTTAATTTGAAAAAATCTATATCAAAAAACCCTATTTCTTCCTTAGTCAACATTTTTGGATTTATTAAATTTTGTTTTGCTGCCGCTATATTATCCTGAATATCTTTGATTTTATCCTCAATATATCTTAGTTTTTCCATGTAGTCATTAAATCTTACTTGTTTTTTTAACTCATTGTACTGTACATCTGATTCATTAATATATTCTAATACCTGTTTTCTTTCATTATCTACTGCATTCTTTATTGAGAATAATGTATTACAGTACACTCCGCATATAAGAAACTTTTAAAATGCCGACAAATTGTTCATTATATGCGGTTTTTCTTATACGCGGGTATCTTATATAAGAAACTCAATTCATATAAGCGTACTCTGTGTATAAGAAATTTCTGCTCTTATAAACGATTTTTTAGGTAAAAATTATGCTGCCATATTTTAGAAAAAAAAAAAATCATTTCATTTATTTTTCATTAACTTTAGTACAAAACAAAGGTTAACTCAAACTAAAAATAATACTTTTATAAAGGAACTTAAGCTTTCATGTATGTATATGACTAGATGCATAATATTTATAAAAGCACATACTTATACTTATTGGTTACAATTAAAATAAAGTTATTTTAAGAAAAAATCAATAATTTGTTTTTGAACAAGTGATTTGTCACGTTGATGAAAGAGAATTTTTTCAATATTTATTACACTGTCATCATGTGGCAAATACTGTTTCAGTACAAACAACGCTTGAAGAGCTTCCACTCGGCTTGGTTGTACTATTGCGCTATCCGTACAATCTTCTACAATGTCCTCAATCTCGTTTTGTACTTCACTTACAATTTCATTTTCGCTAATAGTACCAAAACAGTTCTCTTTCTCCAAATCAGCTAAATTTTGATAAAAAGCTTCGTCGCCATCAGCTTCACAAAAAACATCATCTGAGACCATAACATGACTTGCATCCATTAAATCGGTGTCATTGAAAATACCGGCTTTTTTGAAGCAATTTTGAATTTTTTGTGGAGTTACATACCACCAAGAACGTTTGACAATATGCAATGCTCTCAAAATCGTTATGCTTTTCAAAAATTTATCCATATAACCTCCTTCTGCCGCTAATATTTGTTCCCGAACTAGACACTTTCTATAGTGCGATTTGAAGGAATGGATAATACCTGTAAATAAGAAAAAAATTCAGTAAAATATAATTTACATTTGCGAATTTAACATACCCTGGTCCAATGGTTGAATAAGACTTGTGATGCACGGAGGCAAAAATACAATTTCAATGTTTTTTGGCATGAAGTCCAGTTTATGGCACGAAGCGTTATCAATTAAGAGTAAAATCTTTTTATTTTTTTTAATGAGCTTATCGTTTAGCTCCTTTATAATCTCCCACCATATAGAGCTAGTCATCCAACCCTTTTGATTAAATTTGTAAGGGATAGGAACAACCACGAAAACATCTTGGCTGCTTGTATTTTCCAATAGAATACGCGTATTTATCTGAGCCAGTCGCGTTACTTATAAAAAGCAATGTGATCCTATCCTTTTGTGTCTTAAATCTGGTTACCACTTGGTTTCCTGGGACGTAAGATCCGTTCGGAAGAGCTTTATAAAGGAGGCTAGTCTCGTCGGCGTTATAAATATCTACTAAAGCATACCTTTCTAATAAAAGTGGGAGCACCTTTTCTTTAAAACTTCATGCAGATTGGTTGTCCGCAGAACCAGCTTCACCGTGATGTTTTTTAAATTTTATATTTGCGTGTTTCTTCCATCTTTGAAGCCAGCCTGGACTCGGTTTAAAATCAGCCATATCCAGTTTTACTGCAAATTGCTGCGCTTTTTCAAAAATTATCGGCCCTGTTACTCGAGCGTTTTGTTCCACCATTTGCTCAAACCACTTTGTCATTGACTTATTTAACATGTCGTATTTCGATTTTTTGGCTCTTTTCATATCCAGAGTTTTGCACGTGAAACTCTTACTATGAACTTCCTCTGAGTTTATTATAATTTTACATAGAGTGCTTTTTGCAATATTAAATTTATTTGCAACTTCATTTTGAGTTGCACCGTTTTTAACTTGCGCCAGTATTTGCAATTTTGTTTTTATTGAAACTGTATTCCTTTTAGCTTTTTCCATTTTAACTTGCGCGAGTTAATAAATTTTACGTTATTTAAATATTTTTAAATGAAAAAAATGAGCTTTATTTATTTTATAAATGAGGAAAAAAAAAAACTACACTATGTCTTAACGCTAAGAACTTAAAATATGGAATGCCTTTGATTTTTCTGAGTTTTATCAAGTCAGTTGTTCAATGTTGAAATTGTTTACAATTCGATTAGATTTCCAATGAAATCTACAAATGCCAACCGGATGCTACGTTAGCATTTGTCCACATTGAGTTGCATATTTTTGTTGTGAAATACATTGTATATGTTACAATGTATTTCTGTTTAGGTTATTTTTAAGCTGACACCACTTTTATGTGCGGTGTCAGTTCGGTAGGAAAAGTTGACATTTGGTTTGTTAACTCGCGTTTGCATGATTATTACCAGCACTCGATGTCGTATAAGTAACTGTATTTGCTCTAGCAGAACTGCGGCAAATCTAAATCAAGCAACGGCAATGTAAAGTTTCTATCATTAATCTGGTTTGAAATTAAATTATGTTGTTGTAAGTCAGGTAAAGAAGATTGAGCTGAGTTTTCATCAACTCTGCGTCTGAAACCACGCGTATTATGACGCTTAGGAATTGCTCCGCGACCACGATTGCGAGTATTACTAAGACTGCGCGTCGAATTTCGAATTGAATTATTTATATTGTTATTATTATTATTAATAGACTGAATGTCAACATTAATTGGCTGTAGTTCATTAACTTGAGCTGAACGTCTGCAATTAGGACATTCTTGGGAATCTGTTAACCAGTGCTCAATACAATTTTTGTGGAATACATGATTGCATCTGGTAATCAGACCTTTTGACCCATTGATAAACGGTTGAATACAAATGGTGCAAGACGATTCATTGTGAGGTACCAGAGCTGGTATATCCTCTGAACTGTGTCTTACAGCCATTTCCATAAGCAATTGAAAATTTCAGTTACTAAACGAAATTAACTCCAAATGAAATAAGGTTTAAATTATATAAAAATAAGGTTTAAATTATATTAAAATAAGGTTTAAATTATATGAAAATTAATGTTTTCCTTATTTTGGTGATATGTATGGACTTATGAGTAGGATTAATTATGATAAAGATTGATATAGGACAAGAAAATAGGCTATTGCGTAAAGAATCTTAAAATTCTTACAAATGAAACTGCTTAATGAATTCGCTTTAAATCTGCCATGCTTTGGACAGAAAGTCGCACTTTGCAAATAAGCTGTTTTTCCAGAAAAACAATGGCAAATTTAACTTGGTTTTTTCAATTAAATTCTTCTCACTGTCGGACAGATATTTGCTTGATGCAAATAACATGTATTTCCAGACAAATGAAATAAAACAGAAACTGTCAATTCAAAAGAATAACTAGATGTCTTTAAATTCGCTTGAGGGTGTTACAAGCTTTAGTTGATTCTAATTTATTTGTTTTTGTCAAAACATATGAATGAAAGCAAATCGGTCAACATATGTATATGGTCTGAAATCGCCATATAGTCGAATTTCCATAAATGGTCAGACATATATTTGAGTCAACACAAGTAAACCAATGTATCAACTAAACTAATGCGAAATTTTAAAATGAAATTTACTAAACAGAGAATAGACCTTACAGAAGGCTTAGCCTATTCCGGGATGTGTGGAACCAATAGACAATCTAATCATTGATTGCCCCACGTTGGGCGCCAAATATGTAATGTAATGTATTTTTCATTCAAATTATGTAACGTACGTAACTGCACCACGTTGGTGTGTGGCCTCACATTGCTGTATAGCCCCACGTTGGGCGCCAAATAAATATGTAATTTACGTATTGCAAATTAGAATATAAAGTCTTATGCAATCAGGTCAAGCTTCATCCATTCCAATATAAACGGCCAAGTTAAAATTTTTGATACCAATTTACTTTGGTATACACTCTGATTGTCTGCAAGTTAAGTAGTGAAAGGGTCGGGGGAGGGAGAAATTAAAGCCACTAGCTTCAGTCGTCGAGGGGGTACGTGACCAATTCAACTAACGTTAATACCATACATACAAATTATTATTGTAGACTTCCTATAAAGCTACATTAAATGGACCTACATGACCATATGCAAAGACGAGCTCCAATGGTCATGTACCTGAAAAATATATGTGTACAAAAAAAAAGTTAATCAAAAGAAAAATATCAATCTCTATATCATTTTTAAATGTATCTTCAAGATGGCTGCGAAAATACGCACTCGAAACCCACCCTACCATTGGTCATATAGTGCACAAATATTCATATGACCTCACAAAAGGCCTACCTATTCATGTCCTGTCATATCACCTTAAGTAAACAAGTATTTTTTTTTTTTAAATAATTTATTTAATTACAAAATTACTCACTTTTTACATTATTATGCTGCACTCCAACGATGAAAGCCTTCAATGGTGTCGTTGAGCAAACATTGAGCTGCGTTGAGCAAAAATCAAAGTGAGCATAATGACCATAATATTATCATTGAGCAAGATGCATCTTGGCTCTATAGACTGGCCAAATTCATACTAGTCAACAAGTTTTGACTTTCTGAAATGTATGCGCTTCAAATAAATTATTCGTTTTTTCAATTTTTAATTTCAAATTGGGTACTAACAAAAATTTTACGTAAAGAATTATCTAGGAAAGTAGAGAAAGTATGCTTTACTTGATTTTTAGGTTATTATCAATTTTTATGCTTAGATTTAAGTATTTTAATTTAATTTTAATCCACTTTTTAGAAGATTTTAAACGTTTTTTAATAAGATTTTAACCGAAACAAAGGAATAGTATATGTAATATAGTTTTTTGTAAAATGCTTTTTTAGCGAAATCGCTACAATTGATTTTAAATTTCCACAATATTTAGCAGATTAAGATTTTGTAGAACTTGTGATTTAAAGGAAAATTTCCATATTTTTTAAGTTTTCAAATTGAATTTATGTTTTTCAATAGATTCTTTTTATTTGATAGTAATTTAACCGGAATTTTTTTTTTAAAGAGCACTGTAAGAACTGAATTTCAATAGTTTTTTAAAGAGTTTTCTGAATTATTTAACACAAATTTCAATATTTTTCTTTTGTTTAATTTTACGGTACGTCAAGCCAACGCGTTGTTTACCAGTTTTGATAGACTAACTGATGTTGCTGACACAATGCCGTTACGGTGCTGTTCTGGATGCGAATACATATTTTTGCTGACTGATGGAACTGGTGAAAGTGGAACATGTGGTCTGTAGCGTAAATGACCACTTGAGAACCTTACATTTTTCAGCATTAAGATGAATGATTTTCAGAATCTTTTGATTCGAAAATGTGAATGCAGTTTCTGAATTTTTGGAAACTTAGTATGATGAAATTCTCGAGCAAGAAGATTATGAAGCACATTCCATGTGCTGAGAAATTTACTTGTAACTGCATCCGAACTTAGGCACGTAATTCCTGTTCAAGTTTTGCTCACTAAATTCGATGCTGAATAAACCTTGCACTTTTCTATTTCTTATTTCTAGATAATAGCAAATTTATGCACTTTTTCTAGGATAAAAAAAATGAATATTCTTTGATGCAAAGAATATTTATGTATACCATATTACCATACCATAAGAGGAAATTCGATGTGTGCTGTTTGATGGCTCCAAGAAAAAGGAAGTTAGAATAAACTTTTACTTTTTACTTTACGTCTGGAAATTTATGCAGATCGTCTAAATTAGCTCCTTTTATCTCTTATAATTCCTTCGACTACCTGTCTCCTTTCATTATTCATAACCTCCAGTACGATAGCTGCAATTTCGGACCTCCTCTCAACCATATTAATAGGAGCTGCGGCCGCTGGCGGACTAATTATTCGACTCATATTTAAGATTGGTGGTCTAATTAGGTCCTCAGGATTCATGACTTTCACTTATTCACCAATTCACTGATTTATAAATTTAAAGGTTGAGCTTATGCTATGTGAATTTATAAAAAGAAACATCTATCCTTTTGTTTTATTCTTAATTTCCTTAGAGTTTGTTTTTCTTAACCCGAATCACCCTGGTGTTGCCATATGGCAACGCAAAGTAGTCACTTTCAAACGATCACAAAATGGAAACAAATTCAAGAACCGATATTTTCCAGTTAATTTTGAACTCGCAATTGTTCGTCTCTTAGAAAAAAAATCGAGTGTCACAAAGTGAGAAAAGTAAAAATTTACTCAGGTTGATTCGGGTTAACATTCGTTTCTTTGCTCTCTTTTTCTTTTTGCTTAGATTAACTTGTTTTTAATTTTGTTGCTTTTATAGCGTATAATTTTCTTCATAAAAATATAATTTTTTTTCTCATTTTGTATTTAATTTGTTTGAATTATTTTATAATTTTAAGACTTACAGTAGTATAATAAGAATAAAAAGCATAGTTTATATTTAGTTGAGACCGCTGCTGAAGTCCTAGGTTTTTGATGTTAACTGTCGGTGTAGTCATTTCTTTCGTAGTGGCTGTTCCTCGGATCAGAAATCCCGTTTGATAACACTATTTGGGCACCACTCCGTGATTAGTAATCCTCCGACATAAAGATGACCTATACCTTGTGTTAAAAACACTAAAACTCAAATTTTTAGTTTTACAAAGTTTATTCAGCGTCAGCTACTGCTGAGCGCTTTTAAAAAATCCTAAAAATAGTGATGTTTAACATTTTTTAACATCAGAAATTATCAAGTTTTAGTACCACTCACTTTTGTCTGGCAATCACGAATTAAATGTACATTAGAATGAATTTAAAACGAGGCTAAGAAAGAAAAATCATGTAAAGTCAAAAACCGCGAAATGTCAATAACTTGCGGTTGCCAGATCAAGGTTTTGCAGCGTTGCATTTATTTCGGCAACATCTTCCCCCCCCCCCCCGCAGGCGACCCCCTTGTCGGTTGTGTCATCTTTGCCGATATCGAGTATGTCCAACTTCACGGCAGGGCGTTCTAGAATACCCTGTGCTGTCTTCACTTTGTCCCTTCTAACTTGACTTTGACTTCGTTAAAGTCGTCTCCACGACCACGCCTTTTAGCCATGTGTTTCTTTTGGAACTTTCATCAACTATCAGCACCACATTCCCTACAGCTATCGGCTTCACTCGGCTGAACCACTTATCACGACGAGATAGAGTTGGAAGCATCTCACGCACCCAACGGTGCCAAAACTGATCGGCAAATATTTCTGATTGTCGCAGACACATCTTCAGGTAAATTTTTTTCGCTTCACAAAATGGCATCGCACGGTTATTAGTACCCAACAAAAAATGATTCGGAGTTATTGGCCCCTGATCTTCGCTATCAAGCGAGACAAATGTCATTTTCAATCATTTCCATCTCAAGTATTGCAGTACGTAAACTTTCGTCTGTAAAACGCTTAGACGGCGAAATTTTGTACAGGACCGTCTTAATTGTTCTTATCAGGTGCTCCCCCCATATGAGGTGCTGCTGGCGGATTAAACTTCCAATCGATTCCCTGAAGAGCTAGCTCGCGTTGCATAACCGAGGTGTTAACATTTTCTAGCTCCTTCTTTAAAAAGTTTTCGGCTCCATGAAAATTTGTCGCGTTATCGCAGTAATTGGTGGCAGGCTCTCCTCGTCTGGCGATGAAATTTCTCAGGACATTAGGCACGAGACTGTGCTGAGGCTGTAGGCGATCTCTATGTGAACTGCCCTCACAGTCAGGCAGGTTATTATGACGCCCCACCTTTTCAATGTTTTGCGATTTTCGACAACCAACATCGGTCCGAAATAGTCAATGTCAACGTGTGTGAATGGACGTTGGAAAGCTTATACACGTTCTACTGGAAGTATGGCCATTTGTGACGCTTGAGGCATGGCCGACGAGATTTTGTATGTGTTGCAGGTGCGACGCACTGATTTAAATAAAAGACGTAATTTCGGTATAAAATATAGTTAGCGAACTTCATTTAAAGCGGTTTCATGTTGATCATGGTAAAAGCGTTTATGAAAATGCGCACATATGAGATACGATACTCTGTGTTTTGACGGTAGGAAAATTAAATCAATTTGTGGCTTACACTCACCGAGAAAGTTGCTCGCTCTGTCTTTGACCCGTATGACCTCATCGGTAGGAAAATTAAATCATTTTGTGGCTTACACTCACCGAGAAAGTTGCTCGCTCTGTCTTTGACCCGTATGACCTCATCGTTGTCCCTGTACACTTGTAACTTATACAAAGGGCTGCTTTTTGCCACTACTCTCCCGATTTTTAGAGTCGACCAGTCTTGAAGTACTTCTTTCTGCACAACTCTATACATTAGATGCTTAGCACGTACAATGTGTTGAGCTGTCAAAATCAGACTTACAGAGTTCCCATTATAGCGGCGACATTTCAATTTCTCAATGTATAGTAGCCAATTTGCTACAGCGCGATACAACTTCATCAAGGACGAAAAGTATTCGAAATTGAAAGATGGCTCCATCTGTTGTTGAAATAAAAATTTTGCGCGAATTTCACTTGTGTCCGTTTGGCCTAAGTCCTCTTCAGCTGGCGACATATTTTCGCTTTGAAGTAAAAATTGAGAACCTTCAATCGCTGAACAAATTCAGGACCCTGTTTTATTTTTGTAGCAATGTCTGCGGTATTTAATTTCGTTGGTACCCATCTCCACTCTTCGACTTGAATTTCAGCAATGCGAAACATAACGAATTGCTGAAATTGTCGTGGATTACCACGTAACCATTTGAGTACAGTTTTCGAGTCACTCCAGATAAAGAGCTTTTTAATATTAATTTCGTGAGCTTGACATAGAGTATGCGTAAGTCGTGTGCCAATTACTGTGGCTTGCAGCTCCATTCGTGGAATTGAAATTGGTTGCATCGGAGCGATTTTAGTTTTGGCAGCGACTATCTTCAAGCTGTCTTCATTTTTATCAGTGATTCGGAAGTATGTAACAGCTGCGTAAGCATACTCACTCGCATCCACGAATGTTTGAATTTGTATTTCATATGAGCCCTCTGCCATATATGGTGAGTAGCAGCGAGGGACTGAAATGTTGGTGAACATTGGCATACAAGTAACCCAATTTAGCCAGTTGCCCATTAGGCCAGGTGTCAGTGGCTGATCCCAGTCAGTACCACTTCTCATGATGTCTTGAGACGCGAAACATGCAGCTAGCCCTAGTGGATCGAATATGGACATTAAAATTTGCAATATTTCCCTCTTAAAGGGAACAACTTCATCAGTAAAAACGTTGCGGCGTAAGCGTACGAACATTAAAACAATCTGACTTGAGGTCCCAGTACCTGCCGAGAATTTTTTCAATCGGAAGTGTTATTATCAAATGATTCCATTTGACCTGTTCGCTTTTATCATTTAGGGCAGCCAAAACTTCTGGGGCATTGCTCGTCCAACTTCTCATGTGAAATCCATTTTTCGCATGTATATCACGCACTGCCTTTGCCAACGATATGGCCTCTTCAATCGAATTTGCTGAGTCTATAAGTTTGTGATAGCTTATACCGCTCGATGGATAGACCTTGAAGCGCTTTCCACGGCAATTCTGTTGTATAACCCTTGCTGACTAAACTATCAATTTGCGCTTTCAGGCTTATGCTCTATTCAGGCATTTTTTTCGCATTTTTCGACGCATGCACTCTAGTCGACGTAACGCCATAGGCAAGCTGTCTGATAACTCGACAGCATCAGTTTTCCATGGCGAATTAGCAACGTAACGTTTTTCGATTAATCTACATTTACGCATTATTTCTTCAGCGCCCTGATCCTCAACTGAAAATAATTTCGATTTTGGCGCAGCTACACCGATATTTTCATTCACCACCATAGCTTTCACCAATTCATGCAGCTCTCTGTCAGCCTCTTTCTCGCAGCTGCCCTATGCATATTTAAACTTTTGCAATTATTAAAATCACCCGCTCACCAAAAATCGTCCATTCAAGTCGTGTCTTCGCTGCCACGGGCTCATGCCAGACACCCTTTTTAACCTTGAGTGCCGAAATTAAATTTGGATTAATTCACACCAATAATTAACATAGGAACGGCGTTCACAAATGTTGGTAGCGGTAGGCTCTGTAAATGAGGAAATAATTTGTTCACTTCATCGGCTTCGAATGACTCTGGTGACATACGTAAATTGTTCACTGTGCGAAAGTCTCGTAACGGAAACTTTTTTCCATTCGGAGAACTAGCAGAAATTTGTAAATTTAAACGTCTTGAATTATTCTCTTGTCGACTTATATTTCCAGTCCAATGAATGCATAGCGCATCCGGAATTCCGTCACATTCCAACTCGTCAGCTAGGCTCTTCTCAATTAACGTCAATGTTGATCCATCATCCATCAGTGCAAACGTGAGTTATGTAATTACCGGTGCTTCGTTATTGTATGAAGTTTCGGTAACTAAATTAAATAAAACACTTTTTGTTTTATTTAAAATCTTTATAATATCTTTTATTGAATAAGTAGAATATAACCGAGGTGCCGGCAGTAAAGACTAACTGTCTCTCTGTTTTAGGGATAGGCAACTTTTGTATGGCGAGAATTTTTTCCGAATTAGGCTTAATGCCGTCCTTCGTCAAAATATGTCCCAAAAATTGCGTCTCTTTTCTTAAGAAACTGCACTTATCTGCTTGGATTTTAAGAATATGCTGTTGTAATCTTGAAAAAATTTTTGCCAATGAACTCATGTGTTCTTCTAAGGAAGTTGAAAAAATTAAAATATCGTCAAGATAAACGACACAAATGCGATTAATATATTCTCTTAAGATTTCGTTCATCATTCTTTGGAAAGTGGCAGGGGCATTTTTTAACCCAATAGGCATCCTTACATACTCGTACAGGCCTGCCGGAGTTACAAAAGCTGTCTTTTCGATATCTTCCTCTGCCATCAATATCTGATGATAGCCTTTCGCTAGATCTATAGTGCTAAAGTACTGAGCTTTGCTTAATTTGTCTAGGATGCCATTGATATTTGGTAGGGGATATTTATCGTCGACTGTCAATTGGTTTAATCTCCTATAGTCTACCACTAGCCTATATTTTTGAACTCCTGAATTATCTTTTTTTTTAGGTACAATTAAAATTGGTGAACTGTACTTGCTTCTACTTTTTCTAATAATTCCTTGCTTTTCCAAGTCTAAGATTTGGTTTCGTACTTCCTCTTCATGTTTAGGAGGTAGCCTATAAATTTTTGAATTAATTTGCTGATTTGTGACTGTCTTGATTTCGTGTACTACCTCTTTGGTAGTTGTTAAGGTGTCTCCTTCTTTATATACTAGATTTTTAAATTTCTTTAACAATTTTCTCACAGCTGATTTTTCGTGCGAGTTGAGATGATCTATTTGAATATCGTCACTGATGGTTGCATCTAATGAGCAAACATACTCCTCTAAGGTTTTTTTGTGAAAAGGGAGTTTAACGCCATTATTTATTTGTATATACATATTTTTTATGTCAATCACCTGAACATTTTTTAAAATAAAGTCATTTCCTAATAAAAGGTCATATGGTTTGTCAAAGTCTACCATTAACCATTTCATTTTGTAGTTTTCTGGAAAACCAAATTCGGTTGGGCACGGACTTTTAACTTTTGTATTTTCTTTATCTATATTACCATTCAATTATTGTCTTATTTTTTTCTAAAATTGGCAAATCAAAATGTTGAAAACTTTGTTTTTTCATGATGCTTATTGTTGAACCGGGATCTACTAAGGTGCACCATTTTTTTCCAAAAAGTGTAAGTATAATTAAAATTTTGTTTGTTTCTACCGAGGCTAATTTATAAAAAAATCCTCATTTGTATTTATTTCTTCAGTATTATTTGTGGTATTCACTGCATCTACGTCCATAGTTGTTGGTTTATTCCTAGACTGTTGGTTAGAACTTTGCCTTGACTGTCTACTATTTACATTCGAGTTCCAATTATTTTGTCTCGAATAATTACCTGATGAACTAGCTCCGTTAGCATTATTAGTATTTTTGTTACTATTAGAATTCTGCTGTCCATAATACGTTTGTGAATTGTTATTTCTATTAGAGTTCTGCTGTCCATAATACGTTTGTGAATTGTTATTTCTATTATTTTTATTTCTGAAATTATTATTTTTATTCTGTGAATTATTATTTCTACTTTGTTGGAAATTATTTGTATTATTTGGGACGTATTTTTGTCTCTTCATAAAAGGATTGAGATTCCCGTCATCTAATCCCGTAAATAACGTCTGTGAGTTCAGTCAAAGAAACCATGTTCCTAACAGCGTAAGCAAATGTGCCAGATGCCAATTGCTTTACCCTTTGGATTAACATCCCAGAAAATATCTCTTTCATTTGAACCCCATTTTCTGTCAGCGCACAAAACTCCGTTATTGAGTCCGTACAGTCCTTAACTCGTGTAGACAATTCGTCCATACTCCCTACTCTTAACGCACCTATTCCTTGGGTTATCTGCATCTGATCTTTACTTGGTTTGTAGTGCTGTTTTAACCTGTTTCTGCACTCACTCCAGTCTCGTGAATTTGTTAACTGTAATAGATTTTTTGCTGATCCTATAATCTTGAGGTCGTACACTACTCTAAATACGGCCTCTTCTTGTCCTCTATAGTCTGCTAATATTCTTTCAATTGCATCTATAAATGCAGGTAGTTTTTTCGAATGTCCTTCAAATGGACTTAAATATTTTAAATTTTTCTCAACTCTTTGCCTAATAGTTGCTTCATTTCTATTTTGATTCGTAACCAAAGTTGTTAGAGCAATTACACATTGCTCTAATGATCTTATATCTGCCATTTTTATTATTATATTTTTTATATATATATATAGATATAGAGCTCTCAAAACTGTCAAAACTCAAAAAAAAATTGAATTGATAAATGGACACCAAACTTTTATCTTTAATAATACAACTCAACAACAATAAAAAAAATCAACAATGCACAGCAAAAAAAAATTTTTACAACGCGGTAGATAGATAGTCGATGACACAATTATAAAACGTAAATTCCATAAATTTTATATGTCTATTTCCGACATCTAATTTTAATAAAATACAGGCTTTATTCTGCTCCGTAAAAAAAAATCTAGCTTTTGTATAAACTGCATGAAAATCCGTTTAAATTCCAATTCAAAAATCAAGAACATCAAGACTTACGCTGTTGCTATTGCTTTTTTTTCCCTTAATTTCACCAACACGACCACGTCTGCCCGATGTCCGCTTTGATGATTTGGTAGGAGTCAATTCTTTTGGATCTGCTTTTATTTTTATTTTTCCCTCGTTGGCTACACCTCGGCTTGGTGTGCAATCTTTTATTTAAGATTATCTTCTTTTGTTTCACTTTTTTTTTTTCAATAATATCGCTTATTTATTTTATTTTCAACTATCGTGGTAGGTAGGTTCGCGACTGCGCCAGTTATGTAATTACCGGTGCTTCGTTATTGTATGAAGTTTCGGTAACTAAATTAAATAAAACACTTTTTGTTTTATTTAAAATCTTTATAATATCTTTTATTGAATAAGTAGAATATAACTGAGGTGCCGGTAGTAAAGACTGTTTTGTTTGCTGGCTATTCAACGAGTAACTCTATTTTTGTTAGCAAGGTTCTTATCTCCCATTCTCTGCTTCATACACACAACAACCAAAGAATGTGCTGATCTTTCATTCTTCACTTTGGCTATTATAGGCGTGTTTTTTTTTGACGCGGCTACCCGCCAAAAAAAAATTTTTGTATGAGAATGACAGTTCATTTAGTCGGCGATACTCATCGCCGACTAATTTCTCATACAAAAAAAATTTTTAAGCGGATAGCCGCGTCAAAAAAAACACGCCTTATGTATACAGAACAAAAAATGAATAACAAAAACCACTCAACATCGCATTGCAACTTTATTACGATGGATTACACTGAGTTTCTTAAAAGATGCTGACTCGGTGTAATCCAACGTCTGTTTTTTGTTGCTTCCCAGTAGAGTCATGTATATCTTTATTAGGGATATACATAACTCGTGTTCTTCGATTTCTTAACGCCATGCAAAATAACCGGTACTATTCTATTATACAAGCAATTTTTTCTTACCATGGTACGATGATTATTGAGCATCGTTGATTTTGCCATTGAAATAGGTAAAGAATTAATTGCTGATGTAGATGTTACAGTGGGCTCTGCCGACGTCGCCACTGATGCTGTGTCAACTGTCAGCGTCGTTGCCGATGTCATAAAATTTCTTGCTGGCGTCGCGGTTGACCGTTGCCCAATCTCGCAATGTAAATGAGAGTGATGGCCATGGATGATATTGGCATATTTGTAAAAGGGCCGAAATTCGAACTAAAATAGGGCTTTTTTTTGACATAAATAGGGCTTCTGTAAATCAAATCGTATATAGCCATTTATATTACAACAAAATTTTTCCATTTTTTAAAATTTATTCTGTTGTTTAAATTTAATTGTAAACATAAAGTTTACATAAGAACATTTAAGCGTTTAAGATTTTTTTGTCAAAATAATAGTTAGATACACCAAGATATACTCAATCTCCAATAAATTCTATATTTCGAAAAATTGGTATAAGAATTATTTGTGAGACTAGAGTACAAACTGGCATTGCCGTTAACTGAGAAATGAAAGAAGATACTCCCCTATTTTTTCGCCAGTGAATATAAATCGAAAATGGGCGAGAATTCGTTGATCAAAATAATAGATACACTTGTTTTGTTTTTCAATTTTATATCTGAAACTTAAATTTGTTTGTGCTTTTTTTTAAACAACAGTAAAAGTATATTTATATATTAATTAATTGCAAGTAAATAATGAAAAATTGACTATAAATATGGGCCGTAAAAGTCATTGCACATCAGAAGAGAGGCGATTGGTTCTGAGCCTACGAAAAGAGTAAATTCTTTGCGGGACATCGCTAGTTTGATGGATTAGTCTTTGCGTTTTGTGCAAAATATTTTTATAAAAAAAAAATAAAAAAATAAACTAAAGGTAGAGCAACGAAAACCTCTCATTCTTTGAAAAAAAAGACCCTTTCAAGTCCTCCAAAGCAATTTCACGCAGTGTAGGTGCCGAATATAAAGCCCAATTTAATGTCTTTGGGTAGCTTGCCTATAAGCTCTTGCAATAATAACGGACTATTTACAAAGTTGTTTAGCTCGCATGCGTCTATTGTAGCGACGACATTTTTAACAGCGACTGAGAAGTCGATGAGTGTGCTAAGCCTGCCTCTTAACGGCGACAGTTGACGTATTTTTTCAATTAAATTAAATTGTTAAAAATTATTTCGGGTCCTCCGAAGTACATACGAAGCGTATTAATTATCTCCGGTACCACATTAGGCAGCACCAACATGTTGCGCACTGCGTCTCGCGCTTTGCCACTGAGACATTTTTGCAACCGCATTAAAAATTCGTAATTGGAGAACCTGCCATCTGCTTACTCTGGTCGTATGCACTTATAAAAATATGCCACTCTTCGGGTTCGCCACGAAACGAATGTAGATCTCTCGGTATGCATTGACGCGCTGCTAGCTGTTATGATGTAGGCGGGGGAGCGACCTGAAAATTATTGAGAGGTGACATGTGTACTGACCTGGCTGTACTCTGCATATGCGACGTGCCCTTTAAATCACCAAATTCTATTTGTTGTGCGTTTGATTGATGCGCGTTGAGCTGTGGTGTTGCTGATGATCTTCATCGCGATGTGCTGGAATTGCACGTGTCTGAGATAATTATTTATCGAGTAGCAAATAAGTTTCCAATTGACACTCGTTATCATTTGGGCTGAGGATTCTGAACTTCTCATGCAAGTATTCCTCCTTGATCTGCAAAGACTCCTTCAACTGCTGCAACTTGAGTTGCTTCATACGGGTGATATTAGGCGGCTGCTGTTGTCGACTAAATCGACTGTCCTCTTCGGCACCAGATTGCGTGTGCAGTGTATGGTCTGGGCCACTATCATTTGCACCTGTTTCTTCCTGACTTGACGGCTGCAACTCCGCACTTTTATGCGACATCTCCGCAAATATTTATGTTGGAGGGTATTCCCAAGGAAAGAAAAATATGGTGTGGTGGATCCTGGTCACGGCACCAATAAAGGATTTTTTAAAAGATTTAGTTACAAAATCCGTGTGCCAAACACTAAAACTCAAATTTTTAGTCTTACAAAGCTTATTCAGCGTCAGCTACTTGCTGAGCGCTTTTAAAAAATCCTAAAAATAGTGATGTTTAACATTTCTTAAGATCAGAAATTATCAAATTTTAGTACCACTCACCTTTGTCTGGCAATCACGAATTAAATGTACATTAGAAAAATCATGTAAAGTCAAAAATCCGCGAAATGTCAATAACTTGCGGTTGCCAGATCAAGGTTTTGCAGCGTTGCAATTATTTCGGCAACACCTTGTTTACTGTAACAACCGAACGGGATTAGGCCAGTCTTACAGCCAGATTATGTAAAACGCGGTGACATTTCGCGTGCGCGACACTTTTAGTCACCATGCGTCACAAATTGGTATTATATAATTGTTTACGTCATGGCGTTCGTCCAGTTATTTTGTCACTAGAGTTGTCAACTTTTAACGTAACAGTTTACGTTTTCATGATGCCACCTTTCTTTGGTGCAAATTGTAAAAGATTTGCATGACATAGAATCTAGTATTCCTCCAATGAAGACAATTTCTTAGTGTGTAAAAATGATCAAGTATGTGGTTTTTCTAATTAATTGCTAAAATTTTTAATGCAATAATGTGCCTAGAAAAGTCGATGTTAGACAAACTAAGCTACAAACCACAATTTACCACATAAAACCCTTGACCAAAATCCAAAAGATCACATTTGGAGAATAGTCTTCATTCATATGCATATACAGCTTTACAAAATAGACACCCTACTAGTTTTCGGGGCTATGCATTAATTTTGTAAACGTTGATTTCTTACATTGCACTTTGATTTAGAAATAATGCACAATGCGAAGGTGTAATATAATAAGCAAATTATCAAAATCACAGTAAAATTACACAAATATTTGTAAAATAATAGGTTAGGACTGTGAGCTCAAAAATAATAGTTCATGAGATAGATGCTCGGTAAGGTATTTTTTTTTTTTTTTTCATATCAATGGAAAGCTTAATTACTGAGTAAAGGAAAGTATCGCGCACTAGTTTTGCTATGACATCGCTGTGTTAAAAATCATGTGTTAGGTAATAAGTAAAAACCTGAAATAAATTAAAGCTTAGATTACTATCGATGACCAAAATCTTCTGGTGTGCAAACGCTAAATTGTGTGTGTGATACAATGAAATCTTACAAAAACAATTATTTACTTTATAATTGTGATAGTTTTGCTAAATAAATAAAATCTGCAATTTTTAAAAAATGCGTCACTCCATAATTCGGCCGTATAACCACTCCATCGACTCTAATTTTCATTTTATTTAACAACAACTTGCATTTACGCATTTTTTAAATCTGACCTGAGAAGCCTTTTTTGCTTAAAAGATTTTGGTATTAAAAATATGTTGAAGCAATACTGTTCTTAATTAAAAAAAAGCCGTTGCTACAATGGTTGTATGTATGTTATTACAAATATTCTTCCAATTATTGAGTAGCAAATAAACTTTCAATTCAATTTTTCACTTTGATAGGAAAATTATGTCAAAAAACTACCTAAAATTACAAAAACTCCCAAGTCTGGGAACTCTGACAAAATGACAATTCAAATAAGACTCGGCTAAAAAAGCTATTATACTTTTAGCTAGCCAAAAACCAACAATGAGTTTGGCTGATCTCGTTAAACTGCGCATCTAGCAGCACAAAATGCCTATGTTCGAACCCCTGTGGATGCAGAACAAAATTTTTTTTTCGTTGAAGTCTGTTTTTTTTTTTTGTTTTCGTATAATAATGCTTAAACACCAAATTAATAAATATATCACAGTTTAATATTTATTAAAAAATTGAATAAAATAATGAAAATCAAATTAGAAAAAGTCGACGCAAGCATAAAGGCAAGTGACGACTTTGACAATTGAAGTGCGTTTTTGTGCCTCTTCGCGCCTGTGCATAATACCAAAAAAACGTAAGGAACACGCTATTCGTCACTTTTTGACGATGATGTGAGTAAGTGAGCTTATATAATACGAAATTGGTTGCTGACGCGAAAATGTGACTCGTCGCGTCGCGTTTTACATAATCTGGCTGTTAATTAACACACACGTTGGCGCCAGTTAATTAATCCACCAGTATGCAAAGTCCTTGATAAAACATCCGTAATAACTCGGTAAACCAAATAAAGAACGGACCGCATGTAGTGTGGTGGGTGGATTATAATTTCTAATTGCTTCCGTGTATTTTGGGCATGTTTTGATGCCACTTTCATATACCAAAAACCCTAAATACTCAACTTCTGTTGTTATGGCGGCGGCTAAGAAATGAATTTAGGCAAAGATTTATATTTTAAAGTATTTATTTAAAAATAATTAATTTTAATAAAGTAAACATTTAGATGTGTTAGACACGTGTTTCAATTTTGTAAAATTTTGTATGTTGTTGGCGGTGGCAAAAAGACAACTGACAACTCGCTCACTTTTGCTTTTGCTTCAAGCATCGCAAAAGGTAAAGGATTGGTGTGAACTTAGCTGCGGTTACAGTCTTCACTTTGTAACACTCTCCTCCCCAGTGAATCAACCAACGATTCACCATTTAAGACTAAGGTGGCTAACCTCGTGGCTGGTCGACGGAGCAATCCGGATGGAGTCCGAACTTCGGCAAATCGAACTTGTCCATCTTTGGCAGGAAATACTTTTGTTACACAACCTCTCTGCCACTGGCTTCGTGACTGGCTTGGCTCACAAATAATTACGAAATCATTGACTTTAAGGGGCATTGTTTGCTCATGCAAACTCTTCTTCAGCTGATGATATCGGTAAGTGGTCGCGAGTTGATTATATTTTCTGCTTCTATCAAAACATTTCGCAACGTTTCAACTCTTGGGGCTACCTCA
The DNA here is from genome assembly GCA_949775025.1 of Tricholauxania praeusta. Classification (NCBI taxonomy): domain Eukaryota; kingdom Metazoa; phylum Arthropoda; class Insecta; order Diptera; family Lauxaniidae; genus Tricholauxania; species Tricholauxania praeusta. The sequence goes on from OX459031.1 coordinate 85,632,720, forward strand.
TGTAGCGTCTTACGTAATAACCCTTTGATGACACGAATAAGGCGTTCCCAGCATCCACCTGAGCTGGGGTTGGCAGGGCAATTGAAAATCCATTCAATATTATTTTTTGTAGCTTCGTTGCTTATACGATTTATATCCAATACGCAATCAGCATCTTTCAATTCCTTTTGTGCGCCAATAAAATTGGTCCCGTTGTCACTTCTAATTCTTATTGGTGTTCCGCGACGGTTTATAAAATTTCTTAAGCAAATAATGAAGGCATCGGTTGACAGATTTTCTGATAGCTCTAAATGGGCAGCTCTGATTGTCAGGCATGTAAAAATTACGGCCCACCTCTTTTCCCTGCGGCGACCAATGGCAATGTCAAAGGGCCCAAAAAGGTCCACCCCTGTATAGGTGAACGGCCTCACATATTGTGTGAGTCGGTCGGCTGGAAGCTGTCCCATTTAAGGCGGCATCGGTTTGGTTCTATCTATTTTGCATACCATGCATTTTCTTTGTACGGATTTAAGTATGGATTTGGCATGAATAATCCATAATTTTTGGCGTACTTCGTTAATTGTTACAGCGTTATTTTGGTGGTGAAATTTTTCATGGTAGTAGCGCATGATGAGTTCGGAAACAACATGTTTCTGTGGCAACAGAATAGGGCGTCTGGCGTCTAGTGGCAAGCAAACTGCTTCATCAATACGACCTTGTATTCTTAAGAGATTTTTCTCGTCCAGGTAAGGTGACAAAGTATACAGTGTGCTTTGTTTGGTAACTCGGTGACCTTTAGCTAAGATTTCAATTTCTTCGGCGTACTGTTCTTTTTGAACCCTTTTGCATATAAGTTGAAATGAACAATGTCAATGTTTTGGATTGGCCAGCTTGTTTTCCTGACTTATATCCAATTGAGAACATTTGGGGGATTCTTGTCAGGCGAATATATGCTGATAAACGACAGTTTTCAAGTGTTGCTGGATTAAAAACAGCCATATTTGAAGAGTGAGAGGCTCTCGACGCTCAACTGGTACAAAATTTAGCACACTCCTTGCGAAACAGGATATTTGAATGCACCAAATCAAATGGTGGAACCACTTCGTAATAAATAATAAAAAATTATAATAAAAATTTGTTGTTTTTGTTGAAAAAAATTGACTTTAAATCATTTGTGCTATACTAAATGAACGATTTTTAGGCGGAAAAAATGCAATGTTGGAGATATTGATCACGGTTTATGAAGAGAGTCAAGTGAATACAAAATTTGATAATGTCAGCTTAAAGAGAACATATCTAAGCACAAAATATGTCAGTATTAGCGTCTGAGGTTCAATATCCAACATGCTACAGCACATTTTCTTCAAATACATAAATTGTGCTATAGTTTATGAACGCAGTGTAGTCCCTTCAGTAGCAGTGGAACTTTGTTGTGTAGACATAACAACTTTTTAGTAAATCGCAGCACCCAAGCCATTGTAAGTTTTAGCTTTAAAAATGACGAAAAATTAGCAAATTGAATAAAATCTTTACTTGCCTGATATTGCAAGAGAAAACAAGGCTGTACTTCTTCTACCAGCAACGACGGTGGTTCAATACGTGATGTAGGCCAGAACTCTTCATTTTGTTTTAAAAACGTTGGACCGGTTAACCAGATGTTGTCATTCAAAAATTTTGGCGGAAACGTTGGGCGTATTGCAGCATCGGCGGCGTTCTGATTAGTGGGAGTCCAACGCCACTGCGTGACGTCAGCATTCCGTAGTATTTCGGTAATTCTGTGACCAACAAAGGGTTTATATTTTAGCTTGGATGAATATATCCAGTGCAAGACTGTGATGGAGTCGCTCCAAAATATAATTCTCGAAATTCAAGTCAAATAAATTTTGCTTACAACATGGTTAACATGATCAGAGAAAGTTAACATAGAGTTCAATCGAAACCCAAGGCAAGTAGTTTTGTTCAAAAGCTGCAACTGAGCATCTCCAATATATAATGGATCAATTCTGGCTCTCGAGATTGGTAAATTATTATGTAAGGTGAAACAAGCTTCAGAAACTTGGAGGATATAAGATCTGCTCCTACTGCATTTGATTTGATTTCCATGATACTTTTACACACTTCAAATTCATCCAGCACATGAAATTGAAAGCTGTTTGCAGGATCACAAAAATTATTAAGGCTTGGATCAAAGGTGCAAGTATTGTTAGAGCTACTACTAGATAAAAAAAAAAACTATTCAGAGTGTTAGGCTCAATACTACAAACTGTTTTATCAACTTTCTGTACTCCAAGCTACCTTAAATTTTTCCACAACTGTTAAGTTGGAAGACTCGTGTTAAGTTTCAAACAAAAATACTCTTTTTTAGCACGCCTTATAAAAGATACAGCTATATTCCGAGCCAGTTTATAAGTTAACTCTTTCAATATGACAAGGTTTGTTCTTCTGTTAAAACCAGACAGCCGTTGCTTTATTCTCATTTTCTTTAGCTTTCTTAAAAGCAACAAAATTGCATAGTTGACATAATGCACTATACAAAAGTGTGCAGCGATATATGATATTGATAAAATGCAACTACCCCGTAGTTCCCATTAGAAAATAAAATGAAATAAACTTATTTCGAGATATGCAACACCGTTGTGTTGCAAGCCCTTAAAATTCCTTCATGTTGTTAACCTATGGGTTTTCATATCATGTTGTTAACCTATTGGTTGTTAACTCCTCCCTCTCTAAAATGCGAAGCGTCCTCGTTTCGCTCTCCGATACTTTGAAGGATGTCGTTAAGACTATGCTCTTTAATTTGTTCCAGCATATGCTGTCTTCTTAAGGTTACGAATATAGCTGCGATAGACGTTAGTATCGGAACAAAAACGATAACGGACCATTGGTATTTCTTCTGCGAGTCTAATTCTTCTTTCAGTGTCACGATATGTTCCGTGTTATCAATATGGATTTTATGCAGATAAGGTAACGACAGTTCCAGTTCGTGTCCCAGCACCTTCAAATCAACAGTCTTCGGTGGATGTGGTCGGAGTATTGGGAGATGATCTCCAGCAACGTATTTTATTTCATTTACCAAGATTTCTGTAGTAAAGGTTATAAGGTACGAACCCGACAATGTCACATTTTCTCCATCTAGGATTTTGGTATTGGTGATATCGTTTAGCATTACAACTTCAGTAATGTATGGAGCATGGTGAGCCGATTCTGTGTGACAGCTAGCTGTATTATTATTGAGTAGCTGTGAGAGGTAAGCTGAGGTTGTTGGTTGACACATACATATAAGCTGCTGGTGTGTTGAGGCACCTTGATACAGGTTTCGATATGTTGTCGCAGACAGCAGCTTCGGTCACATCTAGCTTAGTTATCATCGAACTTTGGATAATAGGATACATTTTGACATAATCACAAAATAAATTAACTATGGGAACCTTCAAAATATAATATATTACATTTTCAACTTGTAATACCTTAATATTTGCTATCTTTAGGATATTGCTAACACTAATTTGTACGTGTTCAGTATCTTTTAAATTATTTATTTCGACTGTGTCAAAAATTAATGGATCGACTATATTTGCTTTCACTAGTACTATGGATAGTGTAACACTGCTCAAGTGGTTAATAATTTCGTTGTTTCTATTCACGAAATATTGTGTCAAGCGGTCCTATTTTCCGCAATGAACTCCAAAGCTGAGCCGAGGAAGCTTATTTCTCTGGCAAATCTTCTATGTACAATTATGCGCTTAATTTCTTCTGCTTGACGAAATAGTATCTCTTAGTTTTTGCTCTCTAGCTGATTTGAAAGGATAACACTTTCTTGGGCTATTTCTTCATACTCGGTGAGATTAGTAGCGTGGACAAGGTACGTAAAATTTTCATGGACTGCAGCTTTTCCCAGTGTTATGGTTAAAAAATGAGCGGAAGAGTAGTTAATAATTTTTGGCAGTGACTGCTGACAAGTCAGAATTAGTCTGAAATGAAAATGTTTTATCTAAGATTAGATTTGTGAATTTTTCTGCCATTAACGAGAACAGTAGTCCCTAAATCTTTTTCCACTACTCCTTGCTTAAAGACCTTGTCAAACTTGTTCCCTAGGCGTTTGTTTCTTCGAACAAAAACAATCTCCCCTGGATGATAGAATTTAGTTTTTGCGAATCTATTGTGCCAGCTTAATGAATTTTCCTGAGCTTTCTGTAATTTTTCCTTTACAGTATTTAACATTTCAGTCGAACTGTCTTGTAATATGTCTATTGGATTACTTTCCGTGACTGAATGGATGCTGCGGTTGTATTAAATAGTTGATAATAATATTAAATCAACCATGTCTGTTATATTTTCTTGTGCCTTTAAACAACGCGCTATTTCTACGAGCGTTGAATGAAATCGCTCTATTTGTCGATTGCTTTTGCTATGGAGAGGAGCCACAAAGAATTGTTCCACTTTAAAATAATCCCTAAGTAATGTAGCAATAATATTAGATTTAAATGCTGAAGCTACCACTAAGTATTTTTAAAATTTGACATTATCATCATAATTGCTCGCTTTATGTCTATAGATGATCGAGAAGCAATCAGGACAGCTTTAGAGAATTTAGAAAATTTATCAATACAGGTGAGAAAATGCTGCTTGTTTGTGATTAAAATATCAATGTGTAGGATTTCTCTAGGGGAACTAGGTATTGGTGTGTTTTCTATATTTGGTTTTGGTGGTTTTCTTTGATATTTGTTTTCTTTGCATATTCTGCAGTTCGTAATTATAGGTTCAAGTATTTTTTTTATTCCTGGAAAATAATATTCGTTTGTTATTTACACACAATTTTCCTGTAGTGATCTATGCGCTCTATTGTGTTCTGTTGTCACTATTTCAAGTTGGTAATTTTCATTAGTAATGTCAATAACTAAGCTTCCTGTATGAATAAACCTGATTGCCGGGAACGCTTTTATTATCCTATCTTGAATTTCCGCCAGCGTAGGAAATACGCAATGAATAGCGTTAGTAGTATTTGGGTCTATGCAGGGCCGTATTAGGGCTACATGCCGCCCGTACGCCAATAAAATTTTGCCGCCCCCAAAATTAAAAAAAAAATGATAAGTAAATTTTTAGTAGTACAAACGCCTGACAACAAAAGCAACCTTAGGAATTTATAAAGGAATTTTATTCTAAAGAAAATATTCATTTAGACTTTCATTTTTTTCTACCACTTCATAGGTACTTGATGTTAATTTTTGGATTTTTTTTAAAAAAAAAGAACTTTTTTCAAAATTTTGCCGCCACCGTGGCCTTGCCGCCCATACGCCATGGGGTCGGTTGCGTATGCGGTAATACGGCCCTGGGTCTATGGATTCTATCATTTGATTAATTAGTATATCCACATCATTAAAATTAATTTTATGTCGTAAGAATTGTTTGAAAACTATTTTCCTCCTTCTGTTATTATGGTTTGATTTTGTTATAATTAGCTGATTTTTGAATTGGTTTACAGGGAATTTTGTTGTTTTGATAACCTTCATAACAGAAACTTCACTATACACTGTACTACCGTCTTCCTTAGGATCTGACAAATTATATGTAAATTGCCTGGAGAGTGCGTCAGCTACAAAGTTCTCTTTGCCTGGTTTATAATAGAATTTCGGAGCAAATTCTTCAATAATTCTTTTGATTTTAGAATTTGGTTTTTTGTCTGAAATGGCAAAAGTTAACGGTTGATGGTCGGTGAATTTATTGATTTTTGTAATACCATATAAATATTGTCTTAAACTTTTAAAAGCCCAAACGATCACTAAGAGCTCTCTCTCGTTTGTGGCCTAATTTTGTTTCGTTTTTGACAATGTTCGGGAGATCATAGTGATAGGACCGCTCCTATAGCTACTGAAGACGCATCAGTTGTTAAGTCAAATAGCGTTTTATAATCGGGATGGGCTAACAAAACATCATCAGAAGCTAATATTGTTTAGGAAAACATCGATTTCTCAAATACTCCAAAATCGATTTCAGCTTTTTTAGGCTTTTTATGCTTTTTTATGTTTTTGCACCCTATTTGATTTGACAAGCACTTCAGTAAAGACTTAAGAAACTTAAAAATAAAATTTGGATATTCCATTGATACTTTTGTTAATTTTAGGGTGTTTTTTGCAATTTTTATAACATTTTCAAAGTTTCGAAATCTTAAGCTTTTTTCAATTTTCAACAGACCTTGAAACTTTTATACTTTTATTCAAAAAGTTTTCAAAATAAAAGTTTCTTAAAACTTTTTTGTTATAAAAGTTTTTATAAACTTTCTTCAAAAACTTTAATTGAATAAAAGTTTTTACATAAAAGTTTTTTCAAAAAACTTTTATAAAAAACTTTTTCATAAGAGTTTTTCTGAAAACAAAGTTTAAAAGTTTTTTTTGACTTTTATTAATAAAAGTTTTTTTTAAAAGTTTTTTTTAACTTATATTTTTAACAGTCACATGCAAAGAGTTTTTTTTGACTTTTATTTTTCAAAAGGCGAAAATAAAAGTTTTTTTTGTATGAAAGAACGAGGAAAATCCAAAAATAATATCTTGGATCACTAAGCAAAAAATTTCAAAGGAGAAAACTTAGGATTATTGATAATAAAGTCCAAAGGAAAATACTTAAGATGTTTCTGAAAAGAAAGAAATTTATGATAATTATGAACTTATAATTTTTAGAAAAATTGTGCTTAACGCATCAATGTGAAAAGGCCGAAAATGGATTTTGGGAGTACAGGGGAGGTTCCTGACCCTCCAAAGAGGTGTTTTGGACCCATTTTTCGAAAAAAATTTTATTGCACGAATCGATGGGAAAAGGCCGAAAATGGATTTTGGAAGTGACAAGTGAGGTCCCCGACCCTCCTAAATGGGATTTTTGGACCCATTTTTCGAAAAAAATTTTATTGGACGAATCGATGGGAAAAGGCCGAAAATGGATTTTGGAAGTGACAAGTGAGGTCCCCGACCCTCCTAAATGGGATTTTTGGACCCATTTTTCGAAAAAAATTTTATTGGACGAATCGATGGGAAAAGGCCGAAAATGGATTTTGGAAGTGACAAGTGAGGTCCCCGACCCTCCTAAATGGGATTTTGGACCCATTTTTCGAAAAAAACTTTATTGCACGAATCGATGGGAAAAGGCCGAACATGGATTTTGGAAGTGACAAGTGAGGTCCCCGACCCTCCTAAATGGGATTTTTGGACCCATTTTTCGAAAAAAATTTTATTGGACGAATCGATGGGAAAAGGCCGAAAATGGATTTTGGAAGTGACAAGTGAAGTCCCCGACCCTCCTAAATGGGATTTTGGACCCATTTTTCGAAAAAAACTTTATTGCACGAATCGATGGGAAAAGGCCGAAAATGGATTTTGGAAGTGACAAGTGAGGTCCCCGACCCTCCTAAATGGCATTTTGGACCCATTTTTCGAAAAAAACTTTATTGCACGAATCGATGGGAAAAGGCCGAAAATGGATTTTGGAAGTGACAAGTGAGGTCCCCGACCCTCCTAAATGGGATTTTGGACCCATTTTTCGAAAACAATTTTATTGGACGAATCGATGGGAAAAGGCCGAAAATGGATTTTGGAAGTGACAAGTGAGGTCCCCGACCCTCCTAAATGGGATTTTGGACCCATTCTTCGAAAAAAATTTTATTGCACGAATCGATGGGAAAAGGCCGAAAATGGATTTTGGAAGTGACAAGTGAGGTCCCCGACCCTCCTAAATGGGATTTTGGACCCATTTTTCGAAAACAATTTTATTGGACGAATCGATGGGAAAAGGCCGAAAATGGATTTTGGAAGTGACAAGTGAGGTCCCCGACCCTCCTAAATGGGATTTTGGACCCATTCTTCGAAAAAAATTTTATTGCACGAGTAATATTTTTTTACGAAAAATGGGTCCAAAAACCCTTTTAGGATGGTCGGGGACCTCACTTGTCACTTCCAAAATCCATTTTCGGCCTTTTCCCATCGATTCGTCCAATAAAATTTTTTTCGAAAAATGGGTCCAAAATCCCATTTAGGAGGGTCGGGGACCTCACTTGTCACTTCCAAAATCCATTTTCGGCCTTTTCAAATCGATTCGTGCAATAAAGTTTTTTTCGAAAAATGGGTCCAAAATGCCATTTAGAAGGGTCGGGGACCTCACTTGTCACTTCCAAAATCTATTTTCGGCCTTTTCCCATCGATTCGTGCAATAAAGTTTTTTTCGAAAAATGGGTCCAAAATCCCATTTAGGAGGGTCGGGGACCTCACTTGTCACTTCCAAAATCCATTTTCGGCCTTTTCCCATCGATTCGTCCAATAAAATTTTTTTCGAAAAATGGGTCCAAAAATCCCATTTAGGAGGGTCGGGGACCTCACTTGTCACTTCCAAAATCCATTTTCGGCCTTTTCCCATCGATTCGTCCAATAAAATTTTTTTCGAAAAATGGGTCCAAAAATCCCATTTAGGAGGGTCGGGGACCTCACTTGTCACTTCCAAAATCCATTTTCGGCCTTTACCCATCGATTCGTGCAATAAAATTTTTTTCGAAATATGGGTCCAAAACACCTTTTTGGAGGGCCAGGAACCTCCCCTGTACTCCCAAAATCCATTTTTGGCCTTTTCCCATTGATGCGTTAAGCACAATTTTTCTAAAAATTATAAGTGCATAATTATCATAAATTTCTTTCTTTTCAGAAACATCTTAAGTATTTTCCTTTGGACTTTATTATCAATAATCCTAAGTTTTCTCCTTTGAAATTTTTTGCTTAGTGATCCAAGATATTATTTTTGGATTTTCCTCGTTCTTTCATACAAAAAAAACTTTTATTTTCGCCATTTGAAAAATAAAAGTCAAAAAAAACTCTTTGCATGTGACTGTTAAAAATATAAGTTAAAAAAAACTTTTAAAAAAAACTTTTATTAATAAAAGTCAAAAAAAACTTTTAAAAAAAACTTTTATTAATAAAAGTTTTTTTAAAAAGTTTTTTTTGACTTTTTGAAATAAAAGTTAAAAAAAACTTTTACTTTTATTTTCGGATATAAAAGTTTTAAGGAAACTTTTACTTTTATTTCACAAAAATAAAAGTTTAAAGTTTACTTTTACCTAAAAAAAAACTTTTATAAAAGTTTATTTCAAGCTCTGGCTACAGTAGGTTTGAGCTGTGTAACACTGTGAATTGTATTTACGGGCTGTCATGACCATAAGAAGTTTTATATCCTGTTGAGGATTTTCTAGCCTAGCTGCTCTTAAAATTTCAGATATGGTTGAGTTTAATTTTTCTACGGTTCCATTTGATTTGGAATGGCCTACTGGGACAATTTTGTGCTGAATGCCTAGAGCTGTAAGTGGCATCGTAAACAATTTAGTATCAAGAGAAGGTTCATGGTCTGATACTATAGTTTTAACATTGGGGTATAAAATACTAACTTCATTTAAATTTTGCCTCATGTCTTCGAGGTTAACTTAATGGTGTACTGTTAAAAATTTGGTAATTGGATCTATAACAATCAAAAAACGGTTTTTATCAGCGAAAAATATGTCCACATTAAGTGTGTCCCCCCTACCCCAGGAATAGGTGTCGCACCTATTTGCTGTAGGACTGGACGACATTCATATTTTGTTCGCTTACATATGTCACAATTATTGTTAATGTTTGTTACATCTGCTGTGAGCTTAGGCCACCAACATTTTTCCATAATTTGTTTCACTACCTCACGTGCTTTTTTGGTGTGCTCTGTTGTGCGATTCCTCCGCTATTGTTAATTGCTCATCCGGTGAGGTGATATCTCTTAGAAAAATTTGTGTGTGTAGGAATTTTACTGTTGGAAAGGTGCAGTTCAATATGTTTTTCACATTGGCCAAGGTTTCCTCATTGCAGTACAGTGCTGCTGAATTTTTAGTTAAGAGTCCTTCAAATTCGTTTGAGAGAAAGCATCTGCCACCACTTTTTCTTTCCCGGGCTTAAATCGTATATCAGGTGCATATTCTTCTATGAGAGCACATACCTGCGTAACTTAACATTTGGGTTTATATCTGACATTGACAACGAAAGTGGTTGGTGATCAGTAGAGCTGTTCAAAAAAAAACTTTTTGATTTTTTCACGATGTGTCAGCGGATTACAATAGCCTTATATGTCTGAACAAGCCCCATTACTAGGATTAAGGTTAAGATTGAAAACTGGATTAGCGCCCTCTGTTTTAAGTAAACAACCCATTTTCAAAAATCTTGAATTAAAAAATGCTGCAAATTGTAGAGGTTATAAAATTTTTCAACAAAGTGGGTATGGTTTTCGGGAAAAAATCGATCGGGGAATTCAAATCCGTGATTGGTTTTTCTTCTTCTTCTTCCTTTCTTACAAAAAAAATTGACAATTGACCGGACAAAAGTAAAAAAGTACCGATTTTCCACTTTCTAGCTCCAACACCTCAAATATTATGTTACCGCCGATCCAATGGTACATCATTTTTAATGAATTGATATTCCCTTAAATGAATGCCGAAACCGCATATGATTATCTTATTTTAAAACAAAGATATCTGCATTTTTCTAAATTAACAGACCTGATTTTTTTCGAATCGTGGTCGACAAATTTGCATATTAAGGTGATTCTAATTTTTTTTTATTTAAAACAGTAACCATCAATCGGGGAATTCGAATTCGTGATTAGTTTTTCTTCTTCTTCTTTTTTTCTTACAAAAAAATTCAAAATAGACCGGAAAAAAATTAAAAAATTCCAATATTGTACTTTAAATTTGCAAAATCACCCCATATTATTTTGCTGCCGATCCCGTGTTACATCATTTTTAATGAACTGTTATTTGCTTAACAGAATGCCGTAATCTGCATATCATTTCCTTATTGCAAACCCGAGATATCTGCATTTTTCCAAAACTCATTCGCATTCGCAAAAACTCATATTTTCCATTATTGATGGAAAATGCGGTTTTGTGGATGTCCTTTTCATCTACCAGAATTTGGTGAAATCCTGATTGTAGATCAATTGTTGAGAAGTATTTGGCCTTACCTAAATTTGACAAAATCACCGATGCCTCGGGTATCGTGTATTTGTCTGCTACTGTCAAACTGTTTAATTTTTTAAAATCGAAAACTAGTTTGTGTCCGTTTGATTCACCATCCGGCCCTTTCTTGTCAACCACCCATGCTGGTGTATTGTAAGGGCTTAATCAGGGTTCCCAGATGAAAACTTCAAAAATTCCCCAAACAAATTTTTTTTTTCCCCAAAATGCATCAATTTTCAAAAATTTTCCCCAAAAAACTTTTCATAATAATTATTTTTTTTTTGGAAAATATAAACTTTACTGTATGCATAATGATATCTTTTGCTACTTTTTTTCCCAAAATGAAGCAATTTCTAATCATTTCAATTACAAAATTGCAAGTAATTGTAATTGCATGTGTAATTAAGTACCAAATGTAATTGATTACGCACAAGTGTACGTGAAAATCCCATAAACAGCAGCGGTCGAAATAATAGCAGTGCGGTGTCATTTATGAATTGAAAGAAAATATTTCGAACAAATGATGTTTTTTATCTTCAAATTTACTTCTCAAGTTAAGGTATTTACCCTTATTGAAAAAATTTGTTCGTTACAAGTCTTTTTATTTTTGTATAATACTATAATAGTTTTTTGAAGTTTTTGCATTTAAAATTATTAAAAATTCCATTTCACAAGTTTAAATTTTTTTCTGTCAAAATGGTTTCGATGAAATATACAAATAAATGAAAAACCCCGAGTACGATTGCCATCCATGTCCCCCCGAGACGTGAATTGCTTAATACGGCTTTCGATACAGAATAATAATTTCTTTCCATAATATAGAAAGTGCTTAACTAATATAGCAGCGAGTGTAAAAACCGTTAAAAGAAGACTCAGGGAAATCAATTTAAGTGCCCAGAATCCACGACGAGTTCCCTTGTTAAAAAAAATACATACCACTAAGAGATCGGAGTTTGCGCATGGGTACTTGGAATGGCATCTTGCAAACTAGAGTGGATCTATGAGAGTAAGATCATTCCACGGATCATATTATGTGTTTGGGTTGCGCCTTACATATTGACGAGTGCCTTTTCCACCAAAAAGACGAGAGCCTTTTCCACAAAAAGACATCGCTCCACATAATGATGCTCTAGTTTGCATGCGGCCATTCCAAGTACCCGTGCGCAAAGTACGAGTTCTTTGTGAGTAAAGTTAATTTAATTTTAAAAGTTGAATACTTGAAAATTGTGCCTCTGATTTCCATGCAGACCTGTAACGTCTGCTAAAGTTTGCCATGTGTATTCTTCAATTCTCAAAATGATGGTGATTATTTTTAACGCCTTCCTACACTTTTTTATTTTTGCAATAAATATTTAAATTCACTTTATTTACTTTTGTCTGCTTTTGCAATTTTTTTAATTGAATTTCTTCAAGTTCTTTTTTTCCTTCTTATTTTATGCGAGTTTCCATGGCGGTTGTCTTACTGCTTCGAATCATAGACTAATTGACTTAAATTATGCGTCGAATATCGAAATGACGCCGTCATACATCAAATATCCATGTGTTGTACGGTTCTCGCATCATTGAGCTTTTTACATATTAGTTCGGTAACGTTCAGAAGGCTTCGTAATAGCAATCATTAAAGATGTTATTAATTCTCGAGCATGTTAAGCAATATTTGTTTTTGGACTTCTATATTTTTTCTCCCCGAAATTTCCCAAGAGCAAATTTTTTTCCACAAGCCTTTTCCCCAAACTCTCCGTTTCCTCAATATTTCCCCATAACAAGTTTTTTCCCCCAAAATTGCGAAAAAAACCCCCAATCTGAGAACCCTGGGCTAAATGAAGGACGAATTATATTGTTATCTAACAGGGTCTTAATTTCCGTGTTGACGAATTCTGCAGCACTTTGCGGTAAAGGATGTGGTTTTACCTATACTGGTTCTTCATTAGAAGTTTTAAGTTTAAATTTAATGTTAGTGTTATAGGGTAGATAGTTTTTATATTTGGTGAAAGCTCCTTGATATCTATTCAATATTCTTTCTAATTTTTCAATGGTTTTCATTGACTCTGAATGATCGATGGTATTGAATTTTCCTTTGGCGTCTCAAACTTCCCGATAATTAATGTTTTTAATTTGCTCAAAGAGCAATTCTTCTTCACCGTGATTGTGTATTAAATTTCTATTTAGCAAATCTATTTTTCCGCCTATCTGATGCAGCAATGACATTCCAATAATTGCGTCAACATTTTTTAAAGCATCTAATTTATGAAAATCCGCTACTGTATTAAATAAATTCACTTTTTGATAAGTGCTAACAAAACTTTTACCGTGAATAGAATTTAAATTATATGCAGTTATTAATTTCCTCTGATTACTAAATATGTTGTATTTTACATAATTGCCCCGTATCAATTAATATTTTTAAATTTTTATTTGTTCTTCAATTTTTTTTTATTGATATATGGCACATCTGGCTTTATCCCAAAAAAATTAAGACTTTCGTGTACGTATGGAACCTGTTCTGAGGCCACTTGAGATACCTGAGTAAAATCTCGTAGTTGTGTGTATGGAACTTGCTCTTGAGTGACTTGAAATATTTGAGTAAAGTTTGGTTGTTTTATATTATCTAGTCTCGGCTCTAAAGTATTCATCCCTTGATGCTTATTTTGCCGAAAGTTCCCAAAGAAGTTGTTATTTCTTTTATAGAAATTTCTATGGTTTGAAGGTTGTGCCTCAATATTCCTATAAATAGGTCGGAGCTGTGATAAGTAGGGCTTATCAAGCATTAACTCTTCAGCATTAGCAACTGCTGTCTCTATGTTAGGAGGATTCATTCCTGTCAACAAATTACTCAGTGAATGCGGTAGACCGTTAATGAATACCTTTAAGGCCTCCCGCCTAGCCTCTTGATTCATTTCTCTAGTTACGGCTGTATCCGTACCGTATGTAATAATATTTTTGTTTGTTACTAATGTAAGCAAAACACTTATCTTGTCATAAAACTCCCTAGGACTGAGATTGCCCATTTTTACGGAAACTATTTCTTGCAATAAAGTTCTTTTTGAACGTTTATTCTGATACGTTAGGTCTAACCTTTCGATAATTGCATCGAAGTTGAAGATTGTTGCATGACTTGCTAATACAGCCTCCGTATTCCCTAAAATCTTGCCTTGCACCAAACCTAATGCAGTGAAATATGCTTCTTTTGCTACTTGATTATTACCATTAGTAAACGTACTTATGGCTGTGACCGCAGGATTCCGCCAGGTAGCGTACTCATTTATTTTGCCATCAAAAACTGGCAGAGCTTCTACAAGCTTCATTATTCCTATATCCGACGGTTCAATGGTAGCTGCAGTTCTAACAGGGACATTATGCACTTGTAAATGCCTGAAGGCAGCTATTTCTCACTCAAAGGTTGACCTAAGTATGTCTGTCTCTATAGCAATGTAACGAGCCACTTCTTGTGGAGTAATAGACATACTTCCTATGTTTCGGTTTTGATCAAAGAGAATATGCCTGTTCATAAATTTAACACGTATTTTTTAAGGCTTTTAAATCGGAAATCACTTTGAAAAGGTTTCAAATTAATTTAAAATAATTACACTTTTTCACTTCTTATTTATAAAGCAATTAAAAACATTTTAAGCTAATATGCTTAATATCGCTTCTTCCTTTCCGGAGTACTTTGGTTGATCTGTTGCACGGCAGCTAGATAATCCACAAAAATTTGAGCTGCTTTCAATTGCACATTTTTGTCTATCCCGGTTGAGCCCCCAGTTAATTTATTTGCACAGTTAAGTTAATTCATATAAACTTTATTTCTTCGCTTCCATTATAAGAATGCAAGTCTCTGCAAGCATTTTGTTAAACCGAAACTCAATTCATGAAAATTGAACATCAGCAATCAGCAGGTAATGCTTAGTTGCAAGTAATAATTTTGAGAATAAAAAACTTGATTTGTTTATCAGCAGTTGTTAGCTGTCCAAACGTTATTTTATTTCTGTCTTCAAAATTCTTAGCTTAGTTTAATTCTAGCAAGCAAAAGTGCTAGCGCTATTGTTGTACATTTGCAACATTGTAGACATAGCGTCAGCAGTTTTGCTGGGAATGAAAAATGTAAAATAATATGTTGCTATGGAATGTTTTGTGTGTTTATGTTACTCCTCCCAACTATAGAAGGGTCAATATCCTTATTGATAAATTTTTTATAAACAAATTTCTTAATTATTACGAACAATGCAATAAATATAATGAATGACACATAAAATACCGATCCGAAGATCGTTACATGTGTTGTATTTTACGTCCGCAAGTCGCCGTGCTTTCACAAAGAGAAGAGAGACTTGGGACGGAGACTTAAATTAAATAACGAAAAATATTGTCTTTTAAAGTATTTTATTTATTTTACACAAATGCCCGCTGTCTTCGCTAGGCTGTGACCTTGTGTTCTGTTTGGTATTAATTAATCTCTCTCTCTGCCGTTTCCTGGCTGATCAACCATTTTTACATGCTAATTTCCCTTTCCAATTTCCAATTTGGAAATTGATGGAAGAACAAGAAATGCAAATAAACTGCCTATTCATCCCAATCGCACCTTCCATAAATCTGCCGTGTCACTCAGTTTACTGCCCCTGCCATACACCGGTACGGATCAAGTACCTGCATATAGCACAAGGGCAAGCAATATGAACGACAACTGCAGACGTTGCAATTCATTGCACTGGACTCAGCACTTAACAATTTAAGTTTTTAAATTTAAATGCATCGCATTTAATGTCCTGCTGGCAAAACAGATTGGTTTATCTTTCCCAATTGGACCTTGTGATAATACAGCTCCAAGTCCTACATCGCTTGCATCTGTGGTTACTACAAATTCTTCATCAAAGTCTGGATATGCTAGTATTGGAGGGTTGATTAATTTTTCCTTTAATATTGAAAATGCTTCGTCGCAAAATGCGTCCCAATTAAATTTGGTATCTTTTTTTAATAGCTTAGTCAGTAGTTTTGCTATACTGGAAAAATTTCCCCCCTTTAAGCTTCAGGCGTCCACGTCTGATCGTACTTACGAAGAATGTTATTAATCCCAATTTTACGCTGCCTCTTGGCAAAAAAATGCGCGGCCCAGATTACTAAGATTAAAGCAAAAAGAGAAGCTGAGATGTAACAAGTTCTCTGAGCCTTGAATGCAAATAAGAAATGTGCTCAATATTCTTTGTATTTAGCTCGTGTAAGTATGGGAGTGATAGAATGGAGATGTGGTCCGTAGGACTCACAAAATGGGGTTTCCGGATTTTCGAAGGCAATTTTCCGAAGATTTTCGAAATTTGTGGAGTTGACCAATATTGAAACGTCAAACGTTATAAGAAATGTGCCCTTTCTGACATCCTTGGTTACATTTTTGTCGATGATTTTAAAAGGTTGGTCATTGATAATGACAATTCCGTCATCAATTTCGTAAATGGGAGGCACATCATGGGCCGAAAGCGTGCTGCTTTCATTTTTCAATAAATCATTAAGGCATGAGTTATTCTCATTGCTTAGTGCTTGGCAAAATGAAATTGTGGATTTATTTTTACAATTTGTCTTGTTTTCGTGAACAACAGGATGCATAAGTTTTTTTCTACAATGATATTGTATTTTAGGAAATTTGATTAAAAAGGTAATACTGTTTTCGTTCTACAAAATTTTAAGTTAAGAATTTAGAACTATTTCGCTAATGCTTATATTCAAATTTGCTTCAGTTTTTAAAATGAAATTTACCTCTGAGCTGTCTAGCAAAATAGGGTTAGCCATTTGTAGCTTCCCCAGGGATATTGACAGGGTTATGGTATCTAATCCTCGAATAATTGCTCTATTCCTACAATTTAGTAAATCATAAAGGTGTCCAGTGTTAACGTCCGTAGATTTTGTTTTGTTAAGCAAAATATTAAGAGTTTGAGTCAAGTTGTTTATTTGGAATTGCATAGCTGTGTTGATAGTTATATGTGTGTTACTTGCCGTGATCAGTTCGTTTTGCTTATTACGAGTTTCTACGAAATCATCGTAATCTGGCGTTCCAGCGATGTATTTTAAAGCTGTTCCAATAAGGTTGATGTCGCGTGCATGCCTATGGTGTATGCGAAGTCACTCTATTGTTTTAAAAATCTGATCCACATCCAGTGGCGGATTTAGGTTCGATGCCGCCCTAAGCCCCTGCCGATGTGCCGCCCTTTTTTTCTACGTAAAAGTGATTGTCAAAATTATATATATATATATCTAATTACACTACTCAACAAGATTTTCCATAACAAAATCCGATAACATTTTCTAACTATGTATAGTGAAATTTTCCCTAGAATCCGAATATCGTAATGTTTTTTTTCTATTGGTCCCAATTTTCCATATAAATTGCAAAACTCAAACAAATGCACTGTATAGAGCACATACTTCACATAAATGCTTGTAAGAAATGTGATTGTCAGCCAAGCCAATTTTAAATATGTCTAGAGGAGAGTCTTACAAACAGTTTAATGTACAAAATGTGCCAATAGTATTAATGTTATGGCTATTATGATCGAAATTAGATAAAAACGTCTTTTTTTTTGCTTTCTTTTAACGAATTCCAACTTTAAAGCCCTCTATCTGGAATGTATCCAAAATAAGATATTTAATAGTAGCTCGAAGATGTTCTTGCCTAGAAGCAGGTGCTCTTTCGTTTGCTCGTGACTCGTCTGGCTGAAGTTTTCTGATTTTTTGGCGACAAGTATCATTATAATAATAATCATAGACTCCATATAGTGTCTTGGCTTTTTCTTCATATTCAGAAAACTGTTTATCTTTCATATCTTGAAGAAAAGAAGCCAGAGGACCATAAATTTGAACAACGGATGATAAATTGATTTGAGAATCCTGAAGTTTTTTATTCGCAGCATTGAAGCGATTTAAAATTGCGTTTATTATTGCTGTTATTAAATGCTGTAATTTTCTCAGTAGTCCGATAGTCAATTTTATCTTGCTTTCTTTGTAGGTTATTGTGTGTGCGGCTGTTTATAATGAAGGCTTGCGAAAAGGCGTCATAGCTTGCGTGGTGTATTTAAGAAAAAAAAAAAAAACATGTGTGCAGTTCACACGTGGCAGAAGTGAAACATTCAGAAAACTAAAGATCAAATCGATTTCAAACCATGCAGTCGGACTATTTCATATTACGGAATTGGTTGCCGATTAAATATGTTGTTTTCAAAGGATATAAGGGGACCCATATTTCCCCGAATTTTTACGAAATTATGCCGATTTTAAGTTTTGGTGTCAAAAATTAAGAAACCGCTGAAAATTTTTCAAAAAAGCGGCATTTCCATCCAAATCAAAATAATTAACTTTTGTCTTTTGATTCTAATAGAACTTCTTATTCTCTGTCAGAATTCAGAAAAAATTTTTAAATGGTTGAAAATTGGCAGAGTTCAGAGGGGGATCAAATTCATGTCTTTTTCAAATGGCTGTAACTTTGCGAGGAAACATCGCAGATTACCATTTGAAAGCTCATTTTAAAGAGAAAGAACGGTGCTAAATGATTTTATTGTTGTTAGGCCCGGGCCTTCCGGGCCTAGGCGTAATTCCGCCACTGTCCACATCTGCTTCTTACAACTTTTTCATATGTGATTGTGGCAATAGGTCAGTTAACTGCTTGGTCTCTTCTGATATTGTCATAAAATCTGTTAGGTTCGTAACGTGGGCTAAGATTCCGTAGCCATCAAAAATTGCTGCATCACCGTCAGATATTGGGATGAAACGTGAGGCAGAGTAGTCCAAAATAGTGACGTAGCTGACGGGTAGGATGGTTAGGAGTGTCAATGAGCTGCAAAGAGGAATCGGATGTTATCTTTGTGGACAATTTTATCGTCGATCTTAAGAATTGTACCAAGATCTTGTTGAACCGTTTTTTCAATAAAGACCTTGCTGAACTTATTTCCTAGCCTTTTTTTACTTTTATCACCAGGGTTGTAAGTTTTGGCAACTGTCTTTTTATTGTGATAATCAAGGTCAGATTTTTGTTTTGCAAGGATTTTTGAACGGATTTTTTCTTTTAAATCCTCTGGTATTGCTTGAATAATGTCTACCGGTTTTTGGTTAGTAGTGGAATGGATTGTTCTATTGTATTTCGCTGTAGCCATGAGAATAAGCTCTGCGCATGCCAACTTTAGGCATCTTGCGATTTCAGTGAGCGTACCGTGAAATCGCTCTACTTGGCCGTTTGAAGTGCTATGCATTGGTGGTATAGCATAAATATCGGCTCCAAAATTATTTTTAATCAATGTTTTGATGGTTTGCGAATTTAGCGACTTTTCGCTATCGCAAATTATAGTTTTTGTCCCTTTATAGAAGTTGAGCATTTCTATAAGGGCTGGTTTGATATCTATTATGTCTCAAGAGGGGATAGGTTTAACAATCGCAAATTTTGAAAATTTATCTAAGCACGTAAGGAAAAACTTTTTGTCCGTATTGTAAATGTCAACATGGAGAATCTCGCCTGGAAAGTTTCAGCGAGCTCGTGTCTTTGTGGATGTCTTTGATATTTTGCTTGTCGACAAATTTTACAGTTCGCAGTAATTTCTTTTAATTTCTTTCTTATATCCGGGAAATAGTAGTCTTCGAGAACCTGTTTGGTGTTTTCTGTGACAGAGCGATGTGCCGTATTGTGTTCGTTTACTAAAATTTCAACCTGATCACTCGGGTTAAAGATATCCGCTACAAACTTATTCGTGTATCGGAATTTCACAGACGGATAATTTGAAATAAGAAGATGTTGGACTTGAGCTAAGGTATGTAGGCCGCAAAAAATGGCATTTATTACCCCTGGGCTCACACAATCTTTAAGTGCGTCAAAGACATCTTCTATTGTTTGGTATGAAATTCGGTGCCGAATACGATTTTTAAAAATAATTTTTGTTTCCTTTCTTGATTCGGTACCCAGTTGATTAAGATCTGATTTTTAAAACAGTTAATAGGGTTTTCGACCGTGGGTATGATTTCTGTAAGTGATATTTCACTGCCACAAGCTTTCATTGAGCACGTAGATGTGGAGTCCACCGTTTTATTGATAAATTGCATAGAGAGGGCATCGGCAACGACATTGTCCTTGCCGGGTTTGTAAGAAAAATCTCGGAGAGTATTCATCAATGAAAGCCCTCCAACGTTTTAGCTTGGAATTGGGATTTTTTTTTGAAATCGAAAAGGTGAGTGGCTGATGGTCAGTGAAAATATTTAGGTTGTTTACCCCATAGAGATAGTGTTTAAGGTTTTTAGTGCCCAAACGATGGCTAAAAGTTCGCGTTCGTGCTTCCAGCGTGCTAGATGTTCGTACGTTCCGGGGAGTCAATATGACTCCTATCATTATCTTGTTACAGCCAAGATACGCATGCAGCTGTGCAATGCAAAGGATGTACGCTCTGGTACGCAACGAAAGCTGGACGTCGCTAAGCTGCAATCACATCGGACGGCCGAAGCCTATTCCGCTCTCCTCTCAGAACTGCTCCTTCAACCTGACTCTCTACCCGATGATGCCGGTGGACTTTGGGCGCATGTATCCCGCTCCATGCGCTCTGCCGCTGAAATCAATGGTATGACCAGGAGTGTCGCGAAGCTACTGCAGTAAAAACGCCGCCTACAAAAGAATCCTGCAGTCAGCCGCAATGCGAGCCGTGCACGAAAACTACCGGGAAAAGAGAAAGGAAGAGAGGCGCCTTTTCAAACGCAGGAAAGGCACGAGCGTGAGAAAATCGAAGTGTTACGGGGCAGGAATGAAGCTCGAAAATTTTACCAACAAGTCAAACGTTTGACCCAAGGTTTCAAGCCCGGAGCATCTACCTGTAAAGATGAACATGGAAATCTGGTTACGGATACGCAGGGTACACTGAGATTATGGAGGGAACACTTTTCCAAGCTGCTTGCTGGCGATGACTCCACCAATCCCGCCTTTGGAGAAATTAACCCGATGCCACCAATCAACGACGATGGTGTGGATGTACCACCACCTAGCCATGATGCGGTACGAGTTGTGATCCAACGACTTAAGAACAACAAAGCGGCTGGTGCCGATGGCCAAGATATTCAAGACCGGCGGCAATGAGCTGATAGGGTGTATGCATCAACTCATCTGCAAAATATGGCTAGTAGAAAGCATGCCCTACGATTGGAATCTCAGTGTTCTTTGTCCTGTACTGAAGAAAGGTGATCCGACAATCTGTGCTTACTACCGGGGAATCAGTCTTCTTGCCATCTTTTACAAGGTCCTATCGACTGTACTGTGTGAAAGACTTAAGCCGTTTACCAACACACTGATTGGGCCTTATCAGCGCGGCTTTAGACCTGGTAAGTCCACCATAGACCAGATCTTCACACTACGTCAAATCCTGGAAAAAACCCACGAAAACAGATCGATACCCATCATCTCTTTATCGATTTGAAAGCTGCTTTCGATAGCCCGATACGGGATTGCCTGTATGCCACCATGTCTGAGTTCGGTATACCTGCAAAGCTGGTGCGGCTTTGCAGAATGACGTTGAGCAACACAGCCAGCTCCGTCAGAGTAGGAAGGGACCTCTACGAACCATTTGATACCGAACGAGGTTTCAGACAGGGCGATCCACTATCCTGCAACCTCTTCAACTTTGTGATGGAAGGGGTGTTGCGAAGAGCCAGTGTACATCGTAATGGCACTATTTTCTACAAAAGTGTCCAGCTCCTTGCATAAGCCGATGATATTGATATCATTGGACGTTGTAAGCGAGATGTTACTGCTGCGTTCTCTGCTATCGAAAAAGAGTCAGCGAAGGTGGGTTTGAGGGTGAACGAGGGCAAAACAAAGTATATGTTGTCCACAAACAGGGAGACGCGGCGTATTGGATGTTACTGCGAACAGCTGTACTTTCGAAGTTGTCAATGAATTCACCTATCAACACTCAAAACGATATCAGCCTGGAGATAAAGCGAAGACTAACTCTTGCTAATAGGTGTTACTATGGTCTCAGTATGCAATTGAGTAGCAGAGACCTCTCTCGCCCGACAGAACTGACACTCTACAAGACGCTCATCATACCCGTGCTACTTTACGGCACAGAAGCATGGGTTGTGTCGCAGACTTTTGCAGCCACGCTTGGGGTGTTTGAGAGAAAAATTCTTCGCAAAATCTTCGGTCCTGTTCACGTCGGCGACGACTACCGTTTTCGAATGAACCACAAACTGTACGAGCTCTACGCTGACATTGACATAGTCAAGCGCATCACTATCCAACGTCTGCGCTGGCTGGGATATGTTGTGCGTATGGACGAAGAAGCTCTGGCAAAAAAGGTGTTTGATGCGGAAGCTGCTGGGCGACGACAAGGAGGAAGACCATGCCTCCGATGGAAAGACCAAGCCGAGGAAACTCTATCCACGCTTGGTGTGACTGATTGGAGAAGGCGCGAGTTAAGCTTATGCGTATTTGATTAGTGAAGTCTAGCAATTATCCACGACCAAGAAAATAATCTTTACTTTATAATTTTTTATTTATAACTTTATTTTACGAACTACAATTCCAAACTGAACAAACTGAACTTAAAATTAGCCTACCTAACAATCTAGAGCTGCCGTCGCCGCTGTCGCTGCCTCTATTCCTTTTGCTGTTGTTCTAGTTGCTGCTGTTGTTGTTGTTGTTATTGTTGTTGCTTATAGCATACTTGTAGTATCGAGTTGCTGCAATAATGCAACGAAAAGCACGTACGTTGGAGTGTGGGATAGTGCGGCATCAGCAACTTTAATCAACAGCTGTGGCTAAGCCCAGTGAAGGTTAACTCTCCTCCACCTTAGTTTCTTCGTCCCGAAGACGACTCCAGCTGATTGATGACTCCTCTGAAGATATTTTCTTAAGCCGTCTCATGGGCTTCAGTCTTACACTGGCTCCACATTTGGAAGCCTTTTATTATCAGGAAACTTATAAATCCGATGATACCCAAAATGAAACACGTCCATATCATTGGATGGGATTCCGTCACTATTTCGAAAGGTGAAATCTCCTTTGTGTTGTTAAATTTCAAATCTTAATTTGGCGATTCAATGTATCTTTCGACACTGTATGTATTTACACAAGAATGCCTCAAAAATTCTAGTATTTCTTCCGATGGTTTTATATACATTTGTTTTATTATCAAAAATGACCTGTGCCTTGAAGGTAACAAGATAGGCTCCATCTATAGATGAGTTGTCAACAGTGTGATTGCCAGATAATAATATGACGCCTCCTTCAGCTGCTCAAACTTTAGATTTCGCTTTCTTATTTTAGTGCTTACAATTTTTCTTATTCAATAATTTAGATAAACATGTTTCATTTGAATTGGCTTCACAGAAGGTTCTTTAAATTTTTAAAAGTTTCATTACACCTAGCTATCTTATCTTCTATTACAAGTTTACCATCAGTGTGACTTATTACCCTGCTCTTAAACAATTTACATCTTTTTTTGATTGGCTTGCACAATTTTAAAATTTGAGACGTCTATTAGTTCGGATATTACTATTTCGCTAAACTCGTGTGCTATTATACTCTGTATCTCATTTAAATTCAAAACGGATGGGTTCAGGATACCCAATTTTACAAAAGTGATTGTTTGGATAACATTTTGTAAATCAGTCAACGTTAATTTAATCCTTTGCGTAAAAAATTGCTTTGCTCCAAACTCGTCAGTAAGATTATTGATTATGTCCGAAAGTGGCTGTACAGCTTTGAATATCTCTGAATTAGTTATATGTTGCATATTTTCATTCGAAATTATTTCGTTAATTTTGCCTTCTATAGAAATAAGGTCGTTATGGTCATGACTTCCTGATAGCCATTTCCAAGCTGTCCCTATCTCATCTAGCGCTCTCTTGGTTCGTTCTGTATTTCGTAATTGTTTTAAAAGAGCTTCAGCCGCATCAACTGCAAAGTTTATATTATGGATATTATTCGCTGATGTAAATTTCCTTGTTTCCCAAATCAAGTTTCTATAAAAGATCAAATTTGTAACGTTGTGAATGTCTCCATACTCTACGTAAATGGCAACCTCCCCGTCTTCAACAAGGATATGTGGTTCTCTCGAATAATCAATTATGTCGGCCAATGTGGAAGAAACTATGAGCAGTAACATAAGTATGGTCAACATTTCTGTAATAAAAGACACAAGCTAAGTTCTATCTGGTTTTGATTAAATTCTTATGAACTAAAGCTAATTTTTTATTCTGTTCGCCCTTGGTTTCCACTGTATGAGGATTATTTTTTACAACTATTCTTTTCTTATAACGCGGCGTCAATTTGTTTCGCCTATTTTCCTTAATATAGATTTCTTCACCTTCGGCATACTCTACATGTTGTTTGTCTTTGTTTCGCCCTAACATATTTTTCTGTGCCATTTTCAATTTTGCAATAATATCATTTTTATGTCGCTCTATATTATGGAATACCTCCATGGGTTTTTTATCCGTTACCGAATGGAAGGTTTCGATATATCTTCTAGTAGCTTTTTCCATGACTAAAGAAATTAGTTCTTCGGGTGAATCATGCCTAATGTATTTCATATAGATGGAAGACAATTTTTGGTTCTAATAGATCCGCATTCAAAATTTCTAATAACTAGCCTATTAGCAGATCTGCCTGAAATGCGGCAAAGAATTTATGGAATAACAAACCTTTTTCCGAATGTTAGAACAATTATAACAGACAATGAAAAATCCCTAGATACTCCTCTGTTTGAAATTCCATTAAAAAGTCTAGGTATAAAGCACAAAATGGTGCCAGTAGGGCATTCACAGTCAAATGGTCCTGAAGAGCGACTTAACTCAACACTTTTGGAGCTAATTAGAATTATTAGGCATGATTCACCCGAAAAAACCAATTTCTTCTATGCAAGTTTGAGACATATTGACTTTCTGATATGAGTCAATGAGAGTTTCCCCACGCACTGATTTCACTTTACATTTTTTTTTCTAGTATTCTTCTATTATGTAGTAAGCCAGGTTTAATGTAATTACTCGTTGCCCCTGTGTCTACTAAAATTTTTAGGACTCTGCCTGTCCTTCTGTCGGTTTTAGTTATAAATGGCAGGTCCGTATTTACTCTAAAAAATTATCTCCTTCTTTGAGGTTGTTAATCCTTTGCGATTTGTTTTGAAACTTGCTATGGCGGTCTGACCCATTACCATTTCTTTTGTAAAATTGTTGGTTATTATTTGGGTACTTAGACTTATTATTGGCTTGGGTATTCTGCCTATATTGACCACTGTCGTCTACGTCCATTGGTTCGGGTTTTGCATTTGGGCTAAAATTATTAAATGGTTTCACATAGTTTCTCCTGAATTGGCCAATATTCGACTGGTGATATGCTTGCCTGAACGGGTTTCTTGATGGTCTAAACTCCCCATAATCTCGCTGTCTATGGATACCCATTATTGTATTTCTTCGACACGCATTATAGCGGTAGGTAAATCAGGTGGACTTAAGTTATATAGTGTGCTATTCAAAGGAGGACTTAGTCCTCTAATAAATTGCCTTAAAGCGGTTTCCCTTTCCTTAGCCTTCATACCTAAAGAACTTTGAGAAGTATTGCCATAGGTCATAATGACCTTGTTGATAAGGAGGTTTAATAGGACGCAAATTTTATCGTAAAATTCCCTTGGTGTACTGTTACCCTGTCTAAGGTTACCTAGTTCCGTCTCAATCATATGAAGAGGTCTTTTATCTGCATATGATTGATCTAATCTGATTATAATTGCCTCAAAATTGAGCACCGTACCGTGATCAGTCAGGACCACTCTAGCCTTCCCTATAATTTTGCTATTAAGGATTGATATCACAGTGTGGTAGTGCACTTTTCCAGAATCCGTGATAGGTATTTCAAAAGCAGACATGGCGTTTATGGCCATGGCTCTCCACGAGGTGTACCCAGCGCTGTTCCCACTAAAGGTAGGTAAGATTTCCACTAATTTATGAGGTGCTGACTCAGTTGGTACGACAGTAACTGGTTCGTAAACAGTTGGTCTTACAATTCTCTCTGCAGCGAAGCACTAAGTTGTAAAATTTGTTCCTGATTCATTTTAATTTTGACGTCACTTTTATTCCTAAACCTATTCATGCAAGTTTGGCAC
Source organism: Tricholauxania praeusta (assembly GCA_949775025.1). Lineage (NCBI taxonomy): Eukaryota > Metazoa > Arthropoda > Insecta > Diptera > Lauxaniidae > Tricholauxania > Tricholauxania praeusta. The sequence continues at coordinate 85,658,814 of OX459031.1, forward strand.
TTTTTTCTTTGTGAAATTCACTGATATTAATTAATAAACTGATATTATTGTTCGTCACACTTTTTTGCATTAAAACATTAAAAATTTAAAAATATAACATAATATATATAATATTATTTATATATAAATATAAAAGGTTGATTTTAACTTATATTCCTTGTAGCAGCACAGTTAAATATTTCCGTATTCGATTTTTCCGCTGTCGCTGCCGCTATTCCTTTTGCTGTTGTTGTTGTTGTTATTGTTGTTGCTTATAGCATACTTGTAGTATCGAGTTGCTGCAATAATGCAACAAAAAGCTCGTACGTTGGAGTGTGGGATAGTGCGGTATCAGCAACTTTAATCAGCAGCTGTGGCTAAGCCCAGTGAAGGTTAACTCGCGTGCGAAGCAGAGGCGCCTGGAGAGAGCTTTTGAGGTCGGCCGTAACCCGGTAACGGATTGTTATGGCCACCCAAGTAAGTAAGTAAGTGATGCTAAAAGCGGTTTTCTCGCGATCGCGCTCGAGCAAATTTATCTGATGAAACCCACTTTTCAAATCCAGAGATGTGAAAACTTGGGTTTGCCTAGATTTTCCAGAATAACAGACGGATCAGGTATGGGGTATTTGTCGGGGATGGTTTTCGAATTTAATTTTGTGTAGTCGAACACAGGATGTATATTAGGTTTACCCATTTCATCCGTGCCGTTCTTATCAACAACCCAAATTGGGCTATTGTAGGGCGATCGCGATGGTCTAATGATGCCATTTTTTAGCAATTCTTTAACCTCTTTGTTGACAAATTCTATCATTGAAATGGGGTAGGATTGGTATTTGGAATATATTGGGTCCTGATCTTTTGTTTTGATTCCTTTTGATTGGCGAAAACGCCGGAGTTTTTTGTCAATCATTTGAAAAAAAATTTCCTCCACATTTTTTGGAATGCAGATACTGTCTACCAAGGTATTTACGGTATTCAGTTCAAGATACTTTAACTTTTATTTACCGCCATCAAAAAGGATAGTGTCGTTTTCGGTGTCAATTACTCCCTTTATGCTTTTTATGAAGTTAAAACCAATAATGCCATCGAATAACGACAGGTTTGGTAGGACAAAAAATGTTTCAGTTTTGCTTAGGACATTTATTAGTGTTTTTTTTCTTATAATATCGGCGCCATGGATAGATTTTACTAAATATGGTTTTGGTAGCTCTTTAACGCTTTTTAATCCGTTAAAGTTGGTTATATAACTTTTAGAGGCACCGGTATCGATTAGTAGTTTGATATTTCTACCATCTATTGCACGTTCGATATAGGGGAGAACTGACCCTCCTCTGAGAAATTAATCTCGTCCTCAAAAGATGGGTCAGTGAACGCTTGGTTTTCGGATGTATTTTGGCCCACTGAAGGACTTGGGTCGTCATTGTAAGGATGTGCTTCGAAAGTCTCTTGGGTTTCGCATTGCAAGATTTCTTGCCCAAAATGATTTATCCTGTGGACTTTCTGAGGAATTGGTCTATCGGATGCTAAGCCTCGCTTTTGTGCCTGAAAGTCTTGAAGGTTATTCATACGCACCGTACGCATGCTTACGTCAGTATCTAAAGACTGGGAAGGTGGCTGGGGATGAAAAGCTCCCTGGTTGGCAGTCTGAAAAGGGTTTTGGCCAAAATTTTGGAAATTCGAATTTGACTGGGGATTTGGGTTTACGGTATTACGAATTTGAGGTTGGTTTATTACTTGATGATTGCGATTTTGGTAAAAGGGAAAAGAGCGCTGACCGATGTGATTTTGTGAGACTTGAGAATAATAAGTTTGCTGGCCAGAGGGGTTCTGTCTAACATACTGTGGACTTTGCCCTGGTGTTGTCTGGCTTGAAGGAGCTTGTAAGACCTTGTTTAGACCGCAATTATAAACGGCAGCAAAGTGATCGCGATGTTGGTTTGCTTCGAGCTCTTTAGCCAGCGCTAAAGCCGATGATAAGTCCGCAGGCTTACATTAGAACAGCGTGTCGCATAGTGGCTTTCTTACGCCTGAAACAAAATACACGAAGGGCTTGCTCCCGGTATTTCTGGTTCAGAGAATGAATCAAAGTGGGGTTTCCCTCGTTAGAAATTATTATTTTATTAAATATTGCTGTTAGCTTGCGCTCTACCTCATCATAAAACTGCACAATTGTCGTTTGGCCTTGCCTCAATGTCAAGAGTTCTTGCCCTAGGGTAAAGATGGACTTCTTATCCATATAGGTGAAATATAGCCTCGCTGTAATGGCTTTAAAGTTGAGGACAGTGTTGTAGGCACTTAATGCAGCATCTGGATTTCCCACTACTTTGTTTCTCAAAATAGCTACCGCCTGGTAGTATTTTGAGCTTCCCATATACGACTCAAAAAGTTTATGGGCCGTTGTAGCGGCCTGACGCCAAGAGACATACCTGTGGTATCACCTTTGAACTCAGGGACAGACTTTACAATGTCAAGAGTTTCCTCACTTGTTTGGTTCGGTATAATTTCTATCTTCTTGTACTCTTCTACAGAGGTGAAAGGTTCTAGGCAGTAAAGCCGCCTAGTTAAATCGGCGATGGTTGTTTCGAACTTCTCTTTAGTTCTTTGGACTGCCTGTGCAATTGCAGTATCTAAAAACACCTTTAAATTCTGGGGATCCATTTTATTTGCACTTTCCACCCTTTCTTCGGAAAGACTTAGGTTTTGCAATCTACCTAAAAGTTGTCCTAAATCTTTGAGAGCTGCGTGTCCGTTAGACATTAACTTGGAGAGAAGAAAAAAATTTTACTAACTCAGTGAAGTTTTATTTAAGCAAATTTCATTTCATTTTAACCTTTCGAATCAGAATTTGAATAGAAACTTTAACAAAAAAAAAAAAAAAATATTTTAATTAGGCATATGTTAGGTTTATTAACCCTTAAACTAAAACCGTAACTGAATGAGATTAAGCTCTCGTTTTTTTAAGTTTTCTTAATTAATACATGAAAGCAAAAAATTTTTATTAAGGTTTTCAAATAAGCAGTTTCCAAATAAATTCAAAAAAAAAAAAAAAAATTTTAAATTTAAGAATCACATAATATTAAACATAATGAAAGTAACTATTCCAGACTGGAATTTGGTTGCTGACTGCTCTAGTGGATGACGATGAAACTGATGGTAGCTGTTGCCTCTATGCTGACCAGCTCCCTGATAGCTGGGTGTGGCCACTTCGGCGTGGGCGGATTCCAAAATCAAGAATTTTATTTTTTTGATTTTCAGTTTTGAGTTCACTATGTGCTTAGTTTTTATTTTATTAAATTTTTTGTTCAGTTCACTATGCGATTTTTTATCCTGCTAACTGTGTCTGCTTTATTATTAAATAAAAAACTTAGTGTTTTGTTTAATTTACTACGTGAATCTTATTTTGCACACTTTGTGAGTTTTGTCATTATTAACTTAATTTTTGTCTAATTCACTACACGAATTTTTATTTTGCTCACTATGTGAGTTTCTGTTATTGAATTACTAACTTAGTTCTCCTGGTTAATTCACTGCGCGAATTTTATTTTGCCCACTATGTGAGTTTTTAACTTTACAGTTCAATTTTTCACCGTATAGTGACTTTGGTGTTGGGCTCCAATTATTCTTTTTATTATTCTTTTTATTACAAATTATTCTTTTTATTATTCCAATATTTTGTTACAAATTATTCTTTTTATTATTACCTACTATACGTATGTAGGTTGTTGAGCCGTTGACGAAAACTAAACTGACTGATATCTTTATTTTTACAAATAAAGAAATCAACAATCACACTTTGTTGATCTTGCTAACTATGGCAAAATCGCTAACAAACTTAAAAAAACTGCAGCGCAGCGGCGAGAAATTTAATACCGATGTTTTTGTTAAATTTTGATATTTTTATGAGAATGCAACAACAGCATAAAGTTTTGGAAAGATTTTGCGATTAACGCAGAAAATTGCAACTTATTGTCACGTTGAGGGTAACGTGCCTTAACTTACATATTTACAAAATTAACAAACACAATCATAATAACACCAATACAATTTTTGAAAGCGTCTTTATCGCTTGGAATGGCAACAATTGGCGTTTTAATTACATTTCTAAAAAATTTTAATAACTAAATTATTGCACCTTATGTAAAAAATATACAGTTTGTGGCATAGCAATGGTGCAATTTTTTTACATTTTTCCTTCTGTAAAGGTATGTGAAATGCTAAATTCTGATTCCCAAAAGCGCTTTATAAGCTATATGACAGTGAATTCCTGATCAATTCCTAATAGGAAGAAAAGCAATGCAGCAATGATTCTTGCTAGAAATGCCCTGTATCATCCAAAAAACTTGCAACGTGTGCTACTTGGGTGTTGACTTAACTTGCTTTCCAGCGTTGTTGTTGTTGCCCTCATACAACTTCTTCAACCTACCGCACATCTTGGCAAAATGTACTCGTTTTCCACAGTTTCTGCACATCACATCCCTGGTTTTACAGTCATTTAAATGGCTTGGTTTCCATGATTGACTACAATTGTAGCAGAATTGATTGATTGTAGCGATAACAGATGGCTCGGTCTTATCATTAATAGTTATGCTTCCTACAATTGTATTTCTTGAATCCAAAATACTCCTGTTGATCTTGACTGACTCAAGAACTTTACACATTTCAACGTCTCATATTCATGAAATGGCTGCTTCTCCTTTTGTAAAATCATGTTAACAGACTCCATAGCAATGTTTTTTGAGGTAGGCAATATTCATCAAATTTTAAAATTACATCATCCAACTTTCTTTGGGCAGCATTTTTACCCGTACTTTTACCAAACATAGAACTTTGGGAGCCGTCATTTGGGAATAATGTGTTATAAATTGACATCCCTTGTTCACCAATTATCCAAATAAATGTTGCAACTTTGGTTTTTTTCATCAGATCCTAATTTTCCATTGGCTATCATCCATACTATGAAATTTTGTTTTCACTTGGGCCACTCCGTTGCAATATTTGCGCAGTCTGGCACACTTGCTACTCTTTGTGTATCAGCCATTTCGTTAAATATTAATTCCGATTATTGATGTTGAAGAATTTTTATGATTTACTTTTGCACGCTAGCACGTGTGTATTCCGCTTAAAATAGCTTATTAATCAAAATTTCCTTTGAAGTTTGTTTCTGACACCATATAGCGTGTCTAGCTTGTTTTAATTAAAACAATGATTTTTTAGATTATTGAGATCTTATTAAATTAAAATATTGAATCTTAGCTACACGCTATATATCAAGTCAAGTGGCTTCTTAAAATTCAATAAAAGACCAAGCGTTCGGTAACGCATGCAATTAATAATATACATCTTAATACTTAATTACCGATACTACGTTAAGTTATGAAGTTACCGATACTACATTAAATAAATCACTTCTTATTTTGAAAATCTTTATATTATCTTTTATTGAAACAATTAAATGTATATAAGTACAAGCAAAATATAAACGAGGTGCCGGCAGCAAAGACTGTCTGATTTGCTAGCTATCCAACGAGTAAGTCTCTGTTTGTTTCCATGCCTCTAGTTGGCAAAAGGTTCTTATCTTTCATTCCCCGCTCCATACGCACAACAACCAAAGAATGTGCTGATCTTTCATTCTTCACTTTGGCTATTATGTATACAGAACAAAAAATGAATAACAAAAATTACTTAATATCGTATCGCAACTTTGTTACGATGGATTAAACTGAGTTTCTTAAAAGATGCTGACTCAGTGTAATCCAACGTCTGTTTTTTGTTGCTTCCCGGTATCGTAATATATATCATTATTAGGGATATACATAACTCCTCCCGATTTGCTTTTAGGATTCTCCCGAATCCTTTTATTTAACAATTTTATTTTAATACTTTTATTTTTTAACAATTTAATTCCGATTACAATTACAATAATGAGTATTACTATTTTAGTTCTGGATAAGTATACTTATCCTCGAATTCAATTTTTGTGTTTACATATTTTTGTTTCTCAATTTCAATCTTACAGTTAGTGAAACTTAATACATAGTTTTTATTTAGGGTGATTTCCAGTTTGTCGCAGTTTTGATACAATGTTAAATTGTGTGCACTTTTAATTAAAATTATGTTGCCACTTAATTCTTGTATTTCAGTAGTATTACTATACTGAAATGTAAATATACAGTTTTTGCTTAATTTAAGTTTCTTTAACAATGTATTTTTTTTCTTAAATATATTAATTTTTAGATTCTATAGTTACAATAATTTCATCTGTTATTTCTATTTGAAAATTTTTTTTGTTTGGCATTGGAGGGATGAGTTTTATTTCAGATTCTATATAAGAGTTCGGAATCTACATAGCAAATACAATGGAATTGTTTTTTTATGATAATAACCCTATTTTTGATAATTCTAATTTGGAAAAATCTATATCAAAAAACCCTATTTCTTCCTTAGTCAACATTTTTGGATTTATTAAATTATGTTTTGCCGCTATATTATCCTGAATATCTTCGATTTTATCCTCAATATATCTTAGTTTTTCCATGTAGTCATTAAATCTTACTTGTTTTTTTAACTCATTGTACTGTACATCTGATTCATTAATATATTCTAATACCTGTTTTCTTTCATTATCTACTGCATTCTTTATTGAGAATAATGTATTACAGTACACTCCGCATATAAGAAACTTTTAAAATGCCGACAAATTGTTCATTATATGCGGTTTTTCTTATACGCGGGTATCTTATATAAGAAACTCAATTCTTATAAGCGTACTCTGTGTATAAGAAATTTCTGCTCTTATAAACGATTTTTTAGGTAAAAATTATGCTGCCATATTTTAGAAAAAAAAAATCATTTAATTTATTTTTCATTAACTTTAGTACAAAACAAAGGTTAACTCAAACTAAAAATAATACATTTATAAAGGAACTTAAGCTTTCATGTATGTATATGACTAGATGTATAATATTTATAAAAGCACATACTTATACTTATTGGTTACAATTAAAATAAAGTTATTTTAAGAAAAAATCAATTATTTGTTTTTGAGCAAGTGATTTGTCACGTTGATGAAAGAGAATTTTTTCAATATTTATTACACTGTCATCATGTGGCAAATACTGTTTCAGTACAAACAACGCTTGAAGAGCTTCCACTCGGCTTGGTTGTACTATTGCGCTATCCGTACAATCTTCTACAATGTCCTCAATCTCGTTTTGTACTTCACTTACAATTTCATTTTCGCTAATAGTACCAAAACAGTTCTCTTTCTCCAAATCAGCTAAATTTTGATAAAAAGCTTCGTCGCCATCAGCTTCACAAAAAACATCATCTGAGACCATAACATGACTTGCATCCATTAAATCGGTGTCATTGAAAATACCGGCTTTTTTGAAGCAATTTTGAATTTTTTGTGGAGTTACATACCACCAAGAACGTTTGACAATATGCAATGCTCTCAAAATCGTTATGCTTTTCAAAAATTTATCCATATAACCTCCTTCTGCCGCTAATATTTGTTCCCGAACTAGACACTTTCTATAGTGCGATTTGAAGGAATGGATAATACCTGTAAATAAGAAAAAAATTCAGTAAAATATAATTTACATTTGCGAATTTAACATACCCTGGTCCAATGGTTGAATAAGACTTGTGATGCACGGAGGCAAAAATACAATTTCAATGTTTTTTGGCATGAAGTCCAGTTTATGGCACGAAGCGTTATCAATTAAGAGTAAAATCTTTTTATTTTTTTTAATGAGCTTATCGTTTAGCTCCTTTATAATCTCCCACCATATAGAGCTAGTCATCCAACCCTTTTGATTAAATTTGTAAGGGATAGGAACAACCACGAAAACATCTTGGCTGCTTGTATTTTCCAATAGAATACACGTATTTATCTGAGCCAGTCGCGTTACTTATAAAAAGCAATGTGATCCTATCCTTTTGTGTCTTAAATCTGGTTACCACTTGGTTTCCTGGGACGTAAGATCCGTTCGGAAGAGCTTTATAAAGGAGGCTAGTCTCGTCGGCGTTATAAATATCTACTAAAGCATACCTTTCTAATAAAAGTGGGAGCACCTTTTCTTTAAAACTTCATGCAGATTGGTTGTCCGCAGAACCAGCTTCACCGTGATGTTTTTTAAATTTTATATTTGCGTGTTTCTTCCATCTTTGAAGCCAGCCTGGACTCGGTTTAAAATCAGCCATATCCAGTTTTACTGCAAATTGCTGCGCTTTTTCAAAAATTATCGGCCCTGTTACTCGAGCGTTTTGTTCCACCATTTGCTCAAACCACTTTGTCATTGACTTATTTAACATGTCGTATTTCGATTTTTTGGCTCTTTTCATATCCAGAGTTTTGCAAGTGAAACTCTTACTATGAAGTTCCTCTGAGTTTATTATAATTTTAGATAGAGTGCTTTTTGCAATATTAAATTTATTTGCAACTTCATTTCGAGTTGCACCGTTTTTAACTTGCGCCAGTATTTGCAATTTTGTTTTTATTGAAACTGTATTCCTTTTAGCTTTTTCCATTTTAACTTGCGCGAGTTAATAAATTTTACGTTATTTAAATATTTTTAAATGAAAAAAATGAGCTTTATTTATTTTATAAATGAGGAAAAAAAAAACTACACTATGTCTTAACGCTAAGAACTTAAAATATGGAATGCCTTTGATTTTTCTGAGTTTTATCAAGTCAGTTGTTCAATGTTGAAATTGTTTACAATTCGATTAGATTTCCAATGAAATCTACAAATGCCAACCGGATGCTACGTTAGCATTTGTCCACATTGAGTTGCATATTTTTGTTGTGAAATACATTGTATATGTTACAATGTATTTCTGTTTAGGTTATTTTTAAGCTGACACCACTTTTATGTGCGGTGTCAGTTCGGTAGGAAAAGTTCACATTTGGTTTGTTAACTCGCGTTTGCATGATTATTACCAGCACTCGATGTCATATAAGTAACTATATTTGCTCTAGCAGAACTTGTTATTGGCTGCGGCAAATCTAAATCAAGCAACGGCAATGTAAAGTTTCTATCATTAATCTGGTTTGAAATTAAATTATGTTGTTGTAAGTCAGGTAAAGAAGATTGAGCTGAGTTTTCATCAACTCTGCGTCTGAAACCACGCGTATTATGACGCTTAGGAATTGCTCCGCGACCACGATTGCGAGTATTACTAAGACTGCGCGTCGAATTTCGAATTGAATTATTTATATTGTTATTATTATTATTAATAGACTGAATGTCAACATTAATTGACTGTAGTTCATTAACTTGAGCTGAACGTCTGCAATTAGGACATTCTTGGGAATCTGTTAACCAGTGCTCAATGCAATTTTTGTGGAATACATGATTGCATCTGGTAATCAGACCTTCTGACCCATTGATAAACGGTTGAATACAAATGGTGCAAGACGATTCATTGTGAGGTACCAGAGCTGGTTTATCCTCTGAACTGTGTCTTACAGCCATTTCCATAAGCACTTGAAAATTTCAGTTACTAAACGAAATTAACTCCAAATGAAATAAGGTTTAAATTATATAAAAATAAGGTTTAAATTATATTAAAATAAGGTTTAAATTATATGAAAATTAATGTTTTCCTTACTTTGGTGATATGTATGGACTTATGAGTAGGATTAATTATGATAAAGATTGATATAGGACAAGAAAATAGGCTATTGCGTAAAGAATCTTAAAATTCTTACAAATGAAACTGCTTAATGAATTCGCTTTAAATCTGCCATGCTTTGGACAGAAATTCGCACTTTGCAAATAAGCTGCTTTTCCAGAAAAACAAGGGCAAATTTAGCTTGGTTTTTTCAATTAAATTCTTCTCACTGTCGGACAGATATTTGCTTGATGCAAATAACATGTATTTCCAGACAAATGAAATAAAACAGAAACTGTCAATTCAAAAGAATAACTAGATGTGTTTAAATTCGCTTGAGGGTGTTACAAGCTTTAGTTGATTCTAATTTATTTGTTTTTGTCAAAACATATGAATGAAAGCAAATCGGTCAACATATGTATATGGTCTGAAATCGCCATATAGTCGAATTTCCATAAATGGTCAGACATATATTTGAGTCAACACAAGTAAACCAATGTATCAACTAAACTAATGCGAAATTTTAAAATGAAATTTACTAAACAGAGAATAGACCTTACAGAAGGCTTAGCCTATTCCGGGATGTGTGGAACCAATAGACAATCTAATCATTGATTGCCCCACGTTGGGCGCCAAATATGTAATGTAATGTATTTTTCATTCAAATTATGTAACGTACGTAACTGCACCACGTTGGTGTGTGGCCTCACATTGCTGTATAGCCCCACGTTGGGCGCCAAATATGTAATTTACGTATTGCAAATTAGAATATAAAGTCTTATGCAATCAGGTCAAGCTTCATCCATTCCAATATAAACGGCCACGTTAAAATTTTTGATACCAATTTACTTTGGTATACACTCTGATTGTCTGCAAGTTAAGTAGTGAAAGGGTCGGGGGAGGGAGAAATTAAAGCCACTAGCTTCAGTCGTCGAGGGGGTACGTGACCAATTCAACTAACGTTAACACCATACATACAAATTATTGTTGTAGACTTCCTATAAAGCTACATTAAATGGACCTACATAACCATATGCAAAGACGAGCAAATATATGTGTACAAAAAAAAATTAATCAAAAGAAAAATATCAATCTCTATATCAATTTTAAATGTATCTTCAAGATGGCTGCGAAAATACGCACTCAAAACCCACCCTACCATTGGTCATATAGTGCACAAATATTCATATGACCTCACAAAAGGCCTACCTATTCATGTCCTGTCATATCACCTTAAGTAAACAAGTAAGTGTTTATTTGGACATTTTATATAAATTTTATTCACTTAAAAAAATTAGCATATTTAATAATTTTAACAAAGTAAAGATTTTCAACAATGAAAAACTTAATTTCCAAATACTGTGAACGAAATAATTCAACTGTAAAAGCTAGTTTACAAAACTATGTAGATACATTTTTTTTATAATTTTTACTTGATGTACTTATGTGTGTTTATATTTTAATAAGAGAATTTTACTCAAAACATTTGTTCTAATTTGAGAAACAAAATCAAAAGCTTTATGTTTAAGTAGTAGAAAAAAAGTAGCAAAAAAAAAAGCAGTAAATAAAAATATTTTTAGTTGTTGTATAACATAACAGTGAATATTAAATTATCTTCGAAATTTAAATTCATTTTAAAATTCTCACTATTAAGTAATTTACTAATTCATATGTATTAATAAATCATAAATTTAAATTAAATACTAATTATTTTAAGTTAGCGTAGCATAGTTATTTTTTATAAAGCCGACAACCCTAACTAACAATAAGAATTGCAAGCTCTGAGAATGCAATCAGAAAAAAAAAGAAACCTGTTTACAAAAATCTACGCTCTTGAAACAAAGAGAGCGTGAGCTAGCAATTGCAATCAATAATATGCATTTATTGTTCTTGCATTTATGAAAATATATTTTACTAAAAAAATCAATCTTTTTGTATGAATTTAAAGCTATTTTAATTTAAGTAAATCATTTTTATGTCGTTTTTTTTTTAAATAATTTATTTAATTACAAAATTACTCACTTTTTACATTATTATGCTGCACTCCAACGATGAAAGCCTTCAATGGTGTCGTTGAGCAAACATTGAGCTGTGTTGAGCAAAAATCAAATTGAGCATAATGACCATAATATTATCATTGAGCAAGATGCATCTTGGCTCTATAGACTGGCCAAATTCATACTAGTCAACAAGTTTTGACTTTCTGAAATGTATAGTGTATTCTTTATACATATATTTTATTAAAATAAATATCCAAATTCCATTGACAGATTTCTATAATTAAAGAGATTAAATGTTAGATTATAAACTATTACGTCTGGGCGGCAGGAAATCCAAAAAGGAAGAGAGCGATGTTTTGTGAAGTTGGTTGTTCTTAGCTTCTACGAACAGCTGATGCTCATATCATATTCTGACGTGAGAGGGCGCTAGATGTGTATGTGTTGTCAGGGTTGTTCCGCCACATTACTCCCCCCTGAGTTTGGGCGTAAATATTACTTTGCGTCCGGAACGTGTAGTTACTGGTAGTCTAGCGCTAGATGTCGGCTGTTCTGACGTAGATTTAGCGCTCGATGTCGGCTGCTGTGACGTAGATTTAGCGCTCGATGTCGGCTGCTGTGACGTAGATTTAGCGCTCGATGTCGGCTGCTGTGACGTAGATTTAGCGCTCGATGTCGGCTGCTGTGACGTAGATTTAGCGCTCGATGTCGGCTGCTGTGACGTAGATTGCTTATCATCAAGTGTGACGTAAGCAGTTTTAAGACGGTCGATACTTATATTGATTTTATTTCCTTTGATATCTAGCGTGTAGTATTTATCGTAACGTTTAAGCACTGTGTATGGTCCATCATATGGTGGCTGTAAGGGTCGACGAACGTCGTTTCGCACGAAGACTACAGGAGTTGTAGCTAGATTAGTTTCCATGAAAATTGAAGTACGCCCATGATTGTCTGTCTGCACAGGTTTAATCTTTTGCATTATGCTGCGGAGGTTCTTTATGAATTCAGCTTCGTTGACATTTTCGGCTGAAGGTTTGCTTGTTAGAAACTCTCCTGGGATGCGAAGTGTTTCGCCGTAGACCAATTCAGCTGGTGTGGACTTGATGTCTTCTTTGTAAGATGTTCTGAGGCCAAGTAAAATCAGTGGCAGTACTTCCACCCAGTTCTCGGTTTCATAGCATTTAATGGCTGTCTTCAGTGTTCTATGGCTTCGTTCGATTAGTCCATTCGCTGCGGGGTGATAAGCGGTGGTTCGAAGGTGTTTGATCCCTAAAAGCTTATTCAAGTCGTTAAAAAAATTCGACTCAAATTGGCGTCCTTGATCGGTAGTAATTTTTAATGGTATACCGAACCTGGAGATCCAATTGGTGTAGAACGTGAAAGCCACTGTATCGGCTGTTATATCGGCGAGAGGGTAAGCTTCTATCCAGCGTGTGAACCTGTCGATGCACGTTAGACAATAGCGGTATCCTTTGCTGGTAGGAAGCGGTCCTATGATGTCGATGTTTATGTGCTCGAAACGATTGCTGGTAAGGGTGTATGCTGCAACTGGTGATTTATTATGGCGGTGTACTTTAGCTTTTTGACATTGTATGCATGTGCGCGCCCACTCGCGGCAGTGTTAACCTTATTAGGCCAAAAAAATTTTTCTGTCACTAGTCTTGTAGAGCTGCGGATGCTTGGATGGTTCAGGTTGTGTAGTGAATCGAATGCGTTTTTGCGGAAAGATTCCGTCAAGAACGGTCGTGCATTGCCAGTTGTGATGTCGCAATAAATGCTTGAGCTGGAATTGGGTAAGCAAAAAGATTTAATGCTGTTGTCTGACTTACCGTCCATGTAATTTTTCAACTCGTCGTCTTCCTGTTGTTTTGTAGCAAGTTGTTCGAAATCTATGGCTTTTGTGGTTGTAATTAAATCAATTCTTGACAGCGCGTCTGCTATGATGTTCTCTTTACCAGGGATGTATTTGATGTCAGAGGTAAATTCGCTTAAGAATTGCAGCTGTCTGATTTGTCTGGGTGATGCTTTGTCGAACTTTTGGCTGAACGCATACTGCAAAGGCTTGTGGTCGGTCAGTATATGAAATTTTTGACCCTCTAGCATATGGCGAAAATGCATAACGCCTTGATATGCCGCTAATAGTTCCCTGTCGTAAGTACTATAGCGTTGTTGAGTTTCACTGAGCCGTTTCGAATAAAATCCTAAGGGTTGCCATTGGTTGTTGACAGCTTGTTGTAACACCGCTCCAATCGCTGTACTGGATGCGTCGACTGTGAGTGTAAGTTGAGCGCCAGATTTTGGATGCGCCAACAGTGTTGCTAATGACAACTCGTCTTTGCATTGTTGAAACGCTGCAGTTGTTTCAGCAGTCCAAGTGATTGCAGTCTGGTCGTTCTTCTTATTACCGGGAATGAGGGACTGAAGTAGCTGTTGTGACTTAGCTGCGTTTGGCAAAAATCTGCGAAAAAAATTTATTGCGCCAAGGAAACGTCTGAGTTGACAAACGCGTTCAGGTGGCTTATAATTGTTGATTGCGGTAACCCTGTTCGTCGGAGGGCTTATTCCATCACTCGAAATGTTGAAACATAAGAATGTGACCTGTTTTTTACCGAGCTCACATTTTGCAGGGTTGATGATGATCCCGTTAATTTTGAGTTGTTCGAAGACTGCTCGAAGATGTTGGCGATGCTCTTCTTCATTTTTTGATGCTATTAGGATATCGTCAAGATATGGCCAAGCAAAATTAAATTCTCTTAAGATGCGATCCATCAGCCTTTGAAATGTTTGGCCAGCATTACGTAAACCAAAACACATATATGCAAATTCAAATAATCCGAACGGTGTTATTATTGCTGTTTTTGCGATGTCGGATGGCTCTACCGGGATTTGATGGTAGGCACGACGCAAATCGACTACTGAAAAAACTGTGCATCCATGAAGAGTATGTGTGAAATCGTGGATGTGGGGTATGGGGTACCGGTCCGGCTCAGAAATGCTGTTCAGTCTCCTGAAATCTCCGCATGGTCTCCACTCACCATTAGTTTTTTTTACCATGTGTAAAGGGCTGGCCCATGGACTGCTGGACGGTCGACAAATACCAGCATCTAACAGAATTTTAAATTCAGATTTTGCCACTTTAAGCATCTCTGGTGATAAACGTCTGGGCTTTGAGTAAAGTGGTGGTCCCTTAGTAATGATGTGGTGAGTCACTGAATGATTTAGGATTTGCCTATGCGGTAGCGTACGTGTTATTTCAGGGAATTCGTTGAGAATGAGTTGATAAGGATCAGCGGTGTTAATCACTGTTAAGCCTTTTGGTATTGCGTTAGTGCGCCTCAAAGTAGTGTTTGTCGTCATCGTTGTTTCGGAGTCCATAATTTTATTTTGGCTGACGTTAATTATTAACTTGTGATGGCTTAAAAAATCGGCTCCCAGAATAGGTTGAGAAACGTCAGCTATTATAAAGATCCATTTGTATGGTTTACGCAATCCCAGATTTAATTCTAGATGTTTCTCACCATATGTTTTAATCTGAGATGAATTTGCTGCGTAAAGGATGACGTTGTTGTTAGGATTGCGACGCTGTTGCAATGTCGGTGGTATGACGCTGATTTCGGCCCCCGTGTCGATTAAAAAATTGAATCCTGAGTTGGTGTCTTTAATAGTAAGGCGACGGTGAGTGGTTGTGCGACTATCAGTTACCGTCGGTGGTGATAGGCTATTTAGTTTAAATGACTGCAGGGCTGCTCGCATTTCTTGGCCTCATCGCCAAATTTACGGTGGTACCAGCAAAGCTTTCCTTTATCTTTTTGTTTACGATGTGAGGACTTAGAACGTGAGCGTGAACGGTTGCGTTTGCTGTCACGGAAATTTAATTTGGTTTCTAATGATGCTATCTGACTAGTTAGATTGTTAATTTGTGTTAATAGATCAGCCTCAGTAGATTTTTGTTGTTTAATTTGCTGGATACGTGGACCTTGGTTAACCTCAGCTATTTTATCGGCTATTTTAGCTACGTTTTCCAATGACTCGTTACTGATCGCTATTATGGCGCGTACGTCTGATGGTAAACGGTTCAGCCAGATTGTCTTTAGCACATTGTCTTTCAGTTCGCCATTTGCAAGTGTGCGCATTTCACGCAACAGCTGCGATGGAGATAAATCGCCGAGTTCCAGCTCTTGTAGAAGTTTTTGTAGGCGTTTTTGCTCTGAGTCACAAAATCGCTCTAATATGCCTGTTTTGAATGTTTCAAACAGGTTCGTGGTTGGTGGATTCAGAACTAGGTCGGTGATTTGTGCCAGTACATTGTTCTCGATAGCCGCGATGACCGTATGATATTTAGTGCGATCGTTTGTCACGCCGGCTGCAATGAATTGCGATTCAACTTGCGTTAGCCAAAGCGCTGGATTGCCATGCCAAAATGGAGGTATTTTGACCGCTACACGAGAAACCTGTAGGTTGTCTGCCGCCCGCTGTGCTTGTTGCTCATCCTGTGAATCCTCCGTTTGTTGTGTGTCATCGGGCATTATGCTTTTGATTTGGATTTTCTTTTATAGCTAACAATTAACGACAATGTAGTAATAATGCAAATATGTTGTGTCGCAATTGGTGAAAAGTGCTGTGGATATTATAGAGGCTATCTCTGTCCGGATCACGTCGGGGTCACCAATTATAGTGTATTCTTTATACATATATTTTATTAAAATAAATATCCAAATTCCATTGACAGATTTCTATAATTAAAGAGATTAAATGTTAGATTATAAACTATTACGTCTGGGCGGCAGGAAATCCAAAAAGGAAGAGAGCGATGTTTTGTGAAGTTGGTTGTTCTTAGCTTCTACGAACAGCTGATGCTCATATCATATTCTGACGTGAGAGGGCGCTAGATGTGTATGTGTTGTCAGGGTTGTTCCGCCACAAATGTATGCGCTTCAAATAAATTATTCGTTTTTTCAATTTTTAATTTCAAATTGGGTACTAACAAAAATTTTACGTAAAGAATTATCTAGGAAAGTAGAGAAAGTATGCTTTACTTGATTTTTAGGTTATTATCAATTTTTACGCTTAGATTTAAGTATTTTAATTTAATTTTAATCCACTTTTTGGAAGATTTTAAACGTTTTTTAATAAGATTTTAACCGAAACAAAGGAATAGTATATGTAATATAGTTTTTTGTAAAATGCTTTTTTAGCGAAATCACTACAATTGATTTTAAATTTCCACAATATTTAGCAGATTAAGATTTTGTAGAACTTGTGATTTAAAGGAAAATTTCCATATTTTTTAAGTTTTCAAATTGAATTTATGTTTTTCAATAGATTCTTTTTATTTGATAGTAATTTAACCGGAATTTTTTTTTTAAAGAGCACTGTAAGAACTGAATTTCAATAGTTTTTTAAAGAGTTTTCGGAATTATTTAACACAAATTTCAATATTTTTCTTTTGTTTAATTTTACGGGACGTCAAGCCAACGCGTTGTTTACCAGTTTTGATAGACTAACTGATGTTGCTGACACAATGCCGTTACGGTGCTGTTCTGGATGCGAATACATATTTTTGCTGACTGATGGAACTGGTGAAAGTGGAACATGTGGTCTGTAGCGTAAATGACCACTTGAGAACCTTACATTTTTCAGCATTAAGATGAATGATTTTCAGAATCTTTTGATTCGAAAATGTGAATGCAGTTTCTGAATTTTTGGAAACTTAGTATGATGAAATTCTCGAGCAAGAAGATTATGAAGTACATTCCATGTGCTGAGAAATTTACTTGTAACTGCATCCGAACTTAGGCACGTAATTCCTGTTCAAGTTTTGCTCACTAAATTCGATACTGAATAAACCTTGCACTTTTCTATTTCTTATTTCTAGATAATAGCAAATTTATGCGCTTTTTCTAGGATAAAAAAAATGAATATTCTTTGATGCAAAGAATATTTATGTATATTACCATACCATAAGAGGAAATTCGATGTGTGATGTTTGATGGCTCCAAGAAAAAGGAAGTTAGAATAAACTTTTACTATTTACTTTACGTCTGGAAATTTATGCAGATCGTCTAAATTAGCTCCTTTTATCTCTTATAATTCCTTCGACTACCTGTCTCCCTTCATTATTCATAACCTCCAGTACGATAGCTGCAATTTCGGACCTCCTCTCAACCATATTAATAGGAGCTGCGGCCGCTGGCGGACTAATTATTCGACTCATATTTAAGATTGGTGGTCTAATTAGGTCCTCAGGATTCATGACTTTCACTTATTCACCAATTCACTGATTTATAAATTTAAAGGTTGAGCTTATGCTATGTGAATTTATAAAAAGAAACATCTATCCTTTTGTTTTATTCTTAATTTCCTTAGAGTTTGTTTTTCTTAACCCGAATCACCCTGGTGTTGCCATATGGCAACGCAAAGTAGTCACTTTCAAACGATCACAAAATGGAAACAAATTCAAGAACCGATATTTTCCAGTTAATTTTGAACTCGCAATTGTTCGTCTCTTAGAAAAAAATCGAGTGTCACAAAGTGAGAAAAGTAAAAATTTACTCAGGTTGATTCGGGTTAACATTCGTTTCTTTGCTCTCTTTTTCTTTTTGTTTAGATTAACTTGTTTTTAATTTTGTTGCTTTTATAGCGTATAATTTTCTTCTTAAAAATATAATTTTTTTTCTCATTTTGTATTTAATTTGTTTGAATTATTTTATAATTTTAAGACTTACAGTAGTATAATAAGAATAAAAAGCATAGTTTATATTTAGTTGAGACCGCTGCTGAAGTCCTAGGTTTTTGATGTTAACTGTCGGTGTAGTCATTTCTTTCGTTGTGGCTGTTCCTCGGATCAGAAATCCCGTTTGATAACACTATTTGGGCACCACTCCGTGATTAGTAATCCTCCGACATAAAGATGACCTATACCTTGTGTTACAAACACTAAAACTCAAATTTTTAGTTTTACAAAGTTTATTCAGCGTCAGCTACTGCTGAGCGCTTTTAAAAAATCCTAAAAATAGTGATGTTTAACATTTTTTAACATCAGAAATTATCAAGTTTTAGTACCACTCACTTTTGTCTGGCAATCTCGAATTAAATGTACATTAGAATGAATTTAAAACGAGGCTAAGAAAGAAAAATCATGTAAAGTCAAAAACCGCGAAATGTCAATAACTTGCGGTTGCCAGATCAAGGTTTTGCAGCGTTGCATTTATTTCGGCAACATCTTCCCCCCCCTCGCAGGCGACCCCCTTGTCGGTTGTGTCATCTTTGCCGATATCGAGTATGTCCAACTTCACGGCAGGGCGTTCTAGAATACCCTGTGCTGTCTTCACTTTGTCCCTTCTAACTTGACTTTGACTTCGTTAAATTCGTCTCCACGACCACGCCTTTTAGCCATGTGTTTCTTTTGGAACTTTCATCAACTATTAGCACCACATTCCCTCCAGCTATCGGCTTCACTCGGCTGAACCACTTATCACGACGAGATAGAGTTGGAAGCATCTCACGCACCCAACGGTGCCACAACTGATCGGCAAATATTTCTGATTGTCGCAGACACATCTTCAGGTAAATTTTTTTCGCTTCACAAAATGGCATCGCACGGTTATTAGTACCCAAAAAAAAATGATTCGGAGTTATTGGCCCCTGATCTTCGCTATCAAGCGAGACAAATGTCATTTTCAATCATTTCCATCTCAAGTATTGCAGTACGTAAACTTTCGTCTGTAAAACGCTTAGACGGCGAAATTTTGTACAGGACCGTCTTAATTGTTCTTATCAGGTGCTCCCCCCATATGAGGTGCTGCTGGCGGATTAAACTTCCAATCGATTCCCTGAAGAGCTAGCTCGCGTTGCATAACCGAGGTGTTAACATTTTCTAGCTCCTTCTTTAAAAAGTTTTCGGCTCCATGGAAATTTGTCGCGTTATCGCAGTAATTGGTGGCAGGCTCTCCTCGTCTGGCGATGAAATTTCTCAGGACATTAGGCACGAGACTGTGCTGAGGCTGTAGGCGATCTCTATGTGAACTGCCCTCACAGTCAGGCAGGTTATTATGACGCCCCACCTTTTCAATGTTTTGCGATTTTCGACAACCAACATCGGTCCGAAATAGTCAATGTCAACGTGTGTGAATGGACGTTGGAAAGCTTATACACGTTCTACTGGAAGTATGGCCATTTGTGACGCTTGAGGTATGGCCGACGAGATTTTGTATGTGTTGCAGGTGCGACGCACTGATTTAAATAAAATACGTAATTTCGGTATAAAATATAGTTAGCGAACTTCATTTAAAGCGGTTTCATGTTGATCATGGTAAAAGCGTTTATGAAAATGCGCACATATGAGATACGATACTCTGTGTTTTGACGGTAGGAAAATTAAATCAATTTGTGGCTTACACTCACCGAGAAAGTTGCTCGCTCTGTCTTTGACCCGTATGAGCTCATCGTTGTCCCTGTACACTTGTAACTTATACAAAGGGCTGCTTTTTGCCACTACTCTCCCGATTTTTAGAGTCGACCAGTCTTCAAGTACTTCTTTCTCCACAACTCTATACATTAGATGCTTAGCACGTACAATGTGTTGAGCTGTCAAAATCAGACTTACAGAATTCCCATTATAGCGGCGACATTTCAATTTCTCAATGTATAGTAGCCAATTTGCTACAGCGCGATACAACTTCATCAAGGATGAAAAGTATTCGAAATTGAAAGATGGCTCCATCTGTTGATGAAATAAAAATTTTGCGCGAATTTCACTTGTGTCCTTTTGGCCTAAGTCCTCTTCAGCTGGCCACATATTTTCGCTTTGAAGTAAAAATTGAGGACCTTCAATCGCTGAACAAATTCAGGACCCTGTTTTATTTTTGTAGCAATGTCTGCGGTTTTTAATTTCGTTGGTACCCATCTCCACTCTTCGACGGATGACATCTCTTGAATTTCAGCAATGCGAAACATAACGAATTGCTGAAATTGTCGTGGATTACCACGTAACCATTTGAGTACAGTTTTCGAGTCACTCCAGATAAAGAGCTTTTTAATATTAATTTCGTGAGCTTGACATAGAGTATGCGTAAGTCGTGTGCCAATTACTGTGGCTTGCAGCTCCATTCGTGGAATTGAAATTGGTTGCATCGGAGCGATTTTAGTTTTGGCAGCGACTATCTTCAAGCTGTCTTCATTTTTATCAGTGATTCGGAAGTATGTAACAGCTGCGTAAGCATACTCACTCGCATCCACGAATGTTTGAATTTGTATTTCATATGAGCCCTCTGCCATATATGGTGAGTAGCAGCGAGGGACTGAAATGTTGGTGAACATTGACATACAAGTAACCCAATTTAGCCAGTTGCCCATTAGGCCAGGTGTCAGTGGCTGATCCCAGTCAGTACCACTTCTCATGATGTCTTGAGACGCGAAACATGCAGCTAGCCCTAGTGGATCGAATATGAACATTAAAATTTGCAATATTTCCCTCTTAAAGGGAACAACTTCATCAGTAAAAACGTTGCGGCGTAAGCGTACGAACATTAAAACAATCTGACTTGGGGTCCCAGTACCTGCCGAGAAATTTTTCAATCGGAAGTGTTATTATCAAATGATTTCATTTGACCTGTTCGCTTTTTTCATTTAGGGCAGCCAAAACTTCTGGGGCATTGCTCGTCCAACTTCTCATGTGAAATCCACATTTCGCATGTATATCACGCACTGCCTTTGCCAACGATATGGCATCTCCAATCGAATTTGCTGAGTCTATAAGTTTGTGATAGCTTATACCGCTCGATAGATAGATACCAAATTTTTCCACCTCGACCTTGAAGCGCTTTCCACGGCAATTCTGTTGCATAACCCTTGCTGACTAAACTATCAATTTGCGCTTTCAGGCTTATGCTCTATTCAGGCATTTTTTTCGCATTTTTCGACGCATGCACTCAAGTCGACGTAACGCCATAGGCAAGCTGTCTGATAACTCGACAGCATCAGTTTTCCATGGCAAATTAGCAACGTAACGTTTTTCGATTAATCTACATTTACGCATTATTTCTTCAGCGCGCTGATCCTCAACTGAAAATAATTTCGATTTTGGCGCAGCTACACCGATATTTTCATTCACCACCATAGCTTTCACCAATTCATGCAGCTCTCTGTCAGCCTCTTTCTCGCAGCTGCCCTATGCATATTTAAACTTTTGCAATTATTAAAATCACCCGCCCACCAAAAATCGTCCATTCAAGTCGTGTCTTCGCTGCCACGGGCTCATGCCAGACACCCTTTTTAACCTTGAGTGCCGAAATTAAATTTGGATTAATTCACACCAATAATTAACATAGGAACGGCGTTCACAAATGTTGGTAGCGGTAGGCTCTGTAAATGAGGAAATAATTTGTTCACTTCATCGGCTTCGAATGACTCTGGTGACATACGTAAATTGTTCACTGTGCGAAAGTCTCGTAACGGAAACTTTTTTCCATTCGGAGAACTAGCAGAAATTTGTAAATTTAAACGTCTTGAATTATTCTCTTGTCGACTTATATTTCCAGTCCAATGAATGCATAGCGCATCCGGAACGCCGTCACATTCCAACTCGTCAGCTAGGCTCTTCTCAACGTCAATGTTGATCCATCATCCATCAGTGCAAACGTGAGTTATGTAATTACCGGTGCTTCGTTATTGTATGAAGTTTCGGTAACTAAATTAAATAAAACACTTTTTGTTTTATTTAAAATCTTTATAATATCTTTTATTGAATAAGTAGAATATAACCGAGGTGCCGGCAGTAAAGACTAACTGTCTCTCTGTTTTAGGGATAGGCAACTTTTGTATGGCGAGAATTTTTTCCGAATTAGGCTTAATGCCGTCCTTCGTCAAAATATGTCCCAAAAATTGCGTCTCTTTTCTTATGAAACTGCACTTATCTGCTTGGATTTTAAGATTATGCTGTTGTAATCTTGAAAAAATTTTTGCCAATGAACTCTTGTGTTCTTCTAAGGAAGTTGAAAAAATTAAAATATCGTCAAGATAAACGACACAAATGCGATTAATATATTCTCTTAAGATTTCGTTCATCATTCTTTGAAAAGTGGCAGGGGCATTTTTTAACCCAAAAGGCATCCTTACATACTCGTACAGGCCTGCCGGAGTTACAAAAGCTGTCTTTTCGATATCTTCCTCTGCCATCAATATCTGATGATAGCCTTTCGCTAGATCTATAGTGCTAAAGTACTGAGCTTTGCCTAATTTGTCTAGGATGCCATTGATATTTGGTAGGGGATATTTATCGTCGACTGTTAATTGGTTTAATCTCCTATAGTCTACCACTAGCCTATATTTTTGAACTCCTGAATTGTCTTTTTTCTTAGGTACAATTAAAATTGGTGAACTGTACTTGCTTCTACTTTTTCTAATAATTCCTTGCTTTTCCAAGTCTAAGATTTGGTTTCGTACTCCCTCTTCATGTTTAGGAGGTAGCCTATAAATTTTTGAATTAATTTGCTGATTTGTGACTGTCTTGATTTCGTGTACTACCTCTTTGGTAGTTGTTAAGGTGTCTCCTTCTTTATATACTAGATTTTTAAATTTCTTTAACAATTTTCTCACAGCTGTTTTTTCGTGGGAGTTGAGATGATCTATTTGAATATCGTCACTGATGGTTGCATCTAATGAGCAAACTTGCTCCTCTAAGGTTTTTTTGTGAAAAGGGAGTTTAACGCCATTATTTATTTGTATATACATATTTTTTATGTCAATCACCTGAACATTTTTTAAAATAAAGTCATTTCCTAATAAAAGGTCATATGGTTTGTCAAAGTCTACCATTAACCATTTCATTTTGTAGTTTTCTGGAAAACCAAATTCGGTTGGGCACGGACTTTTAACTTTTGTATTTTCTTTATCTATATTACCATTCAATTATTGTCTTATTTTTTTCTAAAATTGGCAAATCAAAATGTTGAAAACTTTGTTTTTTCATGATGCTTATTGTTGAACCGGGATCTACTAGGGTGCAAATTAATTTTATTACTTATTAGTTTTTATAAAAAAAACTTTATTTATTTTTTAATTTTCTTAAATCAATTCTAAACTTTATTTAAACTTTTTAATATTCTTAACTCTCGTTTTCCAAAGACTGTCAAAAGACTGACTCTTAAGTTATTAGTGATCGTATTTATATGATCAAATGCTTATTCTTCTTACTTCTATGCTTGATCTTCTTATCGTACTTTGGAATAAATTCCAGCTATTGAAATTTGATTCCAATAGTTATTACATTTTTAAATTAGAATTTTGATCATTCCATATTTCTTATAATTAGTAGAAATGAAATTGGATTATATTGTTTACAATTTTCCTTACAAATAATTGGTTAACATATGTTCTTTAAAATGAAATTGGATTATGTTGTTTACAATTTGTTTGTAATTTTCCTTACAATTAATTAGTTAACATATTTTTATTTTTGTTGATATTTTTAATTGAATTTACGTGTGAGATGTTAATGTTAACTCCCCCCTTTGTTAGATGAATCGTCCCGATTCATTTCGACTGCTTTTGTTATAAATTCTCTTGTGAGATTTTTTATTCTGTCATTTATTTCATTCAAATTTATTTCTTCTCCAATTTCTTCAATTGTTTCATTTTTAATTTCATTATTTTTTATGGCTCTTTTAGTTTTATGTTTCTTAATTAATTTTAAAATTCTTAAAATTATATGTGCTATTATTACAAGAATTATTATTGAGGACAATGTCCATACTGTATTTTTTTTGACATAATCTTTCTTAATTTCTAATAAATTTATGTTTTCAAACTCTGTACTTATGTTATCATAATCAAGATATTCCATTATTTCAAAATTATTTAGATTTGTGTTCTTTATATAATTATTTATTATATCTTTATTATTAACAAATGTTTCATTATCAATATTAATTTTATCCGTAAATGTTATTAAGTAAATACCTTTAAGTTCCGTTTCGTTTACTAAATGTTTGCCTGATATTAATATTGCACCTTCTTTAATAATTTCTAAATCTCTGTTTATTCCTTTGATTTTATTACATTTCCCTTTCTTGTTATTTAAAAGTCTAACAAAACAATATTCATCCTTCATGGATTCACAAAATATATCCGTTAATTCTTTCTTACAATTTTTTACATTTTCAAAGTTATTTTTACATTTTACAATTTCCTTTGGAATTTCTAATTTAGAGTTGTTTTGGCTTATGGCTCTTACTTCATAAAATTTGCATGATTTACTCAAAATTGGATATTTGATATAGATTACTATTAAGTCTTTATTTTGAATTATTTTAAATTTTGAAACATCAAGCAGGTCAACTATTGTTACTCTTTCATGTTCATGTCTAGTAATGTCTTTTATCTCTTCCAAGTGTAGTATAGTGGGATTTAGTATTCCTATTTTCGCTAATGTTATAGTCTGTATAACGTTATGTAATTCGTTTACAATCAATTGGTTTCTACGTTTTTTCATTAATTGAATCTGTGAAGCTTCCGGAACATTTTGTATTGCTTCACTTAATTGTTGAATTGCCTTGAACATTTCTGAATTTGTTACAAATTGTTTATTATTATTCTGTACTAGTTCAGTTAATTTCGTGTTAATGTTTACTAAGTCATCATGGTCAGGTGTTCCTGCTATCCACTTCCATAAAGTTCCTATTTCGTTTATTCCTCTTTTAATCTTGTTAACTTTATTCTTCTTAACCCTTATTTTTCTTAGTTGTCCTAATAAGATCTCTATCAAACTTATTTCCAGGTCGTTATCTATATTTTCATGAAACACTATATTTGTATTATTCTTCCCGTATTTAAAACTTTTATATTCCTTATTTTCCTTTTTATATTGATCAATTACTAAATTATAATATGTTAAATTGGTTATATGAAATATTTCTCCATACGTATCATAAATTACTGCGTTTCCATCTTCTATCAAGATGTAATTATCCCTCGTATAATCAATTATATCTATTATCTCCGTTCTTACATTTATAAATGTGATTAATAATATTATGAGTTGCATCTGCAACGAAAAAAATTTATTGTTAAGTATAATTCATGGCTTAACTTTATTAATTAATTTCTAAGACTAAAATTATGTATGATCTCTAATCCATTTTTCTCGGGCTTCTTGCTCTCTCTGTCGTCTTCTATTTATCCTATCAATCCATATTTGTCTTACTACTCGTTCTCTCTCGATTATTATTCTTATTATCGCATTCCTAATGATTACTTCTATTTCGTCATAATATTCCCTAACGTGTCTTTCATACGTATTACTTCTTCCGAGTTCTGCATCTTCCTCTTTATTAATTATCTCATCAGGTAACACTAGAATTATAAAAATTCCTTTTAATTAATCTTCTTTAGAGATTATCTCTTTACAATAAAGCATTCTAAAATTAGAATCTACTTTAGAGTCTTGATATTGTTCTGCAGCTCGTATCATGGCTACTGTTTGCCATTCTATATTTTCTTCTCTTAGGTCTTCATAAGTTCTCCAATAAATTCGAAAACCTTTTTCATCATTTTTAATTTTTCCTCCTGACTTACTTCTTCCCTAACTTCTAATTCAGTTTCAGAATCATAATACGGTAAAGGATTGTACCTCCAATTACGACGACTCATTTTAAATGTTACTAGAAAGAAAATTAAAAATTCAATTATGATTTAATATTGTCTTTGTGGACAATTCTATTTCTCTTAATTATTCTAATACGTTTCCCTAAGTTTTCCTTAACTTTTTGTTTCTTATAACGAGGTCTTAACTTATTTCTTTCGCCTATAATTTTTTCATAAACGACTTGACCGATATGATATTCTTTATCACCTCTGTTTTTATTATGTATAATTAACATTTTTTCTTGTCTATTCTTTAGTCTTTCTGGGATACTATTATGTTCTTTTTTATTAAATAGAATATCAATTGGTTTTTCCTCTATTACAGAATGTATCGTTTTATTGTATTGTTGTGCCGCTCGTATGATTATCTCTACATCATTCAGTAAACTATATTCTTGCTTAATACATCTAGCTATCTCAATTAAAGTTGAATGAGCTCTTTCTACTTGACCGTTGGTAGTAGTATGTCTTGGATCACAATGATACACTTCTATTTGTAATCTTTCCATTTGAGATTTAAATTGGGGAGTAATGAATCCTGGTTCATTATCTAATATAATATTTTTTGCATCGGGAAATGATTGCAAAAGTTCAAGAATTTTTTCCTCTAAGTTCAATTTGTTTGTGATATGTTTGACTATCAAAAATTTTGAATATGAATCAATACAAGTTAGAAAAATTAATTTTTCCGCATAGAAAATATCAACGTATAGTTGTTCCCCCTCTTTGTTTGGAATTGGTGCCTCACCAATTGGAACTTTCTGTGGATGTCTATCGTATTTGTTTACATTACAAATTTCACAATTCCTAACATATTCTCAAAATTTTTCTTTCATCTTCGGCCAGTAATACCTTTTTTCTATTTGTTTAACGTTTTCTTCATGATTACGATGAGCTCTGTTATGTGTTTGTTCAATAATTGTACCCTGATCCTCTATATTCATTATATCTATTGGAAAATTTTTTGTATATAAAAATTTAATGTTATTAAATGTTGTTAATAACATATCCTTGATTTCGTATAAATCTTCCATTGTGCAATGTATTGCTGTTACAATTTTTGGATTTAAGAATTCTTTTAATATCGAAATTAAATTTTCTACCGTGTTAAACTCAATAATATGTCTTGTATTATTAAAACAATGTGTCTGTTCATGAATTACATCTACAATTCCTGGGTTTTTATTTAGCAAAATCTGTTGCTTAAATTGATTTAATGGTTTATTAGTTTCTTTTATCAAATTACTATCACTACTTTCTGCTGAATGTTGTGTACCTTGATCTGATTGTACTGACTCCTCAGTTGAACTATCAGTTAAATTATTTAAAAGTTGCCTTGAAAGTGCATCTGCAACTACATTTGTTGTTCCTGGTTTATATATAATTTTTGGTGCGTATTCTTCAATTAATGCGTGCCATCTCTTCATTTTAGCATTTGGGTTTCGTGTTGAAACTGCGAATGTTAGTGGCTGATGATCCGTATGGATCTCTAAGTCTTTTACACCATAAAGATAGTTTCTTAAATTTTTTAATGCCCATACTATGGCATACAATTCTTTTTCATTGGTAGCATATTTCTGTTCTGTTGAATTTAATGTTTTCGATATAAATGTTATGGGATTTTTCCCTTGTGACAATACTGCTCCTATTGCAATATTTGATGCATCGGTTGTTAATATGCATTTCTTTTCAAAATCCGGTTGATATAACTCCGCTTGGTTTTGTAATAACCCTTTCAATTTATCGCATGCTTCAATACCTTCTTTATCTAAAATTATTTCTGTCTTTTTAGATTTATATTGCGATACCCTACCATTTTCTCCTGATAGATGTCTTGTTAATGGTTTTGTTATCAATGCATAATCCTTAATAAATTTCCTATAATAACCAGTTAGTCCTAAAAAGCTTCGTAATTGTCTTAATGTTTTTGGTATAGGAAACTCTTTAATTGTTTCAATTTTCTTTGGATCTGTTTTGATTATATTATGCGCTACTTTATAACCTAAAAATTCAATTTCTTTTTGATAAAATATTGACTTCTCTAATGAAATCTTCATATGTGCTTCTTTTAATGTCTCAATTATTATTTTTAAATGTTCCCTATGTTCTTTGATATTCTTTGAAAATATTATTATATCATCAATATATATATGACAAAATTTTCCTACGTATTCCCTTAAAATATCATCCATAGCCCTTTGAAATATGCTTGGAGCATTTTTCAAACCAAATGGCATTCTTATATATTCATATTTTCCATTATTAACAGAAAATGCTGTTTTCTCAATATCCTGTTCTTTCATTAATATTTGATGGAATCCTGATTCCAAATCTATACTTGAGAATACCTTTGCTTTACCTAAATTTGATAATATAACGTTTACATCTGGTATTGGATATTTATCCGATACCGTTTTTTCATTTATTTTTTTATAATCCACAACCATTCTTAATTTTGGGGTGCCATCAGCATTTATTCCCTTCTTCGGAACTACCCAAATTGGTGAATTGTAAGGACTCTTACTAGGCCTTAAAATTCTTTCTCTTAATAACTTATTTATTTCTTCATTTACGAATGTATTTACCGATAATGGGTAAGGATACTGTTTACTCCATATTGGAGTTTCAACAGTTGTACGGATTTCTGCTTTCACATCCGTTCTAAATGGTAAATTCATGTTTATTCCCTCATGAATTCTTTTTATTTCGTAAATTACTTCTTTTCTTAATTCTTCGACCTCAAAATTTTCTTGTGATAAAGCGGAATTATTCATCGCTGGCGCTGTAGAACCTTTTTGTTCCACATTTATATTATTATTTTTCCCTTCATTTCCATCAATATATTTTATATCGTAACACAACCTATTATGTGTCATTACTGATTTTTCGAAATCTAAAATCATTTTAGTTTTCATTATGAAACTTATACCTATTAATAAATCCGTTTCTAAATTATTTATTATATAGAATCTCTGCTTAACATTGAATAAAGTTCATTCAGCGAAATGGGTTAAAATCGTATACCCGTTAATTGTTTTTACTCGTTTATAAATTGGTAATTTGAATTTAGTTAAAAGTACATTTGGCCTACAATAACAACTTGTAGCTCCTGTATCGATTAAAATTTTTACTGTTTTTGCTGTTGTGTTGCTTGTCCCAATGATGTAGGGCAAGACATTCCTTCGTCTAAAAAAGCTATTTCATTTATATTGTTTACCCGTTGAACCTTTTGTTGAGGTTGTTGAACACTATCATATGGTCTTTTTACAGGTTGTTGTTGTTCATTTTGGTTTAGGTTATACCTATTTTGTTCATAATTATTCCTATTATTATTATAATTATTATGATTGAAATTCCTTCTGTAATTATTATTATAATTATGATTGTAATTATTATTCCTTGGCCTATTCTGTATCTGGATTGACTCGTCAATCTCCATTGCTTCAACCTTTTGTGGTGGCTTCACCATTCTATTATTATTGAAACTGTTAAAACCAAATTTATTCTGATTATGATTCGCCTTTGGGAATCTAAGATTATTACTGTTAGAATTATTGTTATTTTGATTTGACATTCGTCCAAATTGGAGCGCGAAATTAGCCCTAATATTATTTGATTCTAGTTCTTGCGCTTTTGCTAAAGCGTTAGGCAAATCTTCGGGTGAAAGTGAGAATAATATATTTGATAGTGGTGCATTTAAGCCAGTTATAAAAATCCTAAGGGCATTTTCCCTATTTTTCCTATTTAATTCCACTGTTAATGGTGCTTCAGTACCATACGTCATTATTGTCTTATTAATAAGTAATGTAAGTTTTTTGTTCACTAAATTATAATAATCAAGTATAGTTGAAGATCCTTGTCTAAGGATACTTAGTTCCTGTTCAATCAGATGGATTGGTCGTTTATCTGAGTAGGCAAAGTCTAGACGGCTTATAATTGCGTCGAAATTTAAAACTGTACCATGATTTGTCAAAATGTCGTTTGCGTCACTTACTACCTTGTTTCTTAAAATTGTTAAAGCTGCAAAATATCTTTTACTTCCTTTTTCATATAAAATTATAACATTGTTGGCTGCTTCACGCCAACTTACATAAGTGTTTGGTTTTCCAGAGAATTCTGGGAGAGCTCTAACCATATCTAAAGGTTCGTTACATGCTATATTCTCGTCAATTATTTGTTTAGTATAATTTTCTACTGTCGTGGTCTCAGTTAATGTCCTTAATTGATTTGTTAAATTCGCGATTCTTGATTCAAATGCCTAATTGTTTGTCGCAATCATATTGGCGATTAATTCTACACTTAGATTTTGCATAGCCATTGTACTAGCTGCGTTGTTTGATGTTTCAGGCGTTAATTCTTGAATTTTTACCGCTTTTAGTAAATCACTTAATTCTTCTTCTATTGCTTCAACTCTAACTCTTTTGTTGGTTGGCATTTATTCACTTAATAAACACGAAATTTAAATAATTACGCGATTTATTTTTTTTTTAAAACTTCCTTAAAAATAAACTTAAATATTCTGATTTCTTACTTTTCCTTCCTTTTGAAGTACTTGTTTCTTTAACGGGATACCTTCCTCTAGCTGTTGATTTCGAGCTTCTGTATGGATGGCCTTTGTTCTCAACTTCTTTGTAGTCCAGACAAACCGTATTGCGGGTAAATGTTGCACGCTATTTCTTAGTTTGATCCTTACTTTTTACTCAAGGGATGTTTCCACAGGATATTCAGGATTTATTTGGTGAATTATATTTTTATTAAACTTTGGCAGGGACCTGTCATAGACTAGTGTTTGCCTCAGTGTTGTTTTATATTTCACTTTATTGAAACTTTTTTTAGCATGCCCCACGTTGGGCGCCAATTAATTTTATTACTTATTAGTTTTTATAAAAAAAACTTTATTTATTTTTTAATTTTCTTAAATCAATTCTAAACTTTATTTAAACTTTTTAATATTCTTAACTCTCGTTTTCCAAAGACTGTCAAAAGACTGACTCTTAAGTTATTAGTGATCGTATTTATATGATCAAATGCTTATTCTTCTTACTTCTATGCTTGATCTTCTTATCGTACTTTGGAATAAATTCCAGTTATTGAAATTTGATTCCAATAGTTATTACATTTTTAAATTAGAATTTTGATCATTCCATATTTCTTATAATTAGTAGAAATGAAATTGGATTAAATTGTTTACAATTTTCCTTACAAATAATTGGTTAACATATGTTCTTTAAAATGAAATTGGATTATGTTGTTTACAATTTGTTTGTAATTTTCCTTACAATTAATTAGTTAACATATTTTTATTTTTGTTGATATTTTTAATTGAATTTACGTGTGAGATGTTAATGTTAACTTGCACTTGTCTCTCTTCCTCACATCACCTTAAGAAGAAAATATTTTTATTTAATGCAGCATCCTTGATGCTTATTTTATTTAAGTCAAAGTTTAAATAAATTCCAGTACATTTTCATTATAAAATTCTCAAAAAAAATAGTTCACTATATAGGTGTTTTATATCGTTAACATTAAATAGAAAATGATATATGTATGTAATTAATTTACTAAATAGATTTGCTTTTGCATAAGTAAATTTAGGCTAAATCGCG
This sequence comes from Tricholauxania praeusta, assembly GCA_949775025.1. Classification (NCBI taxonomy): domain Eukaryota; kingdom Metazoa; phylum Arthropoda; class Insecta; order Diptera; family Lauxaniidae; genus Tricholauxania; species Tricholauxania praeusta. The sequence goes on from OX459031.1 coordinate 85,690,654, forward strand.
GCAGAATTAATTTATAGGTAGCAATTAAAAGGACTTATGAATTATCTTATGCGCATATAGGTAGTATAATAATAATATCAGAAAAGTATTCATTATATGTATAAACATAATATTATTTGATTTACTTTTCAATAATTCAAATCATTACGTAAATTTTAATGCATTTAGTAAAATTGAAATTCAAAAAACAAACTTCAAGTTAGCACAACACTGACCTTCCATAACATTTAAGTGAAGAGAGTAAAATAAAGTTATGATGGATAAATCACAGAATGTATCAACATACAACATGTAACCAGTGCTGTCGTTTGTACTACAATAGTGCTTTTGTACTACCCTTCAGCCACGCGTACTACTCTAGTACCCAACCCTCAATTTGTACTACCCAAAATTTGTTCCAACCAATCCGCAATTTGCACTACCCCACCATTCTTTGATCTCTCATGCTTCAATTATAATGGCATGCAAGTTATTAAACTCATCCCTGAAACTGAAATATAATTCTTTAAGTGTCAAAATCATCGCTCATTATTTTGGATTAATAATTTTGACATTAGTCGCTCAAAAATTTATGAGAAAGAAGAAAAATTTTAGCATTGCATCAACCCTTACAATTGAACTATGAACGATCATAATTTATGATTCATAAAAGATTCATACCTTTAGAACGCGACTTATTTCGGTTGTATTAATTTTTCTTGTGCGCGTCTACAAATATACATAATTAATGTAATTTTTTCTTTTGATGTTATGGAAAAGTATGCCACAAATTTACCAAAGTATAACTTGATAGGAAAATGATTTATTTTTTATTCTAGGTTTCTAATAAAGTCGAAAGCAGATACCGCCAATTTAACCAAAGCTGGTACTAACACAGAAAAGAATCTGTCCTTCAAATACCCAGCAGGCAAATGAGCAAGGCCTTACTCGGAGAAGACCTGCTAGCACTGCTGCGATTATATAAGGACTTCTCAAAACTATGTAGATTTTCATGCAAATATAAATACAATCACAGAAGGCATAATATGCCTTGCCACAACAGACGTGCTATCAGGCCTGATATTAGAAGGCAAAGAAGAAGGACTCCATTTACTTTAGCGCTTTTCTGTTTCTTTTTTATTTCATGTATTGCAATGTTTCATGATTCGGCATAACTTTTTTGTCATATGCATTGTACATATACGACATGAAAAGTATACACATGGTTAGAAATTAAGAGAGGTGTGCTTGCTAGTCTTCTGTTGTTTCATGTTATGTTAAGGAGGTAGAGTTTTGTGTATTCTTTGTCAAATTGTAAAGTCATTAAAAAAATATCAACGCAAGTGAGATGGCGCGGATAAAAAAAAGTAACAATTAATATTTAGAGTCTTTAAATTTATTTTAAATTTTTGTCAAGTACTTCTGAGAGTCCTTCTACGGTAAGCGGTCTTAGAAAGCCTGCTTAGGAAGGCCTGTTTTCTGCGGCCGTTTCATATAAAAAAGAAAGTACGTTTGAAAGGAGGGTGGAAGGCCTTATACTTACCAAGGAAGGCCTTCTAGAAGCACTGTTAGCTCCTGCCCTTGCCTACTGGGTAGCTTAATGCAATAAATACTATAATAAATGAATTTCAACAAATACTGTTAACTTTTATTAATACCCAAAAGGCAAGGGCAGGAGCTAACAGTGCTTCTAGAAGACCTTCCTTGGTAAATGTAAAGCCTTCCACCCTCCTTCCAAACGTACTTTCTTTTTTATATGAAATGTCCCAATAAAACAGGCCTTCCTAAGTAGGCTTTCTAAGACCGCTTACCGTAGAAGGACTATCAGAAGTACTTGACAAAAATTAAATTTTAATACATCGTAAAGACTCTAAATATAAATTGTTTTTTTTTTTATACGCGCCTTCTCACTTGCGTTGATATTTTTTAATGATTTTTTTTCTGATGATTCTTAATTTACAATTTGACAAAGAATACACAAAACTCTACCTCCTATAACATAACTTGAAAAAACAGAAGACTAGCCTGGCAATATGCACATCACTCTTAATTTCTAACCAATTGTCTTCTTTTCATGTCGTATTTGGGTCAGAATACGTGAAACCGACATGTCTGAAATGTTTTTCAAAGTTTTTATATAAATCAGAAGCTGCAAGTGGTAGAAATTAGTGTACGGAAAATTTTTTTAAGAAAAATTGTAATAATTATTGCCAGTCAAAGTTTTCATTAACCCTTTTTTTAAAATGTTATAAGTTTTGAACAACTTGTCTGATCGTGACGAAATGTTTTAATTTCTGTAGATAATAAGTTGAACGTATGTATTAAGAAAAAAAAAATTCCAAAAATTTTGCATTTTTGTTGTTACTTAGCAATTTTTCTATCAACAATTGAATTTTAATGATTTGCGTCGCCTCGAAAAAATCTGAAAAAAATTTATAGAGATGCATTGAACCCTTCCAAACTAGAAATCGTCAAAAAAATCGTGGAGCCTCAATTAGTTTTGACGGTATAACTATTATAGTGGTACCGGGCGGACGAAAAATGCATAAAAATTTTGTTGTTTTTCAAAAAAATCAATAACACTAGCTTACAAGAAAAAGAATCGAGTTTCTCACAAATTTTTTTCCACGTATTCTGGGGCGTAGATTCCAAAAATGGCAAGCATTTTTTTTTCTTAATAATCGTTTTCGAAATATCCCAAAAAAACCCCTTTTTCGGCATTTTTTTCATTTATTTGGCTATATCTCGATTAATTTTTTTCGACTCAAAAACGCTTTTCAGCACTCCAAAGATATTTTTATTCCTTTTCTAACGGTATACTGTTTCCTTGAATCGAATAAGATTTGATGAAGTTACAAGCGCTCAAAGTCCAAAAAACTGACTTTTTTAAAAATCACTAGATTTCAATTGCTCCATTTGAATGAAAAATTTTTTCTTTTTCATATTTTTAGAATCAAAAATGAAAAACTATTCTTTTGCAAATATTGTAAGTATAATTTTGCGGATAAAGGACAAAAAATATAGAAGTTATTCGAGAAAACAGTAAGAAACTTGCAATAAAATTAGATAAAAAACATATGTATTTTCGTTAAGTTTTATTGCAAGTTTTTCAATGTTTTCTCGAATAATTTCTTCATTTTTTGTCCGATATCCGCAAAATTATACTTACAATATTTGCAAAAGAATATTCTTTCATTTTTAATTCTAAAAATATGAAAAAGAAAAAATTTTTCATTCAAATGGAGCAATTGAAATTTAGTGATTTTTAAAAAAGTCAGTTTTTTTGGACTTTGAGCGCTTGTAACTTCATCAAATCTTATGCGATTCAAGGAAACAGCATTCCGTAAGAAAGGGAATTTAAATATCTTTGGAGTGCTGAAAAGCATTTTTGAGTCGAAAAAAAATTAATCGAGATATAGCCAAATAAATAAAAAAAATGCCGAAAAAGGGTTTTTTTTGGGGATATCTCGAAAACGATTCTTAAGAAAAAAAATGTTTGCCATTTTTGGAATCTACGCCCCAAAATACATGGAAAAAAGTCTATGAGAAGCCCGATCCTATTTCTTGTAAGCTAGTGTTATTGATTTTTTTGAAAAACAACAAAATTTTTATGTATTTTTCGTCCGTCCGGTACCACTATAATATTTATACCGTCAAAACTAATTGAGGCTCTACGATTTTTTTGATGAATTCAAGTTTGGAAGGGTTCAATGCATCTCTGTAAATTTTTTTCAGATTTTTTCGAGGAGACGCAAATCATTAAAATTCAATTGTTGAAAGAAAAATTGCTAAGTAATAACAAAAATGCAAAATTTTTGGAATTTTTTTTTCTTAATACATAAGTTCAACTTATTATCTACAGAAATTAAAACACTTCGTCACATTTTAAAAAAAGGGTTAATGAAAACTTTGACTGGCAATAATTATTACAATTTTTCTTAAAAAATTTTTCCATACACTAATTTCTACCACTTGCAGCTACTGATTTATATAATAAACTTTAAAAAGACATTTCAGACATGTCGGTTTCACGTATTCTGACCCATATGTACAATGCATATGACAAAAAAGTAATCATAAAACATGAAACATGAAATTAAAAAAGAAACAGAAAAGCTTTAAAGTAAATGGGGTCCTTCTTCTTTGACTTCTAATATCAGGCCTGATAGCACGTCTGTTGTGGGAAGGCATATTATGCCTTCTGATATTGTACTTTTATTTGCATGAAAATCTAGTTTTAAGAAGTCCTTATATAATGGCAGCAGTGCTATCAGGCCTTCTCCGAGGCAGGCCTTGCTCATTTGCCTGCTGGGTACTTTCTTACTATCATAGCATGAGTAGGTATAAGTACAAATATATTAGAGTAGTACTACCCATTTTCACAAAGTACTACCCAAAAATATTAAATTGAGCACTTAAATTTTTTTCGAAACGACAGCACTGCATGTAACCATCATTAGCAAAAGAGTGTAATGATCACATAAAAAAAATGTCTTCTGTTATGCAAACTAAGAACAAGAACTCATGCTCTCTTGTTTCTGTAAAATGTTGCAAATGTTTCTCTTTGCAAAGCTTTTATCAACACTTTTTTTTGTATTGAGCTTCAGCAACATTTAATTAAATCTCTATTTTGCTAAACATTTTTATTTGTTTTGCAAAACATTTTTTGTTTTTTTTTTTTTTTTTTTTTGAATTTCACCTTAATCAAACTTAATACAAATTTAGTATAAAACAAGTTAATTTTAATCAAAGAAAAAATGAAAAATTATAAAATAAATAACTCACTTTGTTCGACTCACGCATATCCACCGACGAAGGCCTTCATTGATGTTAAGCTGTTGAGCGGAATGATGATGTTTATGGAAAATATTGGCTCAACATTTGTTGAGATTGCAAATATTGGCTCAACATTTGTTGAGATTGAACAGGATACCAATCGAGCACTTGTATTAGTGCTCAATAAATGCAATTGTTTTTAATAGCTTTTAATTAATAAAACAAAATTATTGCATATCCTCAAGCAATTAAACTTAAATTAAACATTTTACAATATATAGCACTAAAACATTTTTGTTTTCTTTCATTTCATTTCATTTTTTTTCTGTGTTTGCAATTAATGAGGTATGCAATGTTTGTTTGATTAATTATACCATTTTGCGTTATACATATTATGTTTTTAGGTACACCTTATTAACTACGATTTAAATTTACAACTTATAATTACTTCATTTTTTTTTTTTTTTTTAAATTTCGCGGGATTTTATGAAATATTTTTTAATTGTATATTATGACCGATTTCCACCTTTTTCATATTAAATAATCTTAGTCAAACAAAAACCGAAAAACTTCATTTATATTAATTTTTTATGCACATGAATCGTTCATGCAATTTAGGCAAAGATCAAACATTTTGAAACTTTTCCCGTAATTGTTGTGAATTGGTTCTTTTTCTTTTTTGTATATTTACTAAAGATTATAGCGTTGTACTTATAATTCATTGAACACCGCGGTTTTAATAAAAATTGTTTCTTGGTACGACAACTAACGCGCGTGGTACCGTTTCACGAACTGGATTTTCTGATCTTTTTATGTTGTCACAACGACAAGTGTCACATGCCGTTTCTTTGTGTCGCCAAACAGAGTTTACCGAGAGTTTGTTTTGATGAAAGTGCTTATCTTGATGAAATGGGAGAACTGGTTGATCGTACCATAGGGGTCTCGTACCATTTGTCGCCGCTGCCAATGCAATTTAGGTTCTACTCAAAGTATGTCATCATAAATGGCCTATAATAATAAATGGCCTATCCAAGTATTTATAATTGAATGATTAAATTTCGATTTTTATGGATAAATCTTAGAAACCAATGCAACTCTATGTATCGAAAAGTTGTTGTTACGAAAAAAAAAAAGATTTTTCTTCGAGCGGAGTGCACGTTACCTGCGGTATGTACAAATTAGCATTTTATTTGTTTAATTGAAGAGAATAAAATATACCTGAATGCACGTTTCATGTTTATTCATGAAAATTTTATTTCAATTATATTGATTTTTAGAATGCACCTAAAACGAAAAATTTCAGTTTAGTTGAAATACGACGCAAATGAGATTAATTGGGCTTAAGGTCCCAAACTAATGCATTTTCCATTTAGTAAACTATGTTTAGTATCAGATTTGAGCGTTGATTTATCAAAATTTTATTGGATTATTTAGAACTTACCAGATTTTTATGTCGGTAAAAATTTAATTTTTGAGGATGCAATTGAAATAACTTGTATTCACTACAGCGGCTCGAAGAAAAAGGAAATAGAATTATCGCTGCTGAAGTAGCAGACTTTAATTAAGAAATCAGGGCTGAAATTTTGCACACTTGAAATGTGCAAAAGCATGTCAGTGCGACTAGTCTGAGGAATAGGTAAGCTTAAAAAATTGTTATTTTTTTGTAATCCAAAGGACAAAAACGCAATACTAGCTAGCTTTACTCAATTGGTTCGTTACATATTGGTATAGAAATAGAGAAAATTAGTATACTCGAGGAAAAGAGGACACTTGCATTAAGAAATGAGAGGGTCTCAATTGAAATATTTAATTTAAATCTCTCCTCTTTAGGCCACTCATGCCACACATTATATTGAGATTCTTCATTAGAATTGTGTCCTTTATTATTTCAAGTTGCCTATTAATTAAATTTATATCAGAGTAGATTTTAAGGATAAGCTGGTATTTCTGCACAAGGGACAGAACTTTGTTTGTCGTCTCCGTTATATTGTTAAAGTTATCCTTAAGCTCGGTCTGTTGTTCGTTAACGTATTTAGTTATCTTTTTAATATTTTTGATAAGAATATCATTTTTAATTAATTGTTTGTTGAATTCGTCAGTCATTTGTTTTCTATTCTAGTTTTAATTTTTTAAGTGACCATAGACTTACGAGTACTCCACGTCATCACTATCTGAAATAAAATGTTTTAAGACCCCTTACCGCTTGTGGGGGGAAGCCTTAATACTCATTTTATCCTTAACAAACAAAACTGCTTACCACAGGTGGGGGCAAGTTTTGCTGCATTGAAACACTATATTTGGTTTGAATAATAATGAATATTTAAATTAATTTTACTTGGCCTTTTATACAATTATTATTTACAATAAGTTGCTAAGTCAGTGATTTACCTTACCAACAAAAAATAATCGCTTACTCAGCACATGCTAAGCAAGCAGTAGCATAATATTGAATTTAAATAAATGCTAGGTAAGCAGTACTAAATAATTTAATTCAAATATTTGTCTGCTTAGCAAAATAATGTGCAATACAAAACACTGTGCATCAAAATACTACTACTATTGTATCATACAATACACTATAAAACAAAATAATAGAAGAACAATAGCAATGAAAAAAATTAACATAAATGTTTAATAAAGTGGAATTTATTATTTTATGTTATGTTGATTCATCAACACTATCCATGTTACCGTATAATCGCGCATAAATCATTTCATGTTAGGTTATGAAGTTCATAAAAAACTTCAAGCTGTCTGTGGTGAACCTGTCTATGGTGAACACGTAGTGCGTTAATGAGCCTAGTTATATTTTCAACGTCTGTTTCCAGAATTTTTTTCATGTGCGACAATGGTATGAAATCCAGTGCTGCTTTAATCATTAATTCGTAGGTTATCAGATTAGTGACGTGTGCAAAACATCCATAACTGTTGTAGATAGCAACCTTTCCATCTGAGATTAGAGTACAGAGATATGCGGAGTAATCCAGCAGCTCAGCGTTGGTAGGCGAAGAAAAATGTTGCAAAATCAATAATAAAATTTTGGGTGTGTTCAAATTCTCCTTCCTATGCATTTTTTTGTCTCCACCACGTTGATGTTCTATAAAATTTTGGTTTTCCTCTAACTTGCAGATTTCCGCTACGATTAAAAGTCAGCACTTCAAACTTTTCCGCCTTGGGTTTGGATATTTAGTTTTTCTTCACTTGGATTTCTGGTTTTCGTTTGCCGCAATTGTTTTAAAATTTTTCACTTTGTACTTGAAGATTTTTTTTTTTCTTCACTTTGCCTTTCAACTTTGCATTTGCAGTAATTGTTCACAATTTGAGAGTATTGATTTTAAGCTAAATTTTTATTAATTTTAGCATGTAGATTTCCACTATGTGGAAAAATCAGCACAACAAAAATGTTCAACTTGTGATTAGAGATTTTGTATTTCTTTGCGTTTGTCACAACTATCGGATGATTAATTTATAAATTAATTTTGTTCACTTTTATCTGGCGGGCTCCACGTTGGTCGCCAATTAAAACAACATAAATGAATTTTGATTTTTAATTGTTTTATTAAGCGTTTTTTTATTTTTAGGTTCTCTTCTATACCTGTTTAGGGTCGAGACCTTCTTTTGTTTAAATCAAAAACGGAACTAACTCTAATTTTTATTTTAAATTAAAGTAAGCTGTCTCTTCGTTTAGTTTGCTTGCATATTCACACGTTTGTGCATATAGTAATTACATCGAGAGTTGTTCTTACAAAACTGAATCTTTATTTTTTGATTTTAAAGTACAAAAGCATTACAATTTTACAATAGACACACATATACAAATACAGTTTCCATAAATTTTAATGTAGACGCTTTGTCATCATTTTAATCGACAGGTTAAAATAAACAGACTCGAGTTCATTGTGAAAATCTTGTGCTTGTTTAGATTCACACAATGTTATATGATATTACAAAAGCTAAACAGAAATGTTTGCGTGTGCCTTACAGTGGGCACAGAGTGAACCAAGTACATACATCCATTAGAGGAGAGGACCTTGTATAGGGCCAGATGTGACTCCTCCACCCCAAGATTCAACAGTCCCTGTTGAATGAGGGCCCACAGGGTTAGTTCTCAATTATATATTTACGTTAGAAACATTTCTATTCAACCTCTTGTAGCACAAAAATAGTGCAATTCCGGACACAACCACAAGAGCCATACCGAAATTGATGCCATACGACATATTTCTGTGATATTTTAGTTCTGTAATTGTTTTTATATTCTCGAGCTGTTTAATCTTAATCTCTTCGAATGTTATTTCTTCTTTAAATGTAATATTCCGATTTTCGACATCTTGGTAAACAAATTTATCATGCACAATAATTTTTGCATTTTGAAATGTTTGATTAAACAATTCAATCTTGCAATTATAAAAACTTAACAGATAATTTTTTTCTGATAACATTTTTCTTTCGTCACAATCTTGTGTTATTTTTAATTTGTGTGCACTTTTAATGACAATTAGGTCATCATCTAGTACATTTATGCTTGTCTTATTATTAGATCTTAATTTACAATTTTGTAAGATGACACAATTTTTACATTTTTTTAAATCTTTAAGAATTACGTATTCTTTATACCAGCGGTGGGCACAAAAATATAACAAAAGAGGAAAACAACAACATCAAGCAACAACAAACGAAATTTTAAAGTTTTTTTACTTTCATTTCCAAAATTGCCATTAGCACAAAATAAAACAAATTACATTACAATCAAAAACAATTGCTACATTCGTCAAGACACAATGCGACGCCGTCATTTATGCCTTTGTGTTTTGTTTTTGTTTTCATTTAAATTCAAGTCAACGCTGTGCCTCGATTGAAATTCTGCGAATTTTGTGCCTCGATAGCGTTGAAATTCTGCGAATTTTGTGCCTCGATAGCGTTGAAATTCTGGGAATTTTTTTTCGCTTGGTTGTGCGTCGAATAACGGTTAGAGCAATGTGAGGAAATTGATGCACTAAGTGCCCTTCACTGCTTTATACTTAAGAGTAACATTGTCTACTGTCACAAAAAATTCGTTAGTCTCGTTGATTTTAAAAAGATTGTCGTTAGGTATGGGGATTAAAACTATCAAATTTTTTAAAATAAAGTTAATCGGGATTTTAAGCGCAATGATCAAAGAATCATTTTGGTAGCTCATGACTCCCATCTTAATAAGCTTTAGTTTATAATAGTCTATATTAAATTTATCGATCTCTTCTGCGGTAAGAACTCCTGGATGTATTATATTATTTTTTGCGGAAGCGATATTCTCCTGGATTTGGGTAATTTTATTTTCTAAAGACTTTAGTTTCAACATTTGATCTAAGTAAAGTATTCTTCTAGATATTTCATTGTGTCTCGTTTTAATGTCTTTTAGTGATTTTTCTATATTTTTCCTGCTGTTGTCTACTGCATTTTTTATTATTTCGATGGATTTATAGAGATTTGCTTATTTAGTGTAATAATAGCGTTGTGACTATTTACGCCACTGATTTTAATATGCTCTAATATTTCCTCTCTGTCGTCGTTGTCCATTATTCCGAATAGCCATTTATAACCATTACCTACCAGGGATGATATTTGGGGGCTTTTAGGGCTTTTTTGAGCCCTTTTAATTTTCAAAAGCCCCGTGGCCCTTTTTATTAATTTTTGGCCCTTTTGCAAAATTCTACTGAAAAATAATCACAATTTTTTAATAAATAAGTGATTTTTTTCTCATAAAAATTTTTAGCGCACCCTTAAGTAATACGATGGATTTCAGCTTTTTAAACTTCAAATTGAAATTATTGCAAGTCAAAAACCAGAGATTTTTTTATATGAAAAAAGTTTTATTTGATTTATAACACTGGTCAACACTAGTTTTGGTGCGGAGAAGCTGTAATTTTAACTAAGGACTTTATATTGAATACATTATAAGCAAAAATTTTGATACGTGTAATTTTCTAGATTTTGCCTTGTAAAAAAAAGTTTACATGAAAAACAACTTACATTATTTAAATAAAAACTTTCTTTTTCGCGAATGAGGTGTAGTAGGGACCATCACGTTGCATTCCCCAGATGGCTGATCATATGGCAATCCCATCCCTGGTATCATTCTTCCATAGCTTTTAGGTCATGGTGAAATCGTTCTCCTTGTTCGTCGCTATAGCATCCAAGATTTTCTGGGAATTGGCCAAGATGACTGTGAAGGTAGTGCACTTTGATGGACATATTACATCCTAAGTTATTAAAGTGCTCTAGCATGTCACTTACAATTTCAGAGCAGTTATTTGACTTGTAATTTCCGAGAAAGTTTTTAGTAACTTTAACAAACGACTTTAATCTAAAAGCCAGAACCTCTGCAAATTCTTTAGAAAGTTCAAGATCCCTTATCAAATCATTTAATTCTTCTTGGGTAAAAGGTTTTGGCTCTGTAGATGGTATTCGTTCGAAATCGCTGTCGCTATTCACTTCATTAATGACTTCTTTAAATGAAGATTCACGAATGGAATAGAATGCTGGAACATGATTTTGCCTTGAATGTGGTAAGGGTCTTTTAGCAGAATCTAAGTCTGAATAAATCACCACGCCAACTAATACAGCAGAAGTAACAGTCATCGAAGAGATTCTTTTGTTCTTTCCATTGCATAGGCATTCCGAACCTCATATGGTTTCTTTTACCACTAATACACTGTCTCAAGTGTTCATAGCACATTTTACAAACAATTTGGGGTATCCACGGCTTGTATTCATCCACAATTTTCGACTTAAAGTAAGCAAAATAAGCACTCTTTTTAAAATCTGTTATAGGTTTTCTGAACTTTTTCACTGTGTTTTCACCACAAAAGTAACAAAACACATTTGGATCATTGAGACAACTTCTTCGCGATGAAGACATGATATAAAAATCAAATTATTTATAGAAATCTGTCGATTACAGCGAATATTCAAAACTGACGATTAATCAAAATTGACACGTAGGAAAAAAAATTAAAAATATTTTTAATGTTGCCAGTACATACTTAATAGAAAACCACTAACTACATATATCTCGGCACCAACATTTTTTTTTTGATTTGTTGACCTGAGTAATAGGTTAAATTTGATGTGCTAAATCTGCAAATAAGGACTGTCCCAGAAAAAACGTACGGTTTGTTTTTCAGTTATAAAAAAGACTCAATAAACTTTTTGGTCTTTTTTCTTTTTTTTTTATAAAAATTTCTTGCCTTTTTCTTATAGCCCTTTATAAAATTTTGTACAGGTGTTTCACCGACAGTACGGAGAGATCTTTTCCACTTAAGTCTAAAGTCTTGTAAGTTTTTTGTAGTCTTACCACTTTTTCGAAGATCTTTCTTCTTCATTAGAGCCCAATATCCCTCAATTGGGCGAAGCTCTGGGCAGTTGGTTGGATTTTCTATTTTTGGTACAAAATTGATATTTTTACTTTGATACCATTCCATCGTAGCTTTAGAGTAATGAGAGGTTGCTAAATCAGGCCAGAACATCACTGTACCCTCATGTGCACGAATAAATGGAAGAACACGTTTTTCCAGGCACTCGTCTATATAAATTTTTGAATCGATTGTGCCTTGCGTAACAAAGAAGCTTCTTCTCAGGCCACAGGCACATTTGACCTGCCAAACCATATATTGCTTCGAAAATTTCGAAATTTTTTTTCTATTTGAATTTACTAGGCATATGCCCCTTTTTCGGTGATGTATAATATTTGTGCCCAGGTAGCGGCTTAAAATCTGCTTTGACGTAACTTCCGTCGTTCATAACGCAGAAATCAAATTTAGCCAGATACCTTTCATACAATTTTCGGGCTCATATCTGAACCATCAACTGCTTTTCATCAGAACGGTCTTGAACTTTTTGAACTCTATATGTCTTCAGCTTACTTTTTTCCTTTATTCTTTGTACAGTAGACTTTGATATACTTGCTCTAGCCGCCATATTTTGCATTGAGGTGCTGAGATTCTGCTTAAAAATACTCTTCACCTTCGCTACTACCCTTGAGGTAGAAAATTCTGGTTTACTGCCAGAAGCTTTTTTTCGTGAAACAGATAGATGTTTCTTGTAGTTAGAATTGCTCGACATCTTTGTCGTTAAAAGTGCTATCACCAAGTGATATACATCGTATTAAACGTCACTTTATGTAGAACAAATATTGTGTCTACCGCAAGTTTTTTCTGGGACAGTCCTTATATTGTTTGTTTCTGCATTTCCTTCTGAAAAAGTTTCTAAAAATCGATCTTACCATAGTTAGTTTTTTAATATATCGCTCATTTTCTTCAATAACGTCATTACTCAAAAAATCAAATATTTCAGGGTAAGCATTTTAACTGAATTTTTACGGTTATAACGTTATGGAACATTTTCTTCTATTTACAAAAAACTCTTAAACTCTAAAATGTTCATATGTAAAATTTATGCTTGCAGTTAAATTTAAATACCAAAATAAATTTTATAAAAAGGAAAAATTTGGTTATATATATATACTTAATATACTCGTAAATGGTTATACATATACGATTTGATTTACAGAAGCCCTATTTATGTCAAAAAAGCCCTATTTTAGTTCGAATTTTGGCCCTTTAACAAATATGCCAATATCATCCCTGTTACCTACTACTTATATTAATTAATCCCCTTTTCCTCATATGTATGATGTTCGGCATGATAGTTCTCACTTAATAATTTTTATGTTATCTACGTCTAAGTGCGTTATGTTAGATTCAATTTTATTAATCAATTTTAAGATTTCTGATGGCTTAATAATGTGTAAAACAGTATTTGTTAGATTAACTATTTCTACTTTTCCCAATTGTATTAACGAATAGCCAGAGCCAATTGCCTGTCTTATTGTAAGTAGTCGTCAGGTGTAGATTTATTCCTTCATCTTTGAAGAACTGTTTAATAAGTGTGACATCCAACTCATTATCGGTGACTAAAGTTTCCGGTTTACCCAGATACCGAATTCTTTCCTTAATTAATTTCCTTAAATTGGAGGTGGGATTGTCTCCCGAATGCATTCAAGCTGTTAGTCATTAAAACTTTGTGCAGAGGCTTGTAAAATATATTTTACCGAGAACAAAAAAAAATTTACTCAAAAGAACCGAAAATCAATTGCGGCAACAAGAAAATGAATCTATTGAAACTATTGCCATTGTTTTAAATATATGTGTGCATCTTAGCTGTCTACATATGGGAGGGAGATATAGATAAAGATTTTCCCTCACGTCTTCACCCGCCCAACCTGCCAACAAGATAATGTTTAGTTGTTAGCCCACTTTAATTTATGCCCCTACTTCACCTTTCGTAAATCAAATAAAATCTTTAGCAATCCATTTGTAAATTTTTAATTCTTAATTTTTAAAAATATATTTCATCACAACATAATCTTAGTTTAGTAGTGATTTTTCACACTTTCGCTTAAATTTAATTTTTATCTTGCTTGCGTTATGTATTAAGAATTTTTTTTTTTTGTTTTATTATAAACTTATAGTTAAGGTCGATGGTAACGCTATAGCATAACATGAGAATTAAATTCTTACGTGTTTCAAGATTATGAACCACAATATTCAAAACAAACTAATAATTATAACTATTCGTCTGATAAGCAAACAATCAGTCTTTTTCAAATTAAAGATGAGGATAAAACAAAAGAGAGACCATAAAAGTTTTACTCAAATTTTACCACGTCTCCCACGTCGACAGCAGGCCTGATGTTCGATTGGAGAGTTTGATCTAAGCTTAAGTCTGTGTAATTAAAATTGATAATACATGGATTCTCTGGTCAAATTGTTTGTTATCTCTCTTTGGTTTTCCCTAACAAAAGAGATTGAGAAATGTAAAAATATAGCAAAATAGACTTTTGATCAACTTTAGTCTTTTTAATTCAGCTCAAATTTTGTTACTGAATTGAGTTTTGATTATTCTCTTAAAAAAATGTATTAAGCTAAAATTTTTTTTTTTATCTGGTTTTTCTTTTTACATTTTTTTCCAAACTCGATTTTAAATGAAAAAAAAAGAAGAATTTACTGTCTGTATTCAGATATACAGTTGCGGCGAAGTTTGTATAACTTTTCCAAAAGCAAAGGTAAATTATATTAAAATATATGTATGTACATATGCTGTACTTTTTGCAAATTATTTAGGCTTTGTTATACTTACAATCATTTGAAACTTCATAAAGGTATTATGTAAATTTATATAATTTACTGCTTATCAAAATTAGTTCAAAAATAGTAAGAACAAAAAATTTTCGGATGGTAAGTGTCGTCGGCATGTTTTCCTCGACTAGCTCAGGTCTGAATGGGTGTGGTTCTTACACCTACCATCACGATAACGCGCAAGCATAAAAAAAAGAAATTGACTCATGCCATAATAAAACCCGAAAATAAGAGCCTTTCAAAATGAGAAGCAAAGAAAAAGATCTGTAAACTTTCTAAATATTTAAATTTTTTCATCACTGCGTAAGCATACTTACACTTCCGCTCATCTCTGTTCCTCAGTTTAAGAAAAAATCAGTGGTTCATTTTAATTCACATTTAATGACTAAATTATAGAACTTACAATCAAAGTATTGTACATTTTTTTTCTGTTGTTTATATTAACGTAAGTGAGCAGATTGATATTAAATAATATTAATATTTAATAATATTAAACTAACAAAATTGTAGACCTACTGGTTAGAATTCTAAATAATAGTTATTGCGTATAATTATAATTTTCTTTTTTTGCGATGTAACTTACATATCTATTATTTAACTGCTTTTCATCAAAAATCTGCTTATTATGTAGTTTTTCCTTCTTCTTTACTTCGGCATATGTAAAGACTTTTTGTTTTTAAAAAAAACTGTTCTCTTTCTTTATTAAGTGTTTATTTTAATATTAGATTTTCATTTATTTAAAGCGGAATTACGTTTTTTCTTTTGGAATTGGTCATAATAAATTGTCACAATTTTAGTTTTAAATTGCATCAGAATTACAGCACATCTTAAACTCTTCCTGGTTTTATTGTTAAATCTTTTGCGTTAAAATAATCCGATCAGGTTGTTTTATTGTATATGGATAAATATTGCTTTGAATCCGAACCGTGATTTTGTTTTTAAATTATGTTCCCATGGTAGAACCTCACAATATTGTTTTTCTCTGAATCACTTTTTAAATTGTTTACTCAAGTTAAACTTTAACAAATGAGTCCTTTTTTTTTCTTTAAAAAAAAAAGCGACGGACGACGGGTGACCACACCACAAGAAACAGAACAGGCAACTGAGTTCTCCCTACAATGACACGTATGACATCCCACCCATCTGAATAAAAATAAAAATGTTCTCCCCATTGCCTTAATCAGCCAATCAGAATTTGCTGATGCAATAGGAAGCTGTCAAAATTTATTCTATCATCCATATTGCCAACTGTGGCGAATGAAATGGAATTGCACAGCTGTCAAAGCTTATTTGGTAGGTCGCAGCAGGTATGTTGCCAGAACACAATAAAAATCTGTTACATATTATAATTCTTAGACAGATTTCATTTAAATTTGGTTTTGGATATATAAAATAAATTTCGAGTTCTACTCAAATGATTACTTACATATACTCATGAGAAAGTTTTTTTTTTTTTACTTTATATGTGAAATGGCTTAAATTTATATCAATTATGGTACATACATTTTTATGTTAATGTGGTGTTTTACCTTTGGATTCACTTTGCCAAAATTTAACTTTAAGAGGTCGTACCAAAACTAAGTTCTTAAGGACTTCATGTCACTGTTATATAAAAAAATCTAAACTATATATTATACAAAAAAAATGAACTTGAATTTAAAGTTCGTAACAAAAACTATTCCATCACTTTTGTAGAAACGAAAAAAGTTCCAAATGGGCTATACACCCACGGTAATGTATTGTCTGGGTATGATTGAACGTAAAGTGTTCCAACTTGCTGATTAATCTAGCATTATTTGACGCTACTTGGAAAAATAAATATTTGTCTCTGCTGATTATGAGGCTGGCTGGCGCTGGCGCAGATTTTGTTACTGTAAATTAGGCGGCTAATGTCCCAATTAAAATTAAGCACTAAGACCCTAAATTTTCAAAGTTTAAATAAACCTGTCAAACTCATGTCTATCCTTGTAATCTTACCTCAAAATGAGGGCTTCACTGCACGGACGGTTAATATCTTTATTAAATCCCAAGAAATCAATTGACGTTGATTTTTCACAACTTAAATAACACTGTTGTATGTGGTTCAACAACGAGAAAAAAAATATTAAAATTTTACAAAGATTACTTCGGATCAGGTCTTTGTTCTTTGATGTCGTCTGTCGAAAGAAAGAATTTTTTTCACGGAACTGGACAGACATTCTGCCGCACAACACGTTGGTTTCATCTGTCAAACTCTTGATATTTATTGTAAGCGTACATCTAGTACATTGCGCCAGGGCTTGTACTTTAGAAAACATAAATATTGCGCAATATTCTTTGCAATTGATATCGTATTCTCTCATTTATTTTCTTTTTATATTTTTTTTTAAAGTAAATGAAATATGGGCTTTGTTGTTGACAAATAATAGATTTATACTGATTTTATATGTACCAATAGTTTTTTTGTTTTTCCAATCAGGTGGCCTAAAAAGAAATGGATTAGACGTGGCGGCCATCGTACGTGAACGCGGTGCGTGCGAAAAAAAAGTAATGTTTGCATATGGCATGATTTCTTTCTACGCGATAGAATGCGGCCGTCGCCTCTACTAATTTTGGTTTCTTAAGGTTATGTCAATAAATATCACCCTCACAGTGTCTATAATGCTTCAAACGTTAGCAAAGACAAAAAAAGTTCAGCCAATTGAACTGGAAATTGAGCTGGTTCACGCATTTGTATGAAATTTTGGTTTAACCAAACCCAATAAAACACGGCTAATATTAGACAACCGGCTACAAATTTATTTCATTTTGATCGTATGGGATCAAATTCATGTCTTTTTCAAATGGCTGTAACTTTGCGAAAAAACATCGCAGATTACCATTTGAAAGCTCATTTTAAGGAGAAAGAACGGAACTAAATGATTTTATTGTTGAAAATAAGCTGAAAGTAGTAGTATCATAGCTGGCTGACAAAGTTGAAACAAAAATTTAAAAATTTTTTTTTGGAAAAAAAATTCTCATCACCTCAAATGTCTCTAAGCGCGCATTAAACTCATATCATCTCTTTCTTATATTAGTACAATTGCAAAATAAATTTTAAGCGAAATAAAAGGTGGGGTTTTTCAGAAAATTACTTAGCTTTGTTTTTTTTCTCATAAGAACTGCTATAACTCTGCCAATTTGTAACCATTTTGAAATTTTTTAAAAGATTCTAACAGAAATTAAGAAGTTCTATAAGAATCAAAAGACAAGAGTTAATTATTTTGATTTGGATGGAAATGCCACTTTTTTGAAACAATTTTCACCCTAATATGGGCATAACCTAAAATGGCCATAACTTCATAAAAGATTTTTTTTATCGAATCGGGGAAATATATATCCTTTCAAAACCAACATATTTCATCGGCAACCAATTCCGTATTATGAAATAATCCGCGTGCATGGTTTGAGATGGATTTGGTCTTTATATTCTTGCGCCTTCAAAATGCTGTCGCTATTAAATTTTTGCCGCCTCTAAAATTTTGCCGCCCTAGGCCAGGGCCTCACGGGCCTAGGCGTAAATCCGTCACTGCGTAACATATAGGGTGGTGATTTTGGCTAAGAACTGCACCGACTGCAAAATTGGATGCATCTGTAGTTAAGGTAAATGTTTTATTAAAGTCTGGAATTCTTAGAATTGGTTCGTTTGTAAGGAGGGTTTTCAGCTTACGAAACGCGTTATTGTACTCTGGGTCATTAGTGTTTACTTTTGTTCCGTTTTTTAAGTATTTTATCATTGGATAATCCACTTTTGAGTAGTCTCTGATAAATTTACGGTAGTAACCCGTAATTCCCAAAAACTGTTTCATTTCTTTAGTATTATTTTTTTTATTTATTGCTATGATTTTACTTTCATCCGTTTGGATACCGTTATTTGTTATAACATGACCTAAATATTTGGTTGTAGCCTCAGCAAAATTACATTTGTCTGGTTGAATCTTTAAATTCCATTGTCTGAGTCTCTGAAAAATTTTCCTTAGAGACACCAAATGCTCTTCAAAACTAGTTGAAAAAATCAAAATGTCGTCTAAATAGACAACACAGATTTTGTTTATAAAATCTTTTAGAGCTTCATTTACTAATCTCTGAAATGTTGCAGGACCGTTTTTTAAGCCGAAGGGCATTCTCGTAAATTCGTAATGCCCTTGTCTAGTGAAAAAAGCCGTTTTTTGCCTATCATTCGGGTCAACTTCTATTTGATAGAACCCTTTGGCCAGGTCCAATGTTGTAACTAATTTCCCTAACTTGTCGAACACATCTTCCATTAATAATATTGGAAAACGATCGTCGATAGTATTTTCGATTAGTTTTCGATAGTCGATAACAGTGCGCCATCTTTGCTTACCACTGTTATCAACTTTTTTGGAGACTACCCTTAATGGGTAGTTAAAAGGGCTATTACTAGGGATTATGATGCCCTTGTGATGTGAAGTGAAGGTGGTGGTGGCTATGTTGGATACACTACACCCTGATCCAACATTTCTTTTGTTTGTTTTTCGACCTCCTCCCTGTGAACATGTTTTTTGCTCGTAACTTTTATTCCTTCACAGAATGGATGCTAGAATTTAGTCGAAAAATAGAGACTGCGTTCTTGCAAAAAATTTGACATTAAAAAATTTTAAATTATTTTTCTATTATAGATAATATTCAGTCCCAAAATTCGATTTTTTCACAGTTTTTATATTTAACCCGGTCTGATAGACATTTAATTATAATTAAATACATACATAAGTAAATATGTTTATGTTATGATTCGATATTTAGTTATCATAACGTAAGTAGCTAATTCTGCGAGGTACTTGAAAAAACTCGTCCAAAACTCTTTCCACATTGATTTCGATATCGCGATGTATATTTAGCGAGGCTAAGCCGTTCAGCCGATCTTCGGACATAGTTGATCTGAGGCAGTCCTGGATTTATACTAAGATACTCTAGGCGCAGGCCTAGGGCATCAGCGCGGAGAGAGCTCCAGATATTGAAATTCTGATATAAAATTATATGGTTTATTATAAATTTTATTTTAGCTTTTGTCTCTAGCTTGAAAAATTTAATTTAGGCATTTTTAGCGTTTTGCGAAATGTAGCGAAAATGAGTAACGATGGCAATGATCCCGAAATTCAACTAAGCCCAAAATAAAATTTTCGAATAAACACTTTTTACGTTATCTTAGGCCAATTGCAATCGATTACAAATAGACTTCTCTGAACAATTTGATTTTCTTTGCATTACAAATAAAAAAGTCGATATTAAAACCGGTGCTAAATGTTTGATTTCAAAATATCCAGAAGATCTTATTCATCAATTTCATCGCTACGTTTGGCATAAAAATGAAAATACTTATAAATTTTATAATCAAGCTATTTTATATCAAATAATGTGGGAAGTTAAATTAACATCAGCTTTTCCAAACGTAGATGTTGCTTTACGTATATTCTTGAGTTTGATGGTTACAAATTGTGCGGCAGAAAGATCATTCTCACAACTAAAGAGATTGAAAATCCTTGTCGTACTGTGATGAAGCAGGATAGATTAGATGCATTTTCAATACTTTGCATTGAAAGTGATCTACTACATGAAATCGATTTTGACGATATTATCAAGGATTTTGCTGTTAAAAAATCAAGAAAACAGTATTTCAAATAATAAATCAATATAAAAAAAAACTATGGCACCATTTTCTTTAAAAGCCTAGTGCACCAAAAATGTAAATCCGGCCCTGATCTGAGGTATATCTTTAGACGACATAGCACTGAAAAGGAGCGTTCATTTGTTGCTGTTGACACAGGAAAAGTTGCCATAACACGAAGCGTTTTTAATGTCTTGTCCGGCAATGCGTCGACGCCTAAGTTGAACTTCATTTATCCACATGCCACGTGAACTATCTTGCAAAATTGAACTATGGCACGAATAGCTTTGTGCATGAATTTTTATTGAAGCTGATTTTATTGATGCCGGAGCTATGATTAAACGCGCATTTGAAAAAACGCTCTTGTTACTTAGCCTTAGCGACGCGCAGCAGTCCCAAATCGTGTTTTTCAAAACAAAAAATAGCTGGAGAGCGCAAATCTTGTCGTAAATTAAAAATTCGGGCTCCGACGATTTATTAGCGTTTTAGTTCTTTCATTTAACAAAAAAAAAATTGTTGTGCCTTTTTGATTTTTCATTCATATTTTATTAAAAACTTATGTGGGAAAATTCCCAATGGGGGGGTTTGAACCCCCAAAACCCCCCCTTGCGCACGGGCCTGCCTATATAGCTTATTATAAATAGGAGTGTCGTCCTTGGTTAAAATTTTGTGCTTTATTGCACTTGTAAAGGTTTACTTGTCGCCTTTATAAAATAAGTCCTTATAAGACTGTAAAAGACATGAAAGTTTTGATTTGTCTGTGTTGTTGAGATAAGGAGCAATTACTGGTCCTCTGTTATCAGATACTTCGTTAATCAAAATTTCTTGATTATTAATTTGGTATGCGTATGGTTCTTCCTCTTCATTTAAAAATAAACGAATATGGGTATCTTTAATAATTTGGAGTCGATTTTTATAGCCAATAATTGCATTTAAGTTTAGTAAAAAAATCATTTCCAATTAGTCCGTCGAAATAGTCATGGAAATTAAACTCCAGAAAATTAACTTAATAATAATCTTTCTTAAATTCAGAAAATATTGGAAAACGAAATTCCCCACGTGTTTCAATATAGCGGTTGAGAACTTTAAGTGTGTATTTTTTTGAACTTAATTGCCATTTTGGATTGCAAATATTTGGGTTAATTATGCTTCTTTCTGCCCCGGTATCAACTAAAAATCTTAGCTTCTTTGTTGTTTGTATCACTATATAGGGTAATTGTTTGTTTCGCCCCGTTGAAAATTTTGACGGGTTTCATTAGAGGTTACGTCCATAGCTTCTATCTCATTTGCATTGCCCGAATTTGCAAATGTCTGATTTCTGAAGTTTGCAGAGTTTCGATCTTGGATATTTCGTTGGCTGTTAAAATTTCTTGACCTATTCTGTGATTGGTTCCTGTAATTTCCAGAATTGTATTCTAGATGTCTTTCGCTGTTGTTAAAATTTCTTTGCCTATTCTGAAACGAATTTTTATAGTTCCCTGAGTTTTGTTTATTATTATAAATGCTGCTGTTTGTTCCTTTATCATGGATATAATTTTAATAATTGTTATCTCTTATTATGTCGTAGGCATCTATTAATGTTTGGGGATTTCTAGTTACTATAATGCTCCTAACTGTTAAACCGTGCCCAAAGCTTTTTAAAGCAATTCTTTGATTACTGTTTACATCAAGGTCACTGGTTCCTGCCAGAAGAAATGCATTGTTTAGTCTGCATAATAAAGTGTTAATTTTCTTATAAAAGGTTTCTATTGTAGATTCACATCGACAAGCTCTCAACTTGTCTATTCTTTTTCTGATTCTTTTTCACCATGATTTCTAATGAGTGTATCCCTTATTTCTACCCAAGTGTTTGGTTTCCGTTAAGTATCAGCGTTTCCCTTGCTCTACCTATCATCTTATCTTTAACAGAACCCAATATAATTTGTTTGAGCATAGCGTCAAACGTCTCAAACGTGGGTATCAAAAGTTCAATTCTATTTGGGAAATTAATTAGTGAGTTGCTGTCACCATCAAACGGCGTTACAGCATTAAGAGGGCTGCTCACTAATTTGAATTTAGCGATTATTTCTAATGAATCCATTTTTTTTATAAAGAAATCTAAGGCACACAATCTTAAAATCAAAAAGTTCTCTGTTTTTTTTATAATAATTTTTTTTTTTTTTATTCAAGAATTACGTTATTGAACAAAATTTAAACTACTTTAATTTACTCACATATTAGTAATCTAACGTTATGGTTGATGTTGTTTATGTTGCAGCAATACTTCCTTGTACGTATAAAAAGTTCTTCTGTTAGCACTTCGAATTTATGTTTTTCCTTTCTTCCTTTTGTTGGAGATATTTCTTACTTAATTTGATTCTCTTCAGTTTTTCATTGAAAAGCTTTTTGTGCTTGTTTTAAAGATGTTTAAAATTTTTTTCTTTCTTTTCGCAATTAAACACTTTGACTGTCTATTGCAAATACGTTAAACACTTTGACTGTTTATTGCAAATGCTAAACAATTAAACTGTTTAGATTTTGTTTCTTTTCACAATTAAACACTTTGACTGATTATTGCAAATACTAAACAATTTAACTGTTTAGATTTTGGTTCTTTTCACCGACTGCGCCAATTATGTAGTACACATTGTAAGTGGTTTGTTTCAACTGAACTTTATTTCAATAAAAATTGCATTACAATCTAATTTGCTTTTGCTTTTTTATTCTTATTATTCTTATTCTTAAAAATGTTACTTGATACATCCAATACCCAAACGGTTCGTTCTCACAGAACGCTGGTATTGCACGTACTTGCAGATACATAAGCTTCGTTTCGATCAGAAGTGTTGATCTTGCATTTTGCAATCTATTTAATAACAAGTAGCTTAGATGTGCTTACATCAGCGTCTGGACTATGTGGGAACGAATCGTAGGGTAAATGGTGACAATAAGACTATAACATAACATAATGTATATGGTATCTCATTTAAAAGCCAATAAATAGATATGGGTTCTTTATTTAAGTTTTATTAAATATTAATTTATTTGATTACAAAAAGTTACTTACGAACAAAAGTTTAATTTATATATGTAAAGAAAAGGGAAAAGCGCCCGTTCGTCTTTAATCAAAAAACAGAAGTGTCAAAAATAGTTTAAATGTCAAAGGGTGTTGCCAGAAAATGTATGTCAAAGGTTGTTGCCAGAAAATGTCGATAGTCCACATTTCAATCCCACAACTCGACCATCCTGACAGAGCGTTCGACTCGAAGGCTTTATTCGTCTTCATTATTCTCGCTTGGCACCAACCAAGGCTTCATGAACTCTGCACAAGTTGACGTTCTCGAAGGGCCTTCGGCAGAATCAACTTTTATGACGTCATAAGTGTCGTTTGGTTTTATCTTAACTATTTGATACGGACCAAGATACTTAGATCACAATTCAAGCCCTCCACGGAGTTGAGTCCTCTTAATAGCCACTAGCTGATTGATTTCGTACTTATTTGGTTTCTTTCGTTTTTTATCAAAGTTTCTACAATTTTCCTCCTGAACTTTTACAATTTGCTTTTTAGCCTGGTGCCTGATCTCATCTCTGTTCTCTTGAAATTCTAGTCTCTGCTGTTCCTCTAACAACTGGGTAATATGTAAGTCGTCTTTTGTTCTCATTTTCACACCAGCAAGCAATTCAAATGGTGTAGAATCAATGCTTCTGCAATAGTTCATATTAATCACTTGTTGAACTCTTTAAACGTGTCTGTACCATTTTGTCGGGTCATCTATACTCAATTTGGATAGAACACTGATTAAAGAGGAGTTCAGACGTTCAAATTGTCCATTGGCTCTTGGCAAACCAGTCGTTATTTTCAAATGCTTTACGTTTTCTTCGATGCAATATTGAGCAAATTATTCCGAAGTAAAAGCCGATCCACGATCAGATATAATCTGTACAGGATTACCAAAAATCATACTTTGTGCGTGAAGTTTAGTAATAGCATCTCTGGCCGATGTTGACTTCGAAGTATACAACCAACAGAATTTCGTGAAGAAATCGATCACCGCAAAAACTTGCTTATACAATTTACTAGTTGACTCCAACGGTCCCAAAAAATCAATGTGATATGAATACAAGGGTTTATCTTCTTTGTGAAGCGGATGAAGTTCACCTTCCATTTTTCCAAGCTTGCGATTGTATATTATACAAGGAATGCAATTTGTGATTAGATTTTTTATCTTATCTTCTCGGGGAATATAAAACTCTCTTTCTACAATCTCTTTAGTTTTTTTCACAGCAAAGTGCCCTCTTTCGTGAGCTGTTTTTATTACCTCGTGTTGCATGGCGTTTGGAACCACAAACAACTCATCATCATTAACAAGCTTATATAGCACATTAGATTTCAAGTAGTAATCATCATAAACATCAACACTTTTTAGCACCTCTATAATTGCTTTCAATTTTTCGTCTAAGGCTTGAGCTCAGCAAATTATCTAAATTATTATTTCCGATTATCATAATTGGCTGTCGTCTTAGTGCATCCACGTGACGCATTTGGGAACCGGATCTATGTTCAACAGTGTAGTCATATTCTTGCAAAGCAATTACGTATCTTGCAACCCTAGTGCCTAAATTTTACTTTTCAAATGTTTTTACGAAAGCATTATAGTCTGTGACTAGTTTGTAATGTTTACCAAGTAGGTACACTCTGAATTTTTCTAAAGCTGCAACCACTGCCAGAATTTCCAGTTCATAACTGCAATATTTACGTTCAGTGTCCGACATAGGTCGTCAACATAGGTCAATGCGATATTTTGCCTCATCAAATCTCTGAATATTGAATTAATATATCGCTGAAACACACTTGGAGAGTTACATAATCCGAAAGGAACTTTTTTAAATTGGTATTGCCCGCTATGTGTTACAAACGACGTATATTTTCGGCTTGACTCGGACACTGACTCATGAAAAAATCTATTTTTAAGGTCAATTGTACTAAAAACTTTAGCATTTTGTAAACGATCCAGTTGATCTTCTATTAGAGGTAAGGGAAAACAATCTCTGAGTATAACCTTGTTGATTCGACGATAATCAACGCACAATCTTGGTATTCCGTCCTTTTTTCTAACAAGAACAATAGGACAGCTAAAATCAGAATCCATTGGTTCAATAATATCATCGTTTAGCCATTGTTCAATCTGGTCTTCAACAAAATATCTTTCACTAAGTGGTAGTCTTCTTGGTCGTGAATAAATTGGTATATCGTTATTTCGATATTTGGTGGCTTGACACGATCTTGATTTGTGTTATAATCTTCAATAATACTTTTCAATTCCTCTGCCACTTTTTTATCAGCTAAATGATCAATATCGAGAATATCGCATTTTCGATTTTCATAACAGCTGCAACAGTATCAGTTTCATTTGAGTCTTCAATAGTAAGCTTTTTTATGAGTAAAACGCCACGACTTATGGATATCTCACATTGTTTGCAAAAATCTTCACCCAAAATTACGTCAACATCAAGGCAATCACTTGGAACTACATGAAATTTTACGTCATACATGTCATGGTCAACTTCTATTTCAGTTTCAATTTTACCTAACTATTTAGTCTCATTTCTACCGTCTTTTGGTCCGAAACCTAAAAACGTCAATTGAGAATTTTGTAATTTTTGTTTGTTTAGTTTCTTAAGTACATTAAAAGTAATTACATTGTACTTGCTTCCTGTATCGAAAAGAGATAAACAATATTGATCATCAATTTTAATTTGTTTGTACATATTGTTCGACTTTACATCAAAATTTCTAATGTTACTTTTCTTATTTTAATTTTTTGTACTATTACAATCTTTGGCTCTATGTCCAAATTTGTTGCAGTTGAAGCATCTCATTCCCCTGTCCTTATTTTTGCAGTTACTAGACTTATGGCCTTCTTCGCCGCAATTATAACATCTTGAGTTACCTTTAGTTTTTTTTTCTTGCTTATCAACATTATTGTTGTTGCTTTTTTCATTCTTTTTCTGGTCAATAAAGGAGTGAGAACGAAAAGCTTCATAGCTCTTCAATTTTTCTTTAAATTCATTTAAATTCTTAGCACCGTATAAAATGGACTTATTTAAACATAAATCATTGATACCATCTATTACATATTGAATCAATGCGCTCTCTTCAATATTGCCTCTTGACGCAATATCTCTCATTCTATAAAAATATTGTTTCACATTTTCTTCTTTTTTCATCTTATTTTGTACTAACAATTTGTGTAACTGAGCGCTATTGGTGCAAGTACCAAATTCATTAATAAGAGCTAATTTTAATTTCTTATCATCTGTAATACCTTTTTCACCTTGAATAAAAGTACATGCCATACCTCGCAAAGATTTCTTTGGCGAACACAAATTGTTGAAATTTATCCCAGGACATCATTTCTGCCATATCGTCAAACTCTGATACCCAAAACTCTATCGGAAAAGTGTTGTCACCATCAAAAATACGCACGGAGTCTTCCACGTCACGAAAATTCATCGCAAATTTCATCTTATGCCTGTAATGATCGCCATTACCATTACTACCATCATCTTTATTGCTGCCGCAGTCGTCTTCACTGTTGTCGTTTTTGAAATTTCGGTTACCGTCGTAATTCTTGATAGTGACGCCATTATTCTTAGTTCTGCTGCCGTCGTAACCATCGCTTTTCACGCTGCCGATATCACCGTCCTTGCTGTTGCCATCATTTATAACACTGCCACCATCTTCGTCGTCTTCGTCATTTTCATCACCATCGTCATCATCTTCTGCATAATCGCTCATTAATTGGCCTTTGGTCAAATTTTTAAATAAGTGCTTCAATACGTCGTCTGTGTTGTGGTTGAGGCCAAGCATATTACAAATGCATGCCAAATCACCATCGCTCATGCTGCTCTGTACATACGTACGAATCTTCTCGAAGTCTTCGTTTTCAAAGCCTTCAAAACCGCGCAAACGTTTTCGGTTGAGTCGGTTGCCTTCGTTGCCGAACACAAATCTGTGCAAAATGGCGATGTTGCTCCCAGCACGCTTCTTACGCTATCAAAGCTTTGTAAATTCATTTTTTCGTGACTTATTCCACTTCTGACACAAAATTTATGGGTTCTTTATTTAAGTTTTATTAAATATTAATTTATTTGATTACAAAAAGTTACTTAAGAACAAAAGTTTAATTTATATATGTAGAGAAAAGGGAAAAGCGTCCGTTCGTCTTTAATCAAAAAACGGAAGTGTCAAAAATAGTTTAAATGTCAAAGGGTGTTGCCAGAAAATGTATGTCAAAGGTTGTCGCCAGAAAATGTCGATGGTCCACATTTCAATCCCACATAGATAAACATAATAAGATCGGTCTTTAGTATTATGAATAAAACTACGATTAAGTACTCCGTTTTCAAAGTAGTCATATTTTACTAAGACGTTTTTCACTAAATCGGGTCGCAAAAATAAGTCTTAAGGTCTTGAGGTTTAAAATTATTTTTTATGTATAAAAGATGACATAACAAAATAAAATTGATATCCACAACTTTAAATCTAGATTTGAGGGCTTTTAGAACAGATATTTTTAAACCAGATATTTTTAACACGTTTTCAGGTCTAAATATGGTTCTTTCTCTAGACCCCGACCACCTAGGAAGCTGAAATTTAGACTGTAGTGCTATCTATTAAAGTATTTTGACGTGTCAAAATTTGAAGAAAATCGAATCAATTTTGAATTTCATACGTATGTTATGCATATGTAATAGTATTAAAAAACAGTAAATATGGAATTAATAAAAAAAAGCTTTAATTATTCTTATATTTTTTATATATCGACTCTAAATTACATCCCAAATAATCCCCAATTAAAGTTTTTGTTGTAATTCACACTTTTATTAAAAGTTGGTTAAAGCCCACCGTGTAGTGTACATATCCTAAAAAATGATTGTTCTATTAATGATGATTCTATTAATTTTCTGTTCTTTTTTCAGAAATTTAAATCTCATATCATTTATTGCTAAAGTTTCATATTCGTACTTTTGTAAGGATGTTAGTAAAGTAGGTACTTGGAAATTGTTCTTTCTTCGTATTTCAGCTTTCGCGGTTTTGTCTCTTTAACAAGATGCTTGTGAAAATCTTTCGCAGTAGCAGTTTTAATTTTCTGCCCAAGTTCGTTCTAACGATATTGTAGAATATGATTCCCCACTTAGTTCTTTTGTTGTCTCGTCAAATGGGTCCAATAAAGCAATTATTTCGGGGATCACGTCTGCTTCCGATAAAATTAGAGGTTGTACTTTTGTGTCTGACTTGGCAAGAACAACCAGTATTGCGTCTTTGACTTTGAAAACACTTTGTTACATATAGAAGGAAGAGTTCAATTGGGTCTACACTGATTGTATGTTATTAGTTTGACATCGGGCAGTTTACGAATTGTTAATTCTTTCGACAGTTCCTTGGTGGCGATTCCGCTTCTGTGAAAAAAGGAAGCTATTCTTTTGCACTTTTTTAAGATTGAGTACACAGAGGTGTTGTCTTATTCTTCTTTTATATCGTCTTCGATTCGAAAATTTTCAGTACAGTTTCATCGTTTAGATTTTTATGCTCGTTTTTATCGTTTGAAGAAACCTGCTGCTTCGTTTTGTATAAGTTAGTTTTCGTATGCTTATTGATTGCAAATATATTGTTGACCGATGGGCGCAACATGAAAACAAGATCTTTTATTTAAAATATTTATTAAGAGCACAAAGTGCCTGTTGAGTTGAACTTTAAAAACTAAAGAATAAAATTATATTTCTACATACTAAGCCCTAATTCCCGTTGACTGCGCAGCCATAAACTCACTATAATGCTGAGCTTGCGCCTCGTGCCGGGCATCGCATTACTGCAGCGGATGTGTTTGTCTGCTGCGCTTGCCCAGTAGAGAGCTGGAGTATCAGTTGTTAACTACTCCCTCTTCGAGACATTGCCGTCCTCGGCAGTGCTTTTTCGCTTTTTCTTAATGTGTTGTTTTAGGAAAACGAGCCCAATGATCACTGCGCAAACGCCTAGCCCCAGACAGAATGCTGCTGCTGCCTTCGTATTGGACGAAACCTCATCCTTAACTTCCTTGATGAAAAGAAGGTTCCTCTCGCTAAGCTGATGAAGGAAAGGGAGGCTTAATATGGTATCATGGCCGGTGATGTTTAATAATGGCGACGACGCAATTGCCGGGAGCCTTCTCTGGATGCTATTGCGGTTTATGTATCTCGTTCCATTTATCAGGGCGTAATTGTCAAATGTGATGAGATTTGTACCCTTCACAGCAATTTCTGTCCCATTGTCGACTCTAATTTTTGCTGGGTGATCATTGACGATGATAATTCCATCATCGACTAGAGTTATGGGGCTTAGATGGCTAGGTTAAGTCTGGCAATGAGCCAAATTACCAGCATGCAAACCTTGGGCGCATGTGCCATTTTCTGCCAATCTGCAAAATGTTGTTACGGTTGTCAGCGTGCAATTGGTGACAGCCAGCACTTGGTTATCACATTCGGCCACAATGTTATCGAAAAGTTGGAGAATAATGCCATTATGCGCAACGGGGAAGATTGTTACCTTTTTACATGAAAACTTAATCCTAGGGTACTAGATAATGAAATGTATTATGTTATCTGATTGCAACACCTTAATACTAAATACTTCTAGAATATTTGTAATGCTAGTCCCTGTGAGATGATCAACGAAGATTGATTTCAAGTCAGTATGGTCCAAAATAGCTGCATTTATAATATTTACTTTCGCTAGGGTAATAGTGAGCATTAGATTTTGTATTTCCGTAATTAACATTCTATTCCTTGCCAATAAGACCTCAAACAGGTGAGCCGTATCAATGTATTCCTTTTTTGTGGATTCTAACATACTGTTCACCGTGTTTGTTAACTGATTGATTTGATTTTGTGTTTGGCTGTTGATTACTACCTGTCTATTGTTGGACTCGACCAGCTGAGCTTCAGTTACCTTAATCCGTTCTAAGTCGCTAGCGTCCGGTGTGCCAGCTACAACCTTTAAGGCTGTGCCCAGGAAATCTAGACTTCTCGCTAACCTGTGGTGTACATTTAAAGCGGACAGCAAATTTTTTACATGTTTGGTGTCTATCTCCAGTAACTTCCGCATGTGGGATTGGGGGAACATGATCGTCATCTTAATCGTCTCATCCGTCAAGCGAGCGTAATCGGTCAAGTTGGCGGTGTGTTGTAACGTAGCGACTACTTAAACATGTTTTAGGAGCGTACTCTGTTTCGGGTGCCGACCGTGCTCAGGGCATTGGGGTGGGTTTTGCTCCGTATATTATTGTTAAGGTAGGTTACCAGAAATAAAAAGGAAACAGAGATTTACCGAAAAAAATTTAACAAATACATTGTTGAAGCCGACAGACTGATTAAATTAAAGTCAACAATCACAAACCACAAAAGTTAATATGGTGACGCCAGATGTTATCGCCACCGTGTTCTTTACCCGCCCATCCTGCTAAAAGATTCCGCGTTTTTCTTTTAGCCCTAAGTAAACCCACTAGCTTTACCTTCCGATGCCTTACATGTGAAAAATCATAGAAGCTTTATCTCATTTTATGTTATTAATTTTTTTTCTTTTATTTTTCCAAATTCATATTTTCTCTAATTACCATGTTTACAAATTCAAAATAATGTTTCGGGACAGAAAAATCCTATTTTAAGCCCTTTCGAATAAATTAAACAATGTTCATACTTTATTGTGTACACTACTTTAGTGAGAAGAAAAAAAAAAAAGGAATTTACTTGAATAAACGCACATACGAGTGACTTTTATAGAAGTTATTCAGTGTGTTTTTTAATATTTTTCCTTATAAAATTTATACGATAATATAAGGTTTTTTCATACTCTATTTTTCCTTAATTAATTAGATAATTTTTATTGGATTTTTATATAATTTATTTTAACTGATTTCAATTGTTGTAATACCTAAGTGTAAAATCTCATACCATGATCTATGTAATACGAAAACTATGAATTTGAAGACTAATAAATAAATAAAAAAAAAAAAAGAAAAAAAAAAATCTTATAACTATTCAAAATATCTTAATGTCCATTATAGGGGATTAGCAAGATCTTATTTCCTTAATAGAAAACCTAAGTCGTATCTATAATGTTATAGTGTTCATGCGAACTAATACTAAATGTTGAAATAGCGCATAGAGAAAATCTTCAAGCACAAAAAAAATTATAAAAAAAACTATTCTAGCACTGTTTACATTATAACTTATTATCAATAACAAATAAGTAAATGTATGCAACATAACCGAGCAAAAATATGTGTGTACCTCAAACTCTGCTCAATGCAAACACTGACTCAATAATTTTAACAGCCCAAACAAATTTGAGAGAATTATGCTCTTCAAACAGGTTCGATGCCACACATACCTACACTCCCAACGCACTAACTAACAACAGCAGATCAGTGCTGTCGTTCCGAAAAAAATTTAAGTGCTCAATTTAATATTTTTGGGTAGTACTTTGTGAAAATGGGTGCTCATACTATGATAGTAAAAAGTATTGATAAAAGTTAACAGTTTTTGTTGAAATTCATTTATTATACTTAGTATGTATTTATTGCATGAAAAAACATTTATTATGCTATGACTAGCTATGTATGAAAAACTAAACAGCTTCTTTGTGCCTGCCCTTACTCGTATAAAAAATAAACTTAAATAACACATAACAGTCTCTTTTCATTTAGTAAAGAATTAAACATATAGAATTGAACAATTTAAACAAAAAAACAGCCTTTTTCGTTGGCAAAATATTAAATATACATAGAAACTGCCTTTTTTGCTTTTACGTACATAAATACATTTGTATTAACAACCCTGTTTGTGGTATTTTAATAAAAGGGTTTTTGGTGGCTCCTATTTCTCACAGCTAGTGCCATCCATTACTTCTTTTGCCATAAGTATCGCATTAACCGTTTCTGTATGCAAACAATTGCGTTTGCGGTCTTTTATTAAGTTTACCTGTGAAAATATTCTTTCAGCAGTTGCGCTGCTGTGAGGGAAACATAATAAGCTTCCTATGAACACACGAATCAATGGATACATTCTCTCGTCCAAAGCGTTTTTTATTTTAAAAACTTTATCCCAAAACTCTTCCAATTCTAAATCTTTTGACACTATTTCTTGTTGAATCAGCAAACGCCATTCTTCATTTACGTCTTCAATGTCGGCCTCTATTAGGTTCGGAAACAATTGCACCAAAGGAACAATTGAAGACGATAGATTTTGTGGGTTTATTGCTTGCATTGCAATTAATATTTTGTCATTGAATCTTATGCGGTGCAGTATCTGTTTGCATAGTTCAATATAATACTGGCAGCATGCAAATTTTATTTCATTTAATTGATCGTTATTGATTGTTTTTCTATCCATTATGAGTTGCGCTTTTGCTCCAATATATATATTTTCAGATTCAAGAAATATGTTCTCTGTATTGAAATCTATTTCACTATTTAAGATAAGCTCGAAACATTGTGGCTTGATAAAATTATTTAAAATCGTTCTGAAATATGTTTTAAAAGTTGGTAGCAATTTATGAATCTTAGGGCTCTCGGCTTGAAACTCTATGTTGATCTTGTTTGTAATTTTTAAAATGTATGCCAAAAATGAAAAGTAAATTTTGTTGGTGTCAGTCATTTGTTTTGTTATTAAATGGGCCAAATCAGCATTATTGTCTAATTCATACGAGATGAAGAAGTGTTGCAATGGGGTCCATTGTTCCAAAATTCGTGAAGCCACGTTTTCCATTGACAGCCATCGTGTTGATGATACCTAATTGAAAAAAGAAATTAATTTTACTGATCAAATAAAACGGAATATTTTGTTTTATTACGTACCTTTAAAATTTTGTGATGCTCAACTTCAAAATATTCCTGAAATTCTAAAAATTCACTTTGCCGCTTAGTGCTATGAGCAAAAAATGTATATATATTTCTCGCACGTGACTCCAAATGAGAAGGCAATTTTTTTGATGCAGCTGCAGAGCACAAGTGCAGCGAGTGACACGTACAACCCATAACGTATAAATTTGGAATATCTTTTTGAAGTAATGCTTTCACTCCTGATGTTTTCCCCATCATGACTGATGCGTTGTCGGATGCGAATCCAATGAGATTTTTGAAGGGAATTTTTGCTTTGCTTAGAAACCCTGTTATTGCATCATAAATTGCTTTACTATCGCAAGTGCTCAGGCGAATCAAACCTAAAAATCTGTCTCTTACTTTTCCCTTCAAAAAATCGAAATAGCGAACCACCAAAACTAAGCACTTGTTTGTAGTAATATCAGTCGTTTCGTCAATGATTAACGAAAACTTTTGTCCTTGCAAAATTTGTGACATCTGATCTAAGCCCTCCTCCAAAATTAACTCATTGACAGTTTGAGTAGCTTTTGTTTTGGCACATTTCAGTTCTTTACATATTTTGGAATCTGATGCTACTGCTTTTATCAAAGCAATGATGCCAGTAACATGAGAAAATGCCAGATTATGCTGCACCAAAAACATTATTATTTGCAGCTCAGATGTTTTCACTTTCTTAAAACTTTTTCCGTGATTGGCCTCACCTATTTCTGGCTGATTTTTTAAGCTGCGCATCATATTGATGTGAGACTTACAATTCTCATGTCTCACCAAAAGCGATCTGTTGTTGGGCATTGAAACTTGGCAATACTTACAAAATGATTTTTTAAATTTATTTGAATCCTTCCGCGACTCGAGCCATTTAAAACTTTCTTGCCAAGCAGGTCTAAATTTTTGCAATCTTTTTGTACTTGAATCCGATAAGTCAATATTTTCCAATTGAGCTTCTTCATTGTTTTTTTCTGTTGCTTCTGGCCCCGAAGCTATTTGAAGGACAGTTTCTTTTTTTGTGTTGGTACCAGCTTTGGTTAAATTGGCGGCTTCTGCTTTCGACTTTATTAGAAACCTACAATAAAAAATAAATCATTTTCCTATCATGTGATACCTTGGTAAATTTGTGGCATACTTTTCCATAACAGCAAAAGAAAAAATTACATTAATTATTTATATTTAAAGCCGCGCACAAGTAAAATTAATAAAAGCGAAATTAGTCGCGTCCTGAAGGTATCTTTTATGAATCATAAATTAATGTCGTTCATAGTTCAATTGTAAGGGTTGATGCGATGCTAAAATTTTTCCTCCTTCTCATAAATTTTTGAGCGACTATGTTTATGTCAAAATTAGTAAACCAAAATAATGTGCGATGATTTTGACACTTCAAGAATTAAATATTTCAGTTTCAGGGATGAGTTTAATAACTTGCATGCCATTATAATGGAAGCATGACAGATCAAAGAATGGTCGGGTAGTGCAAATTGAAGATTGGTTGGTACAAATTTTGGGTAGTACAAATTGAGGGTTGGGTACTAGAGTAGTACGCGTGGCTGATGGGTAGCACAAAAGCACTATTGTAGTACAAACGACAGCACTGCAGCAGATCATCACAAGGCAACAAGCAAACTCTCAACAATCATATTCACCACGGTGGATAAGTATGACTGCTGTTCGCGCTCTGCTGACGAATTGTGAGCAGCAACGCACATACACCTACGAACCCACTGCAAAAATAACCTTTTCTTATGTTGCAGGGGATCGGCCGATCTGCCACTGTTAGGCGCCTGATTATCTTACAATTAATAAAATTTAACATACATAATTTTTGTCTTATACCATACTAAATTTCATTAACACTCACTTTATATCCAGCGATGTAAGGTACCCTCCATGGCGGTGATATGTCGAAAGCTGTATATGGTTTCTTTTAAATAGATTAGTGTAGGTTAATTAATAATAAATGAATTTATGGCTTTTCTTAAAACACTCTGGTTTTTGGTTTTCACTACTAGGTCCATAAATAACTAAAATTTTGAAATTATTTAAATTGTAATTTTTCTTACAAAACCCTACTAATTAGTAAGCTAGCTAAAATTTTAGCGCTAATTTAGTAAACTTTTGATATTTTTGTTTTTTTTTTCTTTAGACTAAATAGTATCGGCATATAACTAAATTTTAATTTATTTGATGTATTTGTTTGTTATTGTTCTTTTATTTCTAACTAGGTATCTGCTTGCAATTTTTTTGTTGTTGTTGTTGTTTTATATGTAATTTCTTTCATCTGTCTGTCTCTGCATGCTTAACTGGTTATTGTTGTTTTTTTCTTTTTTCGATTCTACCAATTGAATGTTTTTTTTTGTTTTATTTCGTGTATGTCTATGCAAATGCTGTTTTAGAAAGCATTATTTTTACACTTTTTCCAAATTCTATTTTAATCTGTTCTATAACTTTTCTTATTCACTTTTTTTTTCTAGTATCTCACTACTGTCTTTTTTCAAATATATGTATATATATTTTTTTTTTGTTTTTTTTATTTAGTTGCTTCTACCAAATTTTTTTTTATGAAACTGGTACATTTCACTTTTTGTACGTGAATGATGATATTTAATATATTTTATATATGCGTCCGAATTGTTTCTTTGTTTTTCAGCTGCTGATTCTCGAATTGTTGAAGGTTCGATGTCTAAGTTAGAAATTAAAAAAATAGGATCTTCAAAATATTATCTGATTATATTTTTCCTTCTTCGGAAAGGAAGATTTAACTAACTTACTTTTCAGCAAACGATTAATTCAAATTCATTAAAATCTTTTCTGATTTTTAATGATTAGTCGGTAGAGCAAATTGACTGCCTAGTGTGGTGGTCTTGTTGAAAAAGAAAGAGAGCCAAATTCGATCTCAGTACATGCCTTATACGCAAAGTCGAAACTAAAATAATACTTCAGTATTATCGAAAATCGAACATGGAAATGTTCAGAATAAAAACAAAAATCACGCCAGTGGTGTTTTAAAATATGGTATGGAAGAAATTTCCATCTTAGGTAAAGGTAACTTTTCCAACAAGTTTTTTTTAGAAAAAGAATACATATACTAAATATTTATATGAAGAAAAATTCAATTTGTTAATATTTCATGCATTTTAGCGGCAATTCAAATCGACAGGCCCTCACAGTGTCTTAAGTAGTCATGCCGGTCCCACACAAGTACGTCACCGTCCAGTATCGGAACGTAATTGGAGTGAGTGTAGTCAGAGATTCGAGCTGTCATTATCGTGACTAAAGACAGTATCGTTGGAAAAAACCTGTAATAATAAAATGAAACCTACGTGAGCCTAAATTCGATTTTTAAATTTCTAGAGAATGCCAAAGGTAAAACCTAGCTTACTATCTTAGGTTGTCCTTGTGGACCACCCTCCGCTTAATTAGGACTGTTGTCCCTAAATCTGCCTATATTTTCTCTTC
Source organism: Tricholauxania praeusta (assembly GCA_949775025.1). Classification (NCBI taxonomy): domain Eukaryota; kingdom Metazoa; phylum Arthropoda; class Insecta; order Diptera; family Lauxaniidae; genus Tricholauxania; species Tricholauxania praeusta. Next base: position 85,727,574 of record OX459031.1, read on the forward strand.
GACACATAAGGGGGTCAATTTATTCCCGAGCATTCTGTTTGTTTTAACAAAAACTTTCTCGCCTAATTTGAAAACCCTATTTCGTCTAGTCTGATTATTTCTGTTGATTTGTAGCTCTTGCGCTACCCGAACTTTATCCTTTACTTCTTCTCTGAAACATTGCGAATATGAGTGGAGTATGTCAATGGGTTTCATGCCGGTGACAGAGTGCATCGACCTGTTGTACTCTACCGTTGCATGTAAGATAAGGTCAACAGTATTATCAATTCCCCTTTCGAGCTTTAGGCACCTCGCGATCTCCAGGAGAGTGCTATGCAACCGCTCTACCTGGCCATTTGAGGTACTGTGGAGTGGCGGCGCGTTGGCGATGCTAACCCCAAACTGATTCAACAGTAGAGATTTTATTGTCTCCGAATTAAAAGAGGCTTCATTGTCGCAGTAAACTAATTTCGCGCATGGAAAAATGTTCATCAGTTGAACCAATGGTATTTTCACATCTTCGATAGTGCGCGAGGTTATCGGTTGTACGATTGCGAATTTCGAGAATTTGTCAATGCAAGTCAGGAAAAACTTCCTATCTGTGGAAAAAATGTCGATGTGTAACATTTCTCCCGAGTAGGAAGGAATTGGCGCTTTGCCGAGCTCCTGTTTTTTTGGGTGTCTGCTATACTTGGCTTTCGAACAGATTTTACAGTTTAACACCACTTCATTGGCCAACTTCGTCATTCTTGGGAAATAATAGTCGGCCAAAACCTGTTTCACATTTTCTTGGGCTGCTCTGTGGGCCCAATTATGCTCTACAGTAATTATCTTCTTTCTCTCATTGCTGTCGAAGATATCCGTAACCAAATTCTTACAATACCAAAACTTTGTGTTTGGGAAACACTTTACCAAATCATGTTGAATACGGGCTAAAGTTGGTAAGTCACAATGTATGGCGTTGACAACGTCCGGATTTACTACTGACTTTACATCTTCAACAAGGGATTCCCTGTCGATGAAGTGTATAGCATGACGTGTTTTTTTGCCAAACAGAATGAAATTCCGTTTCAACGGGAAGCGCGCTTCTTCTAATATGATTTGATTCCTAAAGCAGTTCAAGGGCTTTTCTGTCGTTTCTAACGTGTAGGTCAGGGACAGCTCACTATGGATTGTGGCTACGTCAGATGCGGGGCACTGATTTTCCAGCGTATTCAGATTCTGTCGCGATAAAGCGTCGGCGACATGATTTTCTTTGCCGGGCTTATAGAAAACGTTAGCATTGAGCTCGTCAATGCGCGCCTTCCAACGCTTAATTTTTGCGTTATGGTTTCTTTCTGAAACCGCAAAGGTAAGCGGTTGATGATCTGTGAAGATGTTGGTGTCCTTCACCCCGTATAGGTAATGACGAAGTTTTTCAAGGGCCCACACTATGGCCAGGAGTTTCCTCTCATTAGTTGCATAATACATTTCCCTGTCCTTCAATGTTCTGGAAATCATTGTGATAGGACGACCATTCTGGGAGAGAACTGCCCCAATACCACAGGCTGAAGCGTCGGTGGTTAAATCGAAAGCTTTCTTATAGTCTGGGTATCTGAGCATGACATCTTCTGATGCCAAAATGTTTCTTAACCTTTCGAAGGCGTGGCGTTGAATTTCATTAAGCTGAATGGGGATTTTCTTTGACCTGTGCTTACTGACAGACCCGTTTTCCCCCTTCAAAATGTCCGAGAGGGGTTTTGCTATTGATGCAAAGTCCTTAACGAAGCATCTATAGTAGCTAGCCAGGCCTAGGAAAGATCTTACTGCAAATAAATTCCTTGGCTCAACGTACTCCTGGATAGCTCTCACCTTTTCCGGGTCCGTTTTTGCACCATCGCTAGTCACGATAAACCCGAGGTATTCAACGCTCATTTTAATAAAATGTGATTTCTCCTGTGCCACGCTCATGTTGGCGTCGTAGAGACTTTTCAGAACCCAGTCAACGTGCTTGACATGATCCGTCTCGTTTTTGGAAAATATGATGACGTCATCGACGTAAACATAACACGTCTTGCCGATCTGTTCACGTAGAACGTCATCAATTGCCCTCTGAAAACTGCTGCCAGCATTCTTTAGGCCAAATGGGAGCCGACAAAATTCGTACTTCCCGCCATTGATTGAAAACGACGTCTTTTCACGGTCGAGCTCTGCCAATGTAATTTGGTGATAGCCAGATTTCAGATATAAGGTCGTAAAATACTTGGCTTTTCCAAGATTTGCCAAAATCATAGATATGCTCGGCATCGGGTACTTATCTGCAATCGTTTTTTGGTTGAGTTTTCGAAAGTCCATTACAAGACGTTTCTTTCTATAACCTAACTCATCGGTGCATTTTTTGTCAACCACCCAAATTGGGTTGTTATATGGCGACTTAGACACCCTGATAATGCCATTTTTAGGAAGATTTTTTACTTCAGTGGCAACAAAATCTGTTACGCACATAGGATATGGGTATAGCTTGGAGTAAATTGGCTCATCGTCCGTTTTTCCGAATTGTGGCAACTACAGACGTGTTATGGCAGCGACTCGTTAGAGTCCGCGAATGCCTTAGCCCTACTCTTCAGCATTTTGGTGAAGCTGGTTCTAACCGCGGGCGGGGCGCTGACGTCAAAAATTTTGGTAAAGTTGACATCAGCGCACTTGTGGTACTGTATCGCTTCCGACTGCGAACCGATCTTGATTTCGTTCGTTTTTAAACTTAGGATCGCTCTTACTTACGTTAGCAAGTCAAGACAATAATTCCGTCGAATGTCGAGAGACTGTTAAGTAAAAAAAAAATGGTGTAATTTTTCCAAACATTGGTAGCAAGCATTTTTCGGCAATGATGTTAGAACCATGAATAGAGTGCACGACGAATGGGGAGTCGACCGGGGACACATCTTCTAGCCACTTGCAGGGCTTAACGTAGTCCTTTGACGCGCCCGTGTCGATTGAAAACTTCATTTTTACCCCCTCTACCCTTCGCCAAACGAACGGCAGCAGGAAGTTTCCCCTAAAAAATTAATGCCGTCGCTTTCGTATTCGTTTTCACTCTCTGCCTGGATCTCAGCTACCGCATCTGCAGCCACTTCGCCATATGCTTGCGTACTCGGGTCAGAGCCTTGGGTTATATGATCGAGCCTCTGTCGCCTTTGTCCTAAGATGCGTTCTGACCCATTGCCATCTTTGTTGCCTTGGTAGGGGCTTTCATTATATTTACCAGAGCCTTGGTGTTTCTGGTACGCCGTAGCCTGTCGAAATTTTGACGAAGACGGATCAGTGTCCATTGGTTCAGCATAATTTTCAACGGTTGGGTTTGGCTTGGGCCTGGTCATCCTGTCGCTGATTACTCTGCTGTCTTCTGAAGAAAGGGCTTTTACCCTGACCTGCCCGGGCCCAGTTTCCTTTATCTTGTTGTTTCGGCTGCTGCCGATTCTGTGATCGGTGGTCTGACCTCTGCGATTTCTCCTCAATGCTTCTCGCATAGTTCGCTGCAAACTAGTGTTTCACCGAGGCTACGAGGCAGCCTCGTTTTTGACTACGAGAACGAGGCGAGACCGAGGCGAGAACGAGGCGTGGTGGAAAAATAAATTTTCCTCGCTTGACCGAGGCGAGGCGAGATCACACGGCACCTCGCCTCGTGCTCGCCTCGGCCTCGCCTCGTCCTAGCCTCGTTTTCGAAACCAAGAGCGAGGCGCATTTTGACCAAATCTGAACTCGTAAGACCCATATGCGGATTCAAAATATGAATGTAATTTTTATATTAAAATCTATATTTATCTAATATTTTATTATTTTATTTTGAGTAAACTACTTTGTTTTATTTTTAACCCGCATGTGCTTCTTACGAGTTCAGATTTGGTCCAAGCGCTAATGCACAGAAGTGCTTGGATCGCATCAGCTTTTATGCGACTTCGCCTCGATTGATCCATTAGGGAAGCATGTAAGGCTATGTAAGCAAAACTGCATGATTGACAACACTGCATGGAAATTGATTTATTCTAATAGTCTTTCTAAGAACCGGTAAGGTGAAGCGAAACGCACAGGGTAATGCTAGTATATAAATAAAGATCAATGTATGTACATATGTTCGTTGCTAATGGACTCCTAAACCGTTCAACCGACCGACGAAAGATTTGTCGATAAATGGGTGATGCCACCCCCACATAAGAGAAAAGTAGAATTCATCATATAAAGGTTTTTCAATAGGGACGCTACAAAAGTAGACCAATAAAGACAGCAAACGACGCCATATTTTTTCCCGCTCTTTTGATATTTCTCTTCAATAAGGTTTGCCATCATCATGGAAGATATACGATCCAACAACGAGTCAAAATTATTAAAATTTACCACCGAAATTTGGAATCAGTGGCCTCAACTTTAAGAGCGCTACGTCCAATTTATGGTCGTCATAATCGTCCTGTCAGATCAACAATTGAGCGTCTAGTGGAAAAATTTGAATCCAGAGGCACAGTAAAAATTGTTCCCGTACCAGTGAGATAAAAAAGTGCCCATAGTGTCGAGAATATTGCTGCCGCTATCGCATCAATAGAGGAAGACCCAAATCAGTCTCCCACATGTCGTTCTCAAACGTTGGGCATATCTGTGACGTCGTTGTGGCAAATTTTGCGAAAAGACCTTGGCTTACATCCTTAAAAGATCAAATTGACGATAATTTATGATAATGGCATCGAATGTTATTTTACAAGAAAAAAGAATTTCATTTATATCCCAAACTGTTTTTGTTTTATTTAAAAAAACTTTTGTAGCGCTCTTATTGAAAAACCCTTTATTATCAACTACTTGATGCAGATTAATAAAACTTGGTATATTTATAAAAGGTAGAGGCATATCTTAGATTCAATTAATAAAATGGGCGGTACCATGCCTTCAATATAAGAAAAAAATTAACTTTATCATATCTCAATATCTATTTGACGTAGATAAATAAGATTTGGTACACATCTTTCTTATAGTTTGTAAAAGGTTCATAGCTTAGTTTGGTTTGGAAAAATAGGCAATGCCTCTCCTTCCCATATAAGAAAAGATTTAAATTCATCATATCTCATCCAATTCACCATAAATCAAAATAATTAATTCGTTTTTAGTCGACTGAATGTTATTAATTAATTTGAAATTTTTAATCGAACTTTACAGTCAATTGCAGTAACCAATATTCTTGTGAAATTTCACAAATCGGTTAATGCTTTATAAACAAACATGACAAAGACAACAAATGGAACAATTTAACCTGGTAATTGGTGACATATGTTTCGGCTATTACCACATATATACACATATTCATACGTATATACATAGCCTCATCAGACCAGTTTTGGTTAATTTGTAATGTGATTCGAACCCCCGACCATTCCATGAATTATATGTGGACATGCTTACTTTGTTGGTCAACAAGGTGAGCTTTTTCTCAACCTCATCATAATATTGTAGGAGCGTCAAGCTTCCTTGCCTGAGCGTGCGAAGTTCCTGCTCTATTATTTGGATTGGCCGCTTATCGCTATACGTGAAATCTAACCTAGCCAGGAGGGCATCGAAATTCAACACTGTATTGAAGGATGCATCCGCTGGACCCCTAACTTTACTTCTAATTATTATAACCGCTTGATAATGGCGCGAGCTGCCATTATAAGGTTTGAAAATCTTGTACGCAGCACGCGCTGCTTGACGCCATGACACGTATGTCTCTTGCGAGCCAAAGAACTCTGGCAAGCATTTCACGGCGTCTAAGGGTTCATCACATTTTTCACCCTCAACAATTTTAACTTCCTCATACACCTCAATTTCTGGCAAGGCAATATGTGTGCTCCTGAGGCGACTCGTTAGCTCGGCAATTTGCTGGCTAAACTCCCGCCTCAGGGTGGTGTCTCTTTGCTCATAGAATGCTGCCTGCGCTGACAGCGCCCTGGACACTGCACTGTCCACCACTAGCCGTAATTGGTCTGGATTCATGCCAGAGGTTTCTTCCGTAACTCTTAAACTGCCTACCCTATTAGTCAGTGATTGTAGAACACTCTCCTCACCTGTTAATAGTTGTAGGGCACTGTACACTGTCGATGTCGTAATTTTTTATCTGGTCACTGTCGGCGTTGCCTGAGTTATCGCTCATTAGTTAAAAACCTATTCTTAACACACACTGTCACAGAGCTACCAATGAACAATTGTTACTTATTTTTTATTATTGGCAAGGGACACAACACCGAAATACATAAAATACGCACAAAGCGCACACAAAGAACGATTTGTTTTTATAATAGTAAATGGCCGTGGCAAATCACATTTAGCGTGAACGCTTTTCTTTGGTTCTTTCTAATTTTCCTATCAAAGCTAACACAATCAATTTTATGTGATCATCTCACTTACATTTTATAAAATTTGTATGGTGATCCCACGCTGCCGTCAAATTGATAATCCACCCCTAGCTGATGATTTCATGGCACGCTGATTTTTGCAAATCTTCTTGCTGTTGCACTTGCAATATTTTTATTTATGTTGGGCGCCAGTTAGTTTTCATATGCTTATTGTTTGCAAATATATTGTTGACCGATGGGCGTAACATGAAAACAAGATCTTTTATTTAAAATATTTATTAAGAGCACAAAGTGCCTGTTGAGTTGAACTTTAAAAACTAAAGAATAAAATTATATTTCTACATACTAAGCCCTAATTCCCGTTGACTGCGTAGCCATAAACTCACTATAATGCTGAGCTTGCGCCTCGTGCCAGGCATCGCATTACTGCAGCGGATGTGTTTGTCTGCTGCGCTTGCCCAGTAGAGAGCTGGAGTATCACTTATATACTTAGCATGATTTATTGCAAGTTGAATCGTATGTGGTACACAACGCATGTTTTTGATCTTTAATGTATGTATGTATATACAGTGTACAGTGTTTATATACCATATATTTTTAATTATTCAAATTTAAATTTTAAAGATTTCAGCATGATTTAGAAAGGAAAGTTTCTTAAATTGTAATTTTAAAATGTTTTACAGCTTTGCAATTAAGCTAAATTTTGAAATTTTTAGGGTGTTCCGATTTTTAGGATAAGGTCTTATGTGGTGCTAAATTGCATATTATCGGTTTTATTTTATAATAATTATTTTAATCACTTTTCGCGTTCTGATTTCAAAGCTCAATGACTTTCATTTGCCATTGGCACTGATACCGCTTCTGATCTATGTAAGTGGAACTCAGATTTTCTTTTACAGCTTTGCAGAAATTTTTGTTATTCGGTACTTAAAATGAGGTGGGAGCAACGCCAGGTACCAATCCGGTATCCAGGGTGCTCCGAAATGTTGTTGATATTTAAAAAAAAACTAGCAATATTTCGCTATGGCCCTAATTACTTATATTGAACTACACAAGCTATTATGTTATTAGATTGATTTTTCAGGAATTTTGTTGTAGGCTTATAGGTTTTGCTATCCCTAAATGCCCTAGAAGATTATTTCATCCACTAATCGCATTCTTCTTCCTCGGCACAATTTCTGGACTTTATCTGCTTTTGGTGGAATTGCGTGTGAGCCAGTAGAATTGAAGTATCACTTTGCGTGGACCGCAACTTATCTTCAGCGATTTATGTACTTCGTATATAATTTTAAGAAAACTTGTTAAATAAAAGAAACTGTATGGTATGTACAGTTTTACTTACAGAAAGAAATTCACGTTTTTAAATATTAGATTTATTTCCCACGTTGATGTTGTATGATGTGTTATCGTCAGCCAAATGGTAGAGAGACTTTTACATCTTACGATCAAAGCTATAAAATCATGGTAAATGATCTTTGAATTTCCGTACGGGACTTGCACTTGCCCACTAACTGACCGGTCATACTGCCCAACAAATCATGTACATTTTTATGTAGTTTTTCCCACATACATAAGAATGTATATGATTACTTTTTATTTAATTTTCTCTACGAGATAGATCAAAAAAAATGTGTTTATATATTTTTCTAATTCAGATTTTGTTATAATTGCAGTATGTCTAAGAAAGGTTTTTTATGACGAAAGATACATTTGTTTATGAAAGTTGAGTGCTTTTCAGATCAGTTCTTCTGGTAAATAAATCCTTATTAATATATGTATCCTGTGTAATATATGTACATACATACATGTAGAAGACAACTTTTTTCGAGTGGACGCATGAATAATAATATGGGTGCCACATGAAACTACGATAATTCTACGTTTTCGTATGCGGATAAATTTAATTTCCTCACACATTACATAATTATTTCACTTTGCTTTAAGTTTTTAGAAGAAAATAACCGTTTGTGAAGTGGTTCCAAATCACTATCACTACTGTTATAGATAGTCAGTGCATTAAGTGATGAGATTTCTTCTTCATCAATAGCTCTTGAGTTATTTGCAACTGCTGAAGGGTCTGCTGCTTTGACAAGAAAATCAGTTATTAAACTTTGCGACTCCTTTTGTAATTTTTTATGAAGTTGCAGGTACCCAGAAATGCAATTACTTAGCTCACGTTGGAACTTTAATGCCCTTTCAGGATTCGGGTTATTATTAAGAAAACGTGCTTCAAATTTTTGGCAAAGTTGAAGACATTCTCGAATTATTTTTGCACTGCATTAAGGAAACTGCGTAATTCAACAATTTTGAAATGCATTTAACATTAAATACTTCGCGTAAAAAGAGAATTGAGTGTATTTCATTGTGAAAGTAACGCTTACCTAGTTGGGCATGTGCCAACCGGCTTCGACACCTTCACCTTATCCTCTCCATGAGACATCCCAGGTTCAGGATGACTTTTCATTTTATATAAAAGCAAACTTTATATACTCCGTCACACAATCAATTAAGAATTCAATTCAATTCTATTTTTAATTATTTATCTTATTATTTAAACTTTTTTCACAGAAAGAAAATTTACTGTTAGTATTGCCGTGCTAGAAAAAGTAATTTTCGTTACCGACGCTATCAATAACAACAAAAAACTATCGATAGTTACCGATATAGCCAACTATCGATAATCTATCGATAGTTACCAATGTTTTCCCAGCCCTATTATTTCATCCCGATTTTTTTCAAATTCCGTAATATTAATGACGTGTAAGGATTTTTGAAAGATTTTTATTACTTTGGTTTGGCCTGACTGAGCAAGACCTGCTATCGGCAAAAATATGACAGTCAGTATAGATGTTACGTTCATTATTATTATTTTTTTTTTAAACCTGCAAGTGAATGAATAGGTTACTGAGTTGGCACAGTTGGATTATTGTTGTTTTGATATTTCTTTTTCCATTTTATAAATGACTTGTAATATTTATGATTTGTATGTGTTATGAAGTGAGAATTATCCAAAGCTTGTATGCATTTAATTTTTTGAATTTTGAGTGGTTCTTACCACCTCTTTCTTCTTTTATAAATTGAAGTCCTTCGCTTACCTCCGTTTCTTCACGATTTCTGTTTGCTTTATCAATTGATTTATTTTTTTTTTTCTTCTATTTTATTCTTAATGTTAATAATGTGGGTTATCACTTTCTGATATTACGCCTTGTAGGGAATCAATTGGTTTTCTGCCTGTTGTCGAGTGTATCGTGTGATTATAAAATTTTATGATTTTTAATATTTTTTCATCTACAGTATCTATATCGACATTTTCATCATGCCTTAGTAATCGTAAGTTTTCGTTCAAAGTATTATGAAATCGTTCGACATCCGCGTTTGATGTGTGATTTTTATTTGATACCACGTGTAGTACTATGCTCTGACTGTTGAGAAATTCTTGGAATGGGATCGCTTTAAACCCTAATTCATTATCAACTACTAAAGTGCGTCAGCATTCCCATTTTGTACTCCTTTTTTATTTTTAATTTCATTAGTATTCTCGGAAAGTCGTAGTCGCCATCTTACCAATTTTGAATTAGGTTCTTTGACAGAAAATAGCCATGTCAGTGGTCTATGAAAAACTTCCTGCCGAATAGATATAGACGGAAGTATTGAGTGGTCCAAACAATAGCCAATAATTCATTCTCTATTGTACTATAACTTTGCTCGTAGTTATTGAGCATTCTCGTTGTGCAGAGTATATAAAGATGTTAGTTCAACTTCTGTGTAAAAACTGACTTTATTTTTAACCAAAAATCTTAGCTTAGTCAAATAGAACAAAAAGAAACGTGCACACATACAAAAAGAATAGGAATAAAAATAACTTATGACAAGATAACTTATGACAAGATAACTTATGACAAGTCAGCAGATTTGTTTGGGAGTTATAAAAGAAGAATATTTGGTTTCATTCATTGTTTATGTAAACATATAATCATACAGTGGATGATTATATGTGTTCCAATGAATTCAAAAAATTAACATCACATCAGCAGTTTTGATGTGAAGTTATTTAGAAGGAGAAATTTAAGAGCAAATGGATTAATTTGATTCATTGGTTCTGTTGAACTTATTGTATTCAGTTTAATTCCATTAACATTTTTAGTAGCTCCTTTATTTTTATATAAAAATATTGTCAAAATAATTATCAACATTATTATAATTACAGTAGTTGACGAAATCAATGTCGTTTTGATTTGATTCTTGAACTTAATATGTTGTATTAATTCTCTATTTTCTATTATTTTTCCATGAATAGAGTCTAATGTTACCTTTTATTTTGTTATTGAACTCGTTTATTTTCTTTATTTTATTTTCTTGCATTATTTTTGAGAATTCATTCATTTCTTCTGTCGTTAATAAATTGTTTAGGAAGTCTATTGGCTTTCTCTTAGTTGTAGAGTGAATTGTCATATTATAAAACATAATAGCCTTATGAATTTTTTCGTTTAACTCATCAGTATTACTTTGGTCGGCATGAAGAATTCGTAAATGTTCATTTAATGTTTGATGCAGGCGTTCAACATCGGAGTTTCCTGTCTTATTGTAAGGGGTTGTAAAATGGACGACTATTTTATTGTCTTCGAAAAATTCTCTTATTGCTGTTGTATCTAGTTCGTTATCGGTTATGATGTTTTCCGGTTTCCCTAAGTATTGCATCCTTAGCTTAATCGCTTTAATTAAAGAGATCCAAGTTCTATCTTCTAGTTTATGTACTGTTGCGTATTTAGTAAGTCTATCTATGGTTGTAAGATACATTGTATTTCTTAATGGGTACCAGATATCGATATGAACTATTTCATTATGTTTTTTTGGAGTTTCTGTTATATTAAGTTTATGTTTTATTGGGTTCCTGTCGAATTTTACTACGTTGCAAATTTCACAGTTATTAATGAATTTATGTATCTGTTCTTGCAACTTTGGGTAATATATCTGAAAATGATATCACACCGCATCGAGATATCAGTAACGAAGAACGCGCCGAAAGTTGTAGTCTTAGAAACGAGTCAGATACGAGCGCACATGATGAACATCCACCACCAACACCTACAGGTAGCTATAAACAATTTCATTCTCATCAAATTGATTATAGCTACCTGTAGGTGTTGGTGGTGGATGTTCATCATGTGCGCTCGTATCTGACTCGTTTCTAAGACTACAACTTTCGGCGCGTTCTTCGTTACTGATATCTCGATGCGGTGTGATATCATTTTCATTACTTGAAGTCGCAGCTTCAGGTACTCCGGGCCTAGCTTGGTTAAGGTGTCTCAATAAAAGTCTATTGTTGTGCGATAAAGCGCATTTATACATAAGTGGACCTACTTTTTCTTGAATTATAGCAGGTGACCAGCTAGTTTTATTTGGGTTCCTATAATCACTTATGAATACTTTTTGGCCTGTATTAAATTTAACATTTCTTTTTCCTCTGTGATTAAGAATATTTCTCTGTTGACTATTCGAGATTTCCTCTTTCACTAAGGGAGGCTTTAAAAGATCGAATCTCGTACGCGCAGATCTTCCTAAAAACAATTTTGCAGGAGTCTCCTGAGTAGAACCTGTGTTGCGGTAATCCATTAAAAATCTGTTAAGTACCACATCAAAATTCATATCACTATTATTGTTCAAATTCGCGTACAAAGACTTTTTTAAAACTTTTACAAAAACTTCAGCTTGGCCATTTGTAGCTGGATGACCTGGTGCCGTAAGAATGTGTTTAATTTTGTTCATGTAAACAAAATTTTTAAATTCGTCCGAGACAAATTGTCTACCATTGTCACTCACAATGGTATTAGGAATGCCATAGCGGCAAAACGTTTCCCTTAATTTTGAAATTACAAAACAGGACGTCATGTCCTTGGTTTTGAAGACTTCAACCCATTTTGAATGAGAGTCTATCAAAATAAAAAGAAAATAGTTTTTTATTGGACCGGCAAAGTCAATGTGTATACGATTCCAGTTTGAATATGTGGGTGTCCAGGGAATTAAAATACTTTTCTCAGGACTTGGTAAGAGTTTTTGACAAGAATTACAATTCTTGATCAGCTTTTCTATGTCACTGTCTATCTTTGGCCACCAAACGTAAGACCTAGCTAAAGCCTTAGTTTTCACAATTCCTAAGTGTGATTCCTGTAAGTGATCAAGTATCTGTTTTCTTAATTTTTGCGGTATCACGACTCTATATCCCCAAAGTACACAATCCTGATCCACAGACAATTCCAAATCTTTTTGAATAAACGGAAAAAATTCATCGCCTTTCAATCCATTAACATTTCCTTTTTTAACTGCTTCGCATAGTTTTGATAAAATTAAATCACGCCTAGATTCTCTAGCTATGTCCTTAAAATCTAAGCTCAACGAATTTTCACTCATCAAAAATTGGACATAAGTCTGATCATCCTTAGATCGCGTCTTTTTAACTTGAGGAATACGGGATAAATGATCCGCATAATTTGACTTGCCTTTAATATATTCGATTATGTAATCAAATCCCGAAAGAATAAATGCCCATCTTTGCATTCTCGCTGACGCCATAATTGGTAAGCCTTTCTTCTCACCAAAAATTGAAAGGAGGGGCTTGTGATCACTTTTCAAAGTAAAATGATTACCTATTAAGTATTGTTTCAATTTTGTAACGCAGAAACATTTTCGGGGACAGGTGCGTCGAGAACGGAACGAATTCTATCGTTATTTTTGCTTAGACCGGACCTGTCAATTGTGAAGCCTAAATACGAAATTTTTTCCTGAAAGAACGCACACTTAGCTCGATTCAGTTTTAAACCGGCCTGATTTAATTTTTCTAAAACAAGTTTTAATGTTTTAATATGTTGAGCCATATCTACGCCTGTGATAGTAATATCATCTTGATATACAACAACAAACGGTATATTTCTTAATAAATTTTCCATAACTTTTTGGAAAATTGATGCTGCTATTTTTATGCCAAACGGCAAGCGTTTCATCTTTAAGGTTCCTATGTGTGTAGACCATGTACACAACAATTGAGACTCATCGTCAAGTACTAGTTGATTATATGCGTTGGATAAATCCAATTTAGTAAAAAGCTGACCTCCTTGCAATGAAGCGAAAATTTCGTCGATAAGTGGCAGTGGATACTTAAAATCCAAAACATGTTGGTTAATGGTAACTTTATAGTCGCCACATATCCTAAACTCACCATTGGGCTTTAAAATTGGTACCAACGGAGTTCCCCATTCAGAATGGTCAACAGGTTCTAGAACACCCTTTTGAATTAACTCACGCAAATTCTTTTCTATTTTGTCTTTCCAAGCTATAGGAAGTGAACGCGGCTTAAAAAAAATTGGCTTGGCATCTTTCGACATAGCTATATTTATCTTTGCTAATTTATATTCACCAAGACCGTCATCAAAAACCTCAGCAAATTCATTTTTAATTTGCTCACCTATCATCGCGTATTGATTTATATTGACTATCGCATTCACTTGTTTTAAATCATAATTAAATTTTCGTAGAAAATTCCTACCAAGTAAAGGCGGATTGTCAGTATTTGTAACAACTACACTAACTTTCTTTCTATCACCTTTATGCTCTATAGTGGCTTCATATTCACCTAACACTTTTATACTATTTCCACCATAATCCAAATACATTGATTTGCAACTACTTAAACTCACATTTGTTGTTAATTTTTCAAATAATGAGGATGATATCAAACTGCATGGCGCTCCAGTGTCACAAGCAATATTTAGCGGCATTCCATCAAAAACCACTGAAACGGTATACATAGCAGATGAACTCCCACCAGTAACACTGTAAATAGAAAAATTTTGTAAATCATCTAAGCTAGAACTATTTGATTTATCTGATTCAGATACATAATTCACAGTTTTTTTTATACGGCACACAGTTGATAAATGTCCGATTCTTCCACATTGATGACATCTGCTGCTTTTGTATCGGCACTGATTAGACAGGTGGTTCCGCCATCCACAATGGTTACATGGTTCAGCTTTCTTTTGAGTTGCATGCTTTTGATTTTGGACTCTGCTGCTATTATTATTATGCATTCTACCGCCGCTGTTGTTGTTGTTGCTGTCGTAGTTTTTATGGCTGTTATTGCTTTGCTGGTTCCCATACGTTGATTTATTTTTGTAAGCATTACGTTTATAATTTTTAACATAATTGACACTCTGTTGTTCGCTGTTTTTCGTCAATTTCAATTCCATTATTAGAGATTTACGAAGTGCATCTTCTAAGGTCAGCTTCTCGTCTTCTTCACAAATTCGCTCGAATATTTTGTCTGGCAAACCCATCACGAAACGATCAAGAACGAAAGCATTGAGGTTCGATCCGAACTTGCAGTACAAAGCAAGTTGTTTGACTCTAGCATACCACTCCGAAACGGTTTCTTCACTTCTCTTCATAGAGGTATAAAAGTTTTTTCTCTCGCGGAACACTATTGTCGGTGGAGTATATTGCGCAGTCATCATTTCACATAGATCTTTATAGCTTTCACTTACTGGCGAATTTGGGCTGCAAAGACTGTGTAAAACTGCATAAGGTGCAGCGCCTATAGATTTCAACAAGATCGCCTTTTTTACGTTATCATCTATGCATCCAATTTCGCAAAAATGTATTTCTAATTTTTCTCTATAGAGAGTCCATGATTCACTCTGTGGTAGAAATTCAGCCACACTATTTGCTTGAAATATGGTAACTGTACCACTGCCAGCATTACTCTCTGGTGAATTTGGCATGATTATGTAATTAATATATTAATGTATTAATAGTCTTGCATTCGCCGATTTATCATTTCTTTTTTTAAGTTGTTTTTTTTTTTTTTTTGTTTTTGTTTTATTATTATTTTTTTTTTTTATATCAATTGTTTTATTTATCAATTGTTTTATTAATAAATATTCTTTTGATTTATTAAATCACTTTACAATACACGCGTTTTATGTAATTACAATACAAACACGATATTCAGAGTTCACTTAGCAACTGACTTAATTCCAAATGTGCATGCTTATAATAATAGATTGACAAGTGGTAGCATAACATAATCAGTGTTGTGCTATATTAACATTATTATATCGTAACTAACATTAAACTAATAGAATGTGCAAATATATCACAATATCAATGTTTTTAATTCTTCGAATGTCTCGTTTATACCTCTATGGTTGTTTTTAAGGTGATTCTCTTTTATTCTTTGTAACAAAATTTCTCTATCCGTTATATCTTCGAGGAGTAGATTTGATTTTAATATTTTCAAGTTCTTATTTCTTGTGAAGTATTTAATGTAAAGATCTTGAAATTTCATAAACAATTGTAAGTTAGGAATAAAAATAGATACTAGTCCTTTAGATGGAAGAATGTCTTGCATTACTTCCAAAAGATTATTTTCCGTTGTTATTTGTATTATATTTCTTATTCTATTTTTATATAGAATTATCTTTTTATTTGATGCTTTTTTGGAGTAATCGATCATAATTTGTATTTTAAATAGATTTAATGGTTTTTCTGATATTCTTATAAAATCTGTGCTATCACTTTCTGCACTATGCATAGTTTCGTCTTCACTTTCATAAATTCTTCTTAATTCTTTTAACGTTTCGTCCGTTGTCATGGGGACTTCTATGTGCTCATTCATATTTATTTCCTGTATGGTTTCGTTTATTGTGACTGGGCTTATTCTGCTAAGTCCGTCAGCCACAACATTTTCATGTCCTTTAATATGAATGATATCGAAATCAAACTCGTTTAGTTTCTAAAAATTCACAATTCTTATTTGGTTCGAAAACACCGAATTCTTTAAATAAGGGCGATTTGTAAATATAGTTAGTTTTATAAGTTTGACCGAATGCCTTAATTTCTGCTTTTACTCCTGTTCTCCATTTGGGATCGCAGATGCCCGGTTTTATTATGCTAAACTCTGCGCCCGTATCTATAACTAAATAAAATAGATCACTTCCTCTTACTAATCTTATGTAAGGAAGTTTCTTAAGGCTTCTTGTAAAAAATTTGATTCCGTGTTGTTAACATCCATTGGTTCATTTCCGTTGGACTGTCTGGATTGACTACTTTGATTCGTCCATCCAGAATTCTGGTTAGTATAAGTACGTCTAGTGTTTTTTGAGACGCTTCCGTTTCTATTATAACTATTGATATCATAGCGTTGTTGCCTATCATAATAGTTCCTTGTCTGTTGTTGGTTATTTTGGTTAGGTTGATTGTAGTTTGTATTTTGTCTCTTGTAAGAATTATTATAATTCTGATTATTTTGTTTGTTATTATTGTAATTTGAATTTTTATTGCTGTAACGGTTGTTACAATTGTCGCTATTATATATATATATATATATATATATATATATATATTGGGGTGGACCATATTGGGTGTATCCCTGATGTCGAGCTTCCGTTATAATTTTAAAAGCTTCTGTCAACGTATTAGGGTTACTCGTAATAATCATTGTCCTTGTGGGTTCTGGTAAGTGATTACGAAAAACTTGAAGTGTTATTCTGTTAATTTCTTCAATTGAGTAATCTTCCTCATTATGCGTCAATTTCCTATTTATTTTTCTATTTGCAAGTTTCTGAATCAAATAGAAGTAGTTTTCTATGGTACCGTTTAATATTGTCGTTTTTTAACTTGTCCATTAATTCCACGACGGTTTGTTTTTCACCGAAGTTTTTCTTTAAAGTCTCTTTAACTTGTACCCAAGTTTCTGCCTGTTCCCTGTGTAAAGCTTCTGTACACTTTCCTACACATTTACTTTTTATAAAGCCTAACAGATTGCATTTACATGCTTGGTCAAAATGGTCAAACGATGGTAAAATAGTTTCGATTTGTGTTATAAAATCAGGTAGTGAACCTGAATTTGTCCCGTCATATTCTTTGATATGTCCAATGCAATTTATCAATAAATTCATTTGTTGTATCGTACTTTCGTTCATTTTGCGAGTTTGAAAATATAAAAAGAAGACAAGAAGAGAAACACACTAAGTGATTCAAAACAAAAATATTTGAGAAAATTTTTTGCTTGTTTAAGTTAATTAATAGAACACGTACACTTTGTAAATAATACAAAAACTTCAAAATTATCTTATAATTATTAGGTATGAATTAACTTACAATAATATTTGCTTTCATGTTTAGAAACTTAGCTGATTCCTTTGAATAAAAAAGATTTTCCTTGGTTGTCGTTTCCCTTTTTCCTCTAGACGCTTTTGTCTTGCAATTAGCTTTAACTTCGATTTTTGACTTGGATGCACTTTTTTAAAAGCTGACCCTGTTCCTTTCGTACAGGGGTGTGGGTAATTTAAATAACTTGGATGCACTTTTTTTTAAAAGCTGACCCTGTTCCTTTCGTACAGGGGTGTGGGTAATTTAAATAACTTGGATGCACTTTTTTAAAAGCTGACCCTGCTCCTTTCGTACAGGGGTGTGGGGCTCTGGAATTGGGCCTTTTTCCTTCAGAATTGTTGAAAAAATTCAAAAAATTTATAAGGAATTTTCCCAGGATGTCTGCTCATTGAAAAACTCAGCGAAGTCCTTTGATAATCTTTTATCAATTTAAGAACAGCACACGTATTAACTTTTCCGATACCGCATTAATGAAAAAAATTTCAAACACTTCTAAACACTTCTTTATGTTGGGTAGAATGTTGCGGTATCCTACCGACTGCGCCAAAGATGTTAGTTCAACTTCTGTGTAAAAACTGACTTTATTTTTAACCAAAAATCTTAGCTTAGTCAAATAGAACAAAAAGAAACGTGCATACATACAAAAAGAATAGGAATAAACATAACTTATGACAAGTCAGCAGATTTGTTTGGGAGTTATAAAAGAAGAATATTTGGTTTCATTCATTGTTTATGTAAACATATAATCATACAGTGGATGATTATATGTGTTCCAATGAATTCAAAAAATTAACATCACATCAGCAGTTTTGATGTGAAGTTATTTAGAAGGAAATGAACAGTGGGATAGGTTCACATACAATCATACAGTGGTATGATTATGATTATGTGACAATATGCAAGTGGAGTGGGTGTATCAAACTTGACACTGAATGTTTCAATGGATAATGAAGTGACTGTGTCAATAATTTTTTTTTTTTGAGGTCTACAGTAATTCCGAACTTAGACAGAAAATCTGCACCAATTATTGGTCTATTGACCTTTGCCAAAGTAAAATTGTATTTGAAATTTCGACGCAAGCCTAAATCCAATTCTAATAATTTATTCCCATAAGTAGGAATATGTGTTCCATTAGCTGCTGCCAAACAAAAATTTGTTGTTTCCTGTTGTGGTTTTAAATCAAATTTGTCTATGGGTATACAAGACAAGTCCGCACCTGTATCTATTAAAAAATTCAAATTATTTATTTTATCTTTTACAAATAAGCGGCTATTACAATTGAACAATCCACTGTTTGCCGCTGCAACAGTGGATGAATTTAGTTTGTTGAGTTTGTAAAGGTATTATTTGATTCTACGTAATCACAAGGAGTAATGCATTTCTTAGCTTTATTACCGAACTTGTGATGGTACCAACATAGTCGATTTTTGTTTTGCACAGCGCGGTGTCTTGAACCTGAACGCGAATTCGGTTGTTGCCCATCGCCAGAATTTATTCGCTGTCTATTAACTTGCTTGGACCGATTTCCACCGAAATTTATTGAAGAAATCATCTGGAAAAAATTTAATTTTCCAATTTTTTGAATTTATCATCTTGATTGTTATGATAGCTCTGATATGGTTTCGAAACAGGTTTGGATTTATTAATAGCAGATATGCTACTAGATGACTGAATTGATTCATAAATTTTGTCAGCTGTTTCTAAAACTTTACTGAAATCAGAATCACCTTGGGAAATAAGAGCTATATTTATCAAGTTTGGTAAACACGAAAACCATAACTTCTTGATAAGCTACTCGCCAACTGTACCAGAACTACCTGCTAAAACTTTCAGCCTTCTGAAAAACTCACTGGGTTTGTTATCACCCATCTCTTCATCTAAAATAAGTTTCTTAATGCGCTTTTCAATACTTAACGAGTGACGACTTAACAAAGTTTGCGTAAGATTGTCGTAAAGGTTGGAGTCTGGTGGAGCTTCAAAAACATCAATAAGGGACTCTGCCACTTCTTGCGGTAATCCCGCAACCAAGTGATTATATTTGGTTATATCATTAGTTATGCGAAAAATGCTAAATTGAACTTCAATCTGTATTACCCAAGTATTTAAAGAATTTGGAAAATATGGTGGTAACCTAACCTGTACGCGGCCAATTTCTCCCTCAAAAGTTGATCTATCCTCTGCTTTTGCAGCGTCATCTTTGGGTTCAGTGTTTCGCACAACCTGACCATCTAAATCACTGGCAATCATTATAAAAAAAAAAAAAAAATTTAATTGACAATATTCAAATTCACTTCCAAACCAATATTGATGGATATTTTTCACCTCATACAAATCTTTTCCTCTGGAAAATCTGGCTGCTGGGATTTACTTTTATTTCATCTCCTCAAGATCACTGGTGCAACGAAGGTGCTGTATTTTTGGTTTTACATATGTAATTTATGTTAAAAGTTGTGAAGTTGAGTTTAACTGCACGCCTTTGAAGTTAAGTGTACGCCTTCTGTCGAACTGTACGGTCATGTACATATGTATATATAGCTGCTAACTAACTGTTTTATGTAGAACATTTAAAGGTTAAATGAATAATAATTTGCTTTGCAATTTTATGTGAATTATATATTTGATAATTTTCGTTGTTATGATGCACGAAACCGGTGATAAGCGAGTGGTTTTGTTGAATTTTAATATTTACGCCGTCGGGGTCACCAATATGCTGCTTCAGCATGTAAAATAATTATTCACCGCGTGCACTTATACATGCATATAGGCAAAGCGAAATTAAAAAAATGAAATGATTTCAGTTCAAAACTGGTTTTTATTTTTGATCTGCTCAGCAGTGCTCGTCTTACTAAACTAAACGTATTCTAACTACAATTATGTTTCGATTTCATTTTGGTTCATTTTCTATGTACATATGTTTAATGTTTATGTATATGCAAGTGCATATACATGTTTAAAGTTATGCATAAAATGTTTCAAATTTTACAAGTGCAGGGTGCCACTACAATCTATAACAGTCAACGTTTTTTGCTTGTATGGGAGGTGCCGCGCCCACATGCTCCATTGCACGAAATTTTTGCAGAAAC
The DNA here is from genome assembly GCA_949775025.1 of Tricholauxania praeusta. NCBI lineage: Eukaryota > Metazoa > Arthropoda > Insecta > Diptera > Lauxaniidae > Tricholauxania > Tricholauxania praeusta. The sequence goes on from OX459031.1 coordinate 85,748,152, forward strand.
ATACCTTCTAGCAAGTATATCTGCCTTATTAAATTTCATAACGATTACGTTGTTAGTTATCTTAATATAACATTTATAAATACTGTGGCTGTGCCACGCCCTTCAACGAATTTTTTTAGTAAAGTGGCTGAGCTTGTACTGATGACTGCTTTCAGCGGCATCATCTCTAAAATTTTTATGAAAATCGATTGGGCCAATTTTGAGATATATGGAACCAAACCTGTTGAAAAGATCCACGCCCACTTTTATCACAATTCAAGGTATATTTGAAATGTACCCGTTTACCATATTTCATCACAATATCTTGCACGGCTTACGAGATATGGTGGTATAAAGGTTAAAATTTAGGGCTGTGCCACGCCCCTGTTGGAAGCTTTGAAAACTTGAAACCTAGGCTTATCCTAATCTTGTTCACATGTGCATCAAATCACCAATTTTCATCCAAATCGCTGTAACTTTTTTCAAAATTAGCCTGGGTAGGCGTGTCCGTGAACCGATTTCGTCCATTTTCAATAGCAAGATGCCTGCAAGAAGATGTGACCTGTGAGTGAAAGTTTCATTCAATTAGCTTTCTTGGTTTTCCCGTAAACCTCATTTCAACAGACAGACAGACGTACATCGCTAAAGCAACTCAGGTGGTGACGCTCATATATATGGGACGTTCCACGTCAACCGGTCTGCGCAAAATTGAGCGCTGCGGAAAATCGTTTTCAAGGTGTCAAAATGTTCGTATGCTCAAGAGCTTTCATATGAGAACTGGTGTTTTCGAATTTTTTTTTTTTTAAGGAAATGGCGACCATAAAACGGCGCCTACCTTTAGATATCTATGTATAAATTGGCAGTTGGTAAGCATCCATAATCATAATCGATTAATTTTTTTATTTTGTAGGAAAGCTGTGAAGAGAGGGAGTGCAAGTAAAACACTTTTTAAGACTGAATTAAAAAGATTCTGTACGGTGATTAATTTAATTTAAACAAAATTTTTTTAATTTTTAAAGATGTTTAATTCTTTAGAGATCAAATGCAACTGACTGTACAATAAATCAAATTCCAATAGCTTTAACTAAGAATGTACAAAAGCAGTAAATAGGTACATAGCGTAATAGAAATTAACTGTATGCTTAAGTTGACAAAATTATGTATGTACATTACATATGAAGTAACTGTTGTGTACAATTGCAAAACATGACAAGCCAAATTGCTGAGTTAATATTAATTTGTTTTCAAGCGTAATTGATGAGTGCTTTCAAAAATGTAAATTTTAATTTATTAATTAAAATATATATTAATTGTGTTTTCACCAAACAGATTCTTTATTTCATGACAAACTTATTGTATAAGTTAATAAATCCACCAATGTGATGTGGATAAATAAACTAATATTTTTATTTAAAAATACTTTTATTTTTGTTTTACTTTGTTTTATTTAATTAAAACGACTTTTGGAATTGGACATTGCAAACGAACTGAATACAAAATCAAATCTTACAAGCTAAATTTGCTATTGTATGAAGAGTCAGCATTTTTATTTCTTTTGAAATTTTATGAATTTGTTAATGGTCAACGCTTCGTTGACTTAAACAAAGAACTGAAATATCGCAGACGCTTGATCAGCAATATTTGAAGTTGCAATTACTTATTGCGAATTAGAGTGATCATTAACTTATACAACCGAATCAACCAAATATGTTTATATAGTTAAGTTGTTTTTTGGTTTTTATGCAGAAGTAAACTGAGCCTTCTGCTTATCTACAGATTGGCATTCCATAAATTGTAAACAATCATAATACGAATAAAAATGCAACAAAGCATTTTATATTCTAAGCATTTTATTCCATTCTATTTTATTCTTATTTTTCGTAAGTATCGTATTTGAAATTCATGAAATAAGTTCTATATTATATGTTTGTATATATGAACACTTACTTACTTATAGATATTACATATATTCAGGACGATTATGACGACCATAAATTGGACGTAGAGCTCTTAAAGTTGAGGTCACTGACTCCGAATTTCGGTAGTAAATTTTAATAATTTCGACTCGTTGTTGGATCGTATATCTTTCCATGGTGAAATGGCAAAACTTACTAAAGAAAAATGTCAAAAGAGCGGGAAAAACTATGGCGTCGTTTGCTGTCCCTATTGGTCTACTTTTGTAGCGTCCCTATTGAAAAACCATTTACTTGTAAATCTGTTGTTGTCTGGATAAATAATAGTTCTTTTAATCTTGTTCTATCAGCCATATTTAAGCTACTTATTATAATATTGTGTAATAATTTCTTGATTTGCATTTATCTTGTTTGTAAGGATCTTTAAATTATTCTGCAAATCTGAAATGATCTTAATTTGGGGATTAAGGTTCGAAATTGCATGGTGATTATTAGCATCTATAACCTTAAGATGTTCCTCAATCTCCTCTTTGTCGTCATTATCCATGACACCATATAACCATTTCATGGCTTTTCCTCCTATATTAATAAAACCTCTTCTATACCTATTGGGCAAAATTGTTTGAAATGAATGCCGTATTTTAGTTATCATAAATTGTATCTGTTTAAGATACACCTCGTCACCTTTTTCGCTAAGATCTTGCTTTGCATTTGATTCTATCTTTTCAATTACATTTTCAATCTCCTCTATATCTATTACATGAATTACCTTCTCATAGTGATCTATTATAAATGATTCGTCTTGTTTAATGATAGAATATCCGGCTTGAGTATCTATCTTTTCAACATGAATACTTCCTGTTGCCAAAGGAATTAAGGCAAATAGCAAAATTAATGCTTTCGTTATCTGGAAAAGAATTTATAATTTATTTTAATTCTTACAGGATGAATATTTTTCTTTTTACTATCGAACAGTTTCCTATTAGAATATTTTGATTTTATGTTTTTATATATGGGTTGCTCTTTATGCCTAACAGCATCTGGATTTTGAACAAGAGTACTATCTATTTCGGGTAGTTAAACAGTATCACGGTTTTGATTTATATTTTTTATTTTATTTTCTTTTAATATCTTCATTTTCTCAAAAATTTCTTTGTATTTATCTCTCGGTAATACATTTGTCATAAAGTCAATTGGTCTTAATTTTGTTGTTGAATGTATTGTGAAATTATAAATTTCAACTGATCTAAGGATTATTCCCATAGGACTAAGATTTGTTTTTTTGAACTTTCATTAATTTTATATGTTCATTTAGAGTTTCGTGAACTCTTTCGATATCAGAATTTCCGGTATGCGATCTCGGGGATGTGAAGTGGACAGTAATACTGTTACGCGCTGCTTATCAAAATTAGTTCAAAAATAGTAAGAACAAAAAATTTTCGGATGGTAAGTGTTGTCGGCATGTTTTCCTCGACTAGCTCAGGTCTGAATGGGTGTGGTTCTTTCACCTACCATCACAATAACGCGCAAGCATAAAAAAAAGAAATTGACTCATGCCATAATAAAACCCGAAAATAAGAGCCTTTCAAAATGAGAAGCAAAGAAAAAGATCTGTAAACTTTCTAAATATTTAAATTTTTTTATCACTGCGTAAGCATACTTACACTTCCGCTCATCTCTGTTCCTCAGTTTAAGAAAAAATCAGTGGTTCATTTTAATTCACATTTAATGACTAAATTATAGAACTTACAATCAAAGTATTGAACATTTTTTTTTCTGTTGTTTATATTAACGTAAGTGAGCAGATTGATATTAAATAATATTAATATTTAATAATATTAAACTAACAAAATTGTAGACCTACTGGTTAGAATTCTAAATAATAGTTATTGCGTATAATTATAATTTTCTTTTTTGTGATGTAACTTACATATCTATTATTTAACTGCTTTTCATCAAAAATCTGCTTATTATGTAGTTTTTCCTTCTTCTTTACTTCGGCATATGTAAAGGCTTTTTGTTTTTAAAAAAAAATTTCTCTTTCTTTATTAAGTGTTTATTTTAATATTAGATTTTCATTTATTTAAAGCGGAATTATGTAATATACACGTTTTTTCTTTTGGAATTGGTCATAATAAATTGTCACAATTTTAGTTTTAAATTGCATCAGAAGTACAGCACATCTTAAACTCAACCTGGTTTTATTGTTAAGTCTTTTGCGTTAAAATAATCCGATCAGGTTGTTTTATTGTATATGGATAAATATTGCTTTGAATCCGAACCGTGATTTTGTTTTTAAATTATGTTCCCATGGTAGAACCTCACAATATTGTTTTTCTTTGAATAACTTTTTAAATTGTTTACTCAAGTTAAACTTTAACAAATGAGTTCTTTTTTTTTTTTTTTTAAAAAAAAAAAATCAGCGACGGACGACGGGTGACCACACCACAAGAAACAGAACCGGCAACTGAGTTCTCCCTACAATGACACGTATGACATCCCACCCATCTGAATAAAAATAAAAATGTTCTCCCCATTGCCTTAATCAGCCAATCAGAATTTGCTGATGCAATAGGAAGCTGTCAAAATTTATTCTATCATCCATATTGCCAACTGTGGCGAATGAAATGGAATTGCACAGCTGTCAAAGCTTATTTGGTAGGTCGCAGCAGGTATGTTGCCAGAACACAATAAAAATCTGTTACAGGATACAGCCAAACAAATTTGGAAAAACCATCCACTACAACGAGTATGTGGTTGTACTATTTCTTTGTTTCAGTCAACGGTCCTACATGATCGACATGGTAGGTTCCTAAAGGTTTATTCGCCTTATCGATTGGCGTCAACAAGCCTTCCTTTTTCCCCAATTTTGCATCCGTTACTATGCATTCAATGCACCCTTTCGCTACGCTATTAACCTTTGTCTTTAAGTTCGGAATGTAATAGTATTTCTCAACTAACTCTTGCGTATTCCTAATCGCGAAAAGTCCTTGTCTATGAGCTATTTTTATAATCTCTTCTTCTAGAACAGTCAGCTTTACCAAAAGTTCATTGAGGGGATCTTTGTATAGTAATCCGTGTCTCAAAAAGTAGTCTTCATAGGTGTCATGTTCCAAAACTTTTTTTACTGTTTTAATCCAACAGTCCTCTGCTTGAGCATCCTTTAATCAATATTTTATCGAATATTCGATTAAAAGATAGTACACTCGACTGAGAGCGTCTACGTATCTCATACGAGAACCCGACCTATGCTCAATAACATAGTCAAACTCTTGCTCGCCATTTTTTCAATGCATATTAGCTAAAACTTCTTATTCGTATGAACTATACCTTTCTTCAGCTGGAGTAGTTTTACGACTCATAAAATCTACAGGATGAAACACTTGATCTCCAGAATCTTTTTGTAAAAACTCCGCCCCATAACCATACTTAGACGCATCTGCGTGAATCTCTGTTTCGGCTTTTGTGTTGTAAAGCTTTAACCCAGGAGCATTTATTAATCCACGCTTCAATTCATGAATAGCTACTAAGTGATCTTTATTTAACTTAAACATTTCGTTTTTCCGCAGTAAATCTGAAAGTAGTTTAGCAACCCCTGCATGATTATCGAGGAACCTACGGAAATATGAAGTCAAACTTAGAAAACGTTGCAATTTCTTTTTAGTTGTCGGCACCGGAAACTTACTAATTGCTCTTGTTTTTTCTTCCGACAGTAAAATTGTCCCCATTTCAATTATATATCCCAAAAAATTTCTCTTCCTTTTAAGGAATTGGAATTTTTCCCATTTCAAGTGTAAACCATTTTCTTCTGAAACTTTAACAACCCGTTTAAACTTCACTATGACTTTGACCTCATCCTTAGCGGGAATCACAATATCATCCATGTATTAAACGAGAGTACCATCATTCAATAAACTCTGAAAAACAGCATAAAGGTATCTACAAAACAAAACCAAATGTTACGAAACTAAACTCATATTGCCCATTATGTGTTACGAAAGACGTATATTTCCTCGAAAGAGGCTCCACTGGTACGTGGAAAACTCCATTTCTCAAATCCAGTGTAATAAAAACATTTCCACCTTGCAGTCTTTCTAAAATTTCATCCATTAACGTCATAGAAAAATTATCTGTGTCAATTTTCTCGTTCAACTTCCTATAGTCGCAGCACAAACGCTTAGAACCATCTCTCATTCCAACTAAGACAACAGGAGAAACATATTCTGATCTGCTTGGAACAATAATTTTTTCGTCTAACCACTCTTTCACCTGTTGCTCGACAAAACATCCATCAGAATAAGAACTTCTGCGTGGGAGTGAAAATACGGGAACATCATCTTTCAATACTATTCTCATTTTAATTGGAGAGTTTTTTGGTTTAACTGGCCTATAGTCTGTAACGAGCATCTCTATTTCTTTAGTATTTTCTTCTAAATGTGCCATGTCAATTTCGGTGGGTTTTTGCTCACAAATAAAGTCATCATCTGGAGCTAAACATAACACCTTTAATTCACTGAACAAATCATCATTTGTAGTTTCTGGCTTTTCAGTAATTTCTGTTTTCTTGAATTCTACACCTTCTTTGAAGAACATAACGTCAACCTCTTTCAAAATGTTTCGTCCTAAAATCGCTGAATAAGCTATATCGCGCATAAAATATCGCACATAAAATGTTAATCACATTGCTGTGCCATTGACAAAAATGTCGCTTTCAAAAAAACCTATTGTCGTGAATCCACCTTGACCAACGCCTCTTATGTATTTTTTCTCTTTTCTTAGCTCAATGTCTTCTAATAACATGAGCATAGCTTATCGCACAAAGCTCAAGGCACTGCCAGTGTCAATAAAGGCGCTTAAAATGTAATTTTTTAATTCAACATCAGCAAAATGGAACTCATCCGCGTCGGGACTCATCATATTTACATTATTTTGCTTTCTTTCATTACCCGCTGCCTGTTTAAAAGTAAAACCAGCCTGCAGATTATTCATTTTGCCTTTCGACTCAAGAAACCACTCAAGTCTAGTGCAAAGGATGCGTTCAAAGATTTTTCTGAGAGTAGCCGCAAGTGCTATAGAACGATATGATGAAGCAGAGCTGGGCGAGCCATTACTCTTCTTAAGAGGCATAGTTTTGTACTGAAACCAGCAGTATGGTATGAATCCACTGGTGAGTACTTCGTTGAACATGTCAAGGAGCTTGCATTTATGTTCGCCATTAAAAAGCTTCAGATGTTGATTACGTAATCCATCGAATCCACGGGCTGTGTTTTTGGCATGCACAATTGCTTTTTCTAACTCCGAATAAGTAATGGGTAGTAGAAGAAATGATCATTGTGAACAGATCTGGGTATAGTAAATTCAGATAGGCATGCGTTGAAGCCCGGTACATGATTTGAAATATTTCCTTTGAAGCATTTAACTGCCTTCCACAGTTCATTGACAGTCATATTACTGTCAATGCGTTCACAGAAGCTCTCCCAGCCTTTTCACTTTTCCGCTCTAAGGATATACATATGTCATACATATCAAAGTTTATACTTGACGGACAGGATTTGAATTTTTTGAGCGAGAGCCTCAGAAGGGCGCTGATTCTGTTACATTTCGCATTCCACTTAGGATTCGGACTTTCATTTTTTTTTGATTTTTTTCTTAAAAGTGTCATAGAAAACCTGTGAAAAGGTGTCGAACCTGCTATCAGCGGTGTAGCAGTCAAATTCAGGAGAATTAAAAATTTCATGAAGTTTTTTATTTAAGAAACTTTTTTCTATAGGGCTGGAACTTTGAAAAACTCTTCAAAGGGGGGCTCAGTCCAAGGGAGATTTCAACAATACAGTCCGTACTGCCCAAAGTTTTCTTGGTTGTTCTCCAAGAGGAGCCAAGACATACATTGCCTGAGCAGATCGTCAGATCCAAGCAGGATATGGTTTGACCAAGAAGCGTTGGCTCACCATTATTTAACAGCAGGAGATTACCATTCTTTTGAGGTCGGCCGTAACCCGGTAACGGGTTGTTATGGCCACCCAAGTAAGTAAGTAAGGAGATTACCATTCTCGATAAAGTCTAAGGCCTTTCTGCTTCTAGAATCGGTGGTAGCACTTTCCCAACATTCATTATGAGCGTTGAAGTCGCCGAGCGAAGTAAATGAAATACTATTTATTATACTACTGAGATGTGATACAGAAAAATTGCAATTCGGAGGAATATAGAAAGAAAGGATTGAGAGAGTGCCTTTAATCGTAAGGACTTCACATCCGCAAACCTCAATGGTTTCAACAGGAGTTATGATATTAAGAGTTCTAACTTTGAGTGATTTGTCAAAGACTATAGCCACACCTCCACCTCGTGTTGTAGAGGAGCGACGATCCAGTCTATGCAAATCAAAGTTTTAAATGAAGTGGAATCAGAGGGAAGCAGAAAGGTCTCAGATAGTCAGCCTTGAGATATCTTATTGTTCAAGAGATACTGTTCAAAAAGTGATGTTTTATTTCTAATACTTGTACAATTAAATTGTATGATTTTCATCATTGGAGTTGATACAGTTAAGAATGGCGTTGAATAAAGGCTTTAGGCTATCCTTACGTGCGCCATCAGCAGTATTTTTTCTTGCATCAAGCATTAATACAATTGATTCAAAAAAAGGTTTAATAAGTTTTAAGTTATCTGTACTCGAGACAGTAATCTGCTTTTTGGCAACAGATTCAATGTCTACTATCTCAGTTTTTTGTTTGTTTAGGGCAATGTCATTAACTACAGCTACCTTTTCCGTCACCAGTTTAGATGCGACCTCAAGACGCTGTCTCTTAGTAGACACAGCAAGTTCAGTGATAGGATTAAGAGGACGACGAGGAGCCGTAAGAAGAGGATATTCCTCAGGAGACAAGGAGTAAGATTTATTGTTCCCATTGCTAGGAAAAAAGCTAGCATTGGGCTCAGCATATGTTGGGATAGAAAATTTAATAGTTTTTGGTCTAAGACTATTGGCTTTTTCAACCTTTTCCTTGTATGATTTAGCATAAACAGGACAGGAAGTAGAAGTTGCCTGGTGGAAACCATTGCAATTCGCACATTTTCTACACTGCAATACATTTTCGCGAAACGGGTTGACTGGAAAATTAACTCCACCTATGGAAAGGTGAGAGGGTAAAGCGCTTCCTGAAAAGCACACTAGAACATTGTCTGAGACCACTAACCCACCAGAGCCAGAAGCCTCCCTTCGAAAAAGCCGCTTCACCTCAGCTATCTTACAGCCAGAGGACAACGGGCCAAACCTTGACATGTTTTTGCCGAAACCCTCCACAAAAATCTCGTGTTCACTGTAAGAAGTAGGAATTGGAATAGCTCCCTTCACTTCAGACAGTTCCGACGGAATGAAAGTGTTGTAAGTCTCTAGCAAAAACTCGTCTTTTGCTATCTCATTAACAATGTCACAATTACGTGTAATAATTATTATTATTATTTATTATTATTATTAAATTAAATTTTACATAATGCTTCAAGATAGAAATTAAATCTTATAATAAGCATACATTTTTTGCTAACAATTTTCTTTAGGAAAAAAAAAAAGTTTTTGGAAATATGAATTAAGCTTAAATTAAATTTAAATTAAGATAATGAGAAAAAAAAAGGAAAGTAAATCTACTTATTCAGTCTATCTAAATACTATATTCCAAAATTCACTTTCTTCTTGGTTAAGAAGTCTTTGTATTTTGCATAGATATGCTTGCCAATATTCACTACATTGACAGCATTATTGTCACGAGATTGAATGATAACCTCAAAGTCGCGCGGAACTTCACCTTTACCTTTTTCATCAGCCGACCGAACAATGCGGTCTTCATGGTAAACCATTTTGTTTCTGCGTAGTGGCAGAGAGCCAAGTTAAAAAGAAAAAAGGGACTATAATATTACACACGCAGTGTAAATTGTCAAAAATTATAAATAAATGTAGCACAGTGATCAAATTTTTTTTTTAGGTGGACGAAAATATTTCAAACCGGAATATGGCTTACTTTGATATAAATATTCATTTTTTATTTGTTTTCCCCAATATCCATTCCAAGTTTTTGTGTAAAAAAAATTTTATGTAACCAAATGTAAAAATAATTACAATTCATAGCGAAATGAAACACAGGTCAAACAACAAAATTACTGATCACTATTTAGGATGATTTGGGCACACTGAATCCAAAAATGAGCTCCATTTTTTCCATCTCGTCTGGTTTTTAAGTTATATGCAGTCAAAACTGAATTTTTTGCCAACTTCAAGCACTAAAATTAGATGCACAAACTTTTGCCGAGAGTTTTTGATTACAGATTCGTACGTGGGTCGACTTCCTATTTGAATCTCATGTTCAATCTTTTGTGTGCAATTATTTTCAAGAAAGTTATGTAGCTTTAGAAATATTCTTATTTTTCATATTCTGATGAAAAATGAAAAAAGTGTGTAATTAAGTATGCGGAAAAATTATCTAATATTTTACATTTCTTCATTAAATTGCGGCTGTTCTAGTAGACTTAAAACTTAGCTGGGTGGAGAGCCGCTTGTTTTTTGAGGTAATGGACATAACAGAGATATTTGAAGGTCCGATGTTAAAAGGAAAATTTTTAAATAAATCTTGTTTTGTTTCCTTCCTACTCATTTTACTTGTGTTATGCTCCCTAAAATACTTAACTTCCTTGTGCATCTTCCCCTAATTGTTCAATAACATCTTTTCCATACATCAAGACCTTATGCACTATTGGTGGCATGGGAAACCATTCACATAATTTAACGTACAGTTTTGTAGTTTTGAAAAATGTTGTTTCGGACGTCCTCTCCTCATACCTTTTAAAGTGAAATGGTTATCAGTATGAGGTCAAGAGCTGATAACACATATGCACAGCCACTCATCATTATATTTTTCTCAAATTTGTTGATATCCCGCCCAACCGCAATCCAATTTCTGGCAGCTGATTTACAAAAACAATTTACCGAACTTAGCACATTTTTTTTAACTTGTGATTCAAAGTTTTCTACTCCAATCACCTCTAACACATAATTAAAAACAATATCTTTGCACATGGCTTAATTGGAGGGTACCTTCTAAGAACATTTAACATGTCGATGTTTTTTTATGATGGCTACTTTTGTTTTGGATATCTAAGTATTTAAGGATTTATTACAAATCTTTATCGTCCATTACCCCAACTAACCCTTTATGTATATGCTGTTCCTACAAAGTTTAATAGTCCTCTTTTTTCCTATTTATTTGGTCTGGAAAGTAAGTTCTTACCTTTGCTTCTATTATTGTTAGTTCATTTAAAAGCATGTCTTTAAGGTTAATATACATATGTATGTATGTGTTTTTTTGTATCTCATTTAAATTGTGAAACCACTTTTTTAAAATTTCTAAGGGTTGTATAATGTGTAAGTGTTTCATTTCATTTGCCAATTCCCATGTGAATTATCGTATAACCTGCATCATTGAGTAATGGTGTAACCCGCAATAACCCAATATTAGGATTAGTTTTAGGAACTGTAAATTTAGATGGACGATTAATATTATCGTTGGCAAGTTTACTTATTCTATAGTATGGTTCGTCTTTATGTCTTAATCCTTTATAATTTCTGATGGGTCCTACCTACACTCTTTTTCTCATGATAATGTTTTCCTAACTCAATTCTTTTATTAATTACCTTTCCTTTGTAATCTTCTATTGCCTTAGGGGCCGTTCATAAATTACGTAAGACAATTTCATGACATTTTTGACCCCCCCCCCTCCCCCGAGTAAGATTTAGTAAGATTCTCATAACCCCCCCCCCCCCCCTTCCGAAATCTTACGTAAGACTCATAATAAAGGTGAAACTGCAAAAACGTGTATTTTTCATGTGATGTACTAAGTATATTCAATTTAAATATATGTACATATTAAATAAATATCACGAAATTACCAACTACACATTTGTTTTTCGAGATGAATAAAAAAAGTCATCGTAAGTCATCGTTAGTTCATGCGCTTTGCAACCAGTCTGATAGTGAACCTACAATTGGCACACCCGGTTCGTCTGTTGAATTATCTGATTCACATTCAATCTCTGTAACATCAATATCCTCGTCGTCATGCCACTCTGCAACTTGAAAAATCTCTGATTGTTTTAAAATGCAAAGGCTTTTCCCCTGTCCGCGTTTCAAAATTAAAACTGGTTGAATCATGTGTAAATGACTGAATAATAGCAAACTTGTGAGACGGTGTTACAAGTCGACCCTGCGTGTAAACAACATACATATATTTAATTACATAAACAGAAGAGAAGTTCAAATATATTTCATCATTACTGTCACAAATGACCATGCGTTAATACAACTTTAATGTATGAATACGCATTTTAAATCTTACGTAAGATGATCATTCACCCCCCCCCTCTCGTAAGATGTAGTAAGAATCCGCCGACCCCCCCCCCCCCCCCCCTTAAACGTCTTACGTAATTTATGAACGGCCCCTTATTAAGTTCTGCTGCTGATTTTTTATTTTTATCTATTACTTAAACCAACCACAATCGAGCACAAATTTGGTAAATAATTTTTTTTTTTTTGTTATATACATACTTGTAGATTTTATTTTATTTTTTTTCTATTGTTCTTCTTAAAAATAACTATTCAATTCTTAGATTCCTTTTAATTCTGAATATTACTTAACTGTTACAAAGATTTCCCATTACATATACATTTAATAGCTTAAACGGCATTACTTTTGGTTAACAAATTCAGTACACCAAATCTTTCATTACTATATTTTCATAATACACAAATGAAATTAAACCTTTGTTCATCATTATAGGAAGATTTTCGCCTCTGCTTTCTGATTTCTTGTTGTATCTCAGAATATATAGAAGTATAGTAGTATATGAAGTAGCATTATCTGGTTTTTATCGTTGTTGCTGCTACTCAACAGTAGAAAGGAAAAATATTTCAGCTGCACCAGTAATATAAGAAATAATTGTAGAATATGTTGTAGACAAAATATACATATATTATTGTTTTATCGTCGTTGCTGCTTTGTTTTTTAACAAAATTATTTGCTAAAAACCGTTCTTGGCGATTTTTTCTTTATTTATGTTACTGGATGACTGCGCCAGTTAAATATGTATATATTAATAAAACACAAGTTTTATTTTCTGTTGGTTCTTACAAACTGCTTTATTGAAATTTAAAATGAACTAAATTACTTAAAAACAGAAGCGAAAATGCATCCAAAAGAAATAAAAAGTGCATCTTCAGCATTTCGTCACAATCGTACGACGAAATGTGAGTTGCATTGTGTGGGAAGTGCTGACATTTCGTAGGGAAATGTGAGTTTCCCTTCAATAGTGTGGGAAGGGTAATGTGCTGATAATGCATTCTATTGGGCAATGCATTAAGAACACATAACTATTCCACCCCTAGACATTCACAGTCTCTGTAAATGGGTCCACATATTCTGTTCTTTTGACTGACCCAAAAATATTTTTTTCCTGTAGTTCAATCTTGGTCACAGAATTCAGTGGTCAAGAATTCAGAGTCATTGTTTGGATGAAGTTTCCTGATATTATCTTCTAAATTGTCTAAGTTCGTCTGATATTCTGAAAGATTTATGGAGTGCAGCAATTTGGTGTACGATGAAATTATTTGCTTGTTTCCTTGTTTTAACAGGGAATAGTCATAATCTGTTGTTATTGGAGTTACGTCTATCCATTGTGCTGATGTAAGTGAAGCCGAAATGAACAAGTATAAGATTTTGATGTGCACCCTACAATATTTTTAAAGAAATTACGTCTTTAAAGAATGTTTACTAAGTTTTCTTGATTATATTTACGTCTGAATTGTGACTTATAGTATTTCGTATTTCTTTTATTGGAAATATCGGTCACATAATTACCGTCTCTTCTATAGTTACTAAGTTGTTTATATTTTGGTGTATTTTTACCGATTTTTCTATTTTCTACAACATTTTCATTCTGTTCGAATTCTTTGTCTCTATTTTCATTAATTTTATTAATTCTGTTTATTTTGTCTTGTTTATATTTTTCACTCAAGTCGCTAATATAGTCCCTATCAAAATTCTTAATTATAAAGTCTGTAGGACGCTTTTTTTGTTATGGAATGAATTGTGTTGCTATAAATATTAAAAATTTTAAAAAGCTTTTCATCTGTGTTTAACCCACTATTAGATTTATCAAATTCCATTGTCGTCAAATGTTCATTTAAAGTACCGTGAAGCCGTTCAAGGTCGGCGTTGCCGGTTTTTAGGTATGCTGTAGTCTTATGTGCTTTGATATTTTGTTCTTTTAAAAACAATTCCATTGCGTTATGAAGTATACATCGCTCGTTATTGAATATTATTTTATTCATCTTACCTTAAAATTGTATACGCTCTCTTAAGACTTGAAGTATTGAAATCCATGGTCAATCTGATAGTTTGTGGAAAGTGGCATATTTGGAAAACTTATCAATCGTTGTGAGATACATCTGATTTCTATACGGATACCAAATATCGATGTGAACGATGTCGTTTAAGCAATCTGGATTTTCACTTACACGGAATGGGATCTTTATTGGATGTCGATCGTGCTTCGCTATTCTACAAATATCTCAGTTATTAATTACAGCTGTAATTATTTTATACAACTTGGGGTAAAAATATTTATTTTTAAGCTCGAGGAAAACTTCGTTAATTCCCCGGTGGTTGTTTCTACAATGTTGCTCTTTGACAATGGTCAAAATTTGGTTTTCATCTGTAATGTCAATAAGTTTTTGGGTAGACTTATACATAGTTAGGTTTACATTTTGAAAATGTTGGACGTAATTATCTTGAAATTTTAGGAAAAGACTTTCGTCTTCACAATAAACACACATTAGACCTTCCGGAATCAAAATTTTTATCATCATTTCAAGTAAATTCGAATTTTCAGTGATCGTGAGATGATTTTGACATTTTTTGTTAGCAATTTTAGTAACAAATTTTTCTGTTTCTCCAAAATTTAGATAAATTTGGTTCTTGTAGATATTAATGCATTTTTTCGTTATAAAAATGTAATCTAAAGAATCGCTGTTTGCACTGTGAATGGTTGCATCTGTGACCTAATTTCATCCTGGTTTTCATTGATTTCATTATTGAGAATGTCGGCATCATCGGAATAGATAGTTGCTTTTTGCACGCATCTACTTAAACCGTCTGCTACCACATTATCTTTTTCTTTGACATAAGTGATATCAAAATCATATTCATTTAAAAGAATTTTCCACCTTTGAAGCTTCATATTCGGCTCTTTTATGCTGTTTAACCAAGTAAGATCTTTGTGATCCGTTCTTATGAAAATTTTCTGCCATACAAAAATGTTCTTAAATATTTAACTGACCAGACTATGGCCAAAAGTTCTTTCTCAATAGCCGAATAGCGAATTTCGTGATTTGAAAGGGTTCTAGAGGCATAGCAAATAGGGTAATTGTTTTGTTTTGTTCAATACAGAGCATATAGCAAATTGGGATGCATCGGTCGTAAGAACAAAACTTTGCGAAAAGTTTGGCGATTTTAAGACTGGGTTTGTGACAAGCAGTTCCTTGAGTTTTTGAAACGCACTAATGTACTGGCGATCATTCAAATTTAGGTTAATATCCTTCTTCAAATATTTAACTAGAGGATATGCCACTTTGGCGTATTCAGGAATAAATTTCCTGTAGTATCCTGTGATGCCAAGAAATTTCTTTATTTCTTTGACATTACTGGGTAATTCAATTGCTTGAATGGCGCACACTTTTGCTGGATCAGGCTAAATACCATTGTCTGTGACAATATGTCCTAAAAATTTAGTAGACAAAGCATCAAAATGGCATTTGTCAAATTGAATTTTGAGATTATGCTTTCGAAGTCTGCTGAACACTTTTCTTAAAGATTCTACATGTTCTCGAAGACTTGTTGAAAAAATGAGTTTGTCGTCTAAGTATACGACACAAATTTTCCCAATAAAATCACCTAAAATCGAGTTTATCAGCCTCTGAAAAGTTGCATGGGCATTTTTTAAACCGAAAGGCATACAATTAAATTCGTAATGCCCATCTGCTGTTGAAAAAGCAGTCTTAGCACGGTCTTTTGAATGAACTTCTATCTGGCGAAATCCTTTAGCAAGATCGATTGTACTAAAATAGCAACATTTCCCCAATTTATCAAACATTTCGTCGATACGCGGGATCGGAAATTTATCGTCAACCGTTTGATCATTTAATTTCCGATAGTCAATCACAATTCTCCATTTAGGTATTCCACTGTTATCCACTTTTTTTGGAACGACCCACAATGGGGAATTGTACGGGCTATTGCTTCGTACAATAATATTTTGTTTTAACATTTCCTTGATTTGCCTATCGACTTCTTTTCGATGGACAATAGGATACCTGTTAGTGTTTCACCGAGGCTACGAGGCAGCCTCGTTTTTGACTACGAGAACGAGGCGAGACCGAGGCGAGAACGAGGCGAGATGGAAAAATAAATTTTCCTCGCTTGACCGAGGCGAGGCGAGATCACACGGCACCTCGCCTCGGCCTCGCCTCGGTCTCGCCTCGTCCTAGCCTCGTTTTCGAAACCAAGAGCGAGGCGCGTTTTGACGAAATCTGAACTCGTAAGAATCATATGCAGATTCAAAATATGAATGTAATTTTTATAATAAAATCTATATTTAACTAATATTTTAGTATTTTATTTTGAGTAAACTACTTTGTTTTATTTTTAATCCGCATGTGCTTCTTGCGAGTTCAGATTTGGTCCAAGCGCTAATGCACAGAAGTGCTTGGATCGCATCAGATTCTATGTGACTTCGCCTCGATTGATCAGTTAGGGAAGCATGTAAGGCTATAAGCAAAACTGCATGATTGACAACACTGCATTGAAATTGATTTATTCTAATAGTCTTTCTAAGAACCGATAAGGTGAAGCGAAATGCACAGGGTAATGCTAGTATATAAATAAAGATCACAAGATATGTATGTTCGTTGCTAATGGACTCCTAAACCGTTCAACCGACCGACGAAAGATTTGACATACATATATGTTTCTTATGATTTGGGATGCTCCGTAATATAGTTTACGATAAATGGGTGATGCCACCCCCACATAAGAGAAAAACAGAATTTATCATATATTATCAACAACTTGATGCAGATTAGTAAAACTTGGTATATTTATAAAAGGTAGAGGCACAACTAAGATTCAATTAATAAAATGGGCGGTACCATGCCTTCAATATAAGAATAAAATTAACTTTATCATATCTCAATATCTATTTGACGTAGATAAATAAGATTTGGTACATATTTTGCTTATAGTTTGTAAAAGGTTCATAGCTTAGTTTGGCTTGGAAAAATAGGCAATGCGTCTCCTTCCCATATAAGAAAAGAATTAAATTTATCATATCTCATCCAATTCACCAAAAATAAAAACAGATATTTTATTTTATTTCTTGAGGCTTGATCAGCCTATCAGCCCTGATACATGTATAATTTTTTATTTATTTTAATAAAAACCTCGCTTTTTTACCGAGGTGCCTCGGCCGAGAACGAGGCGAAGCGAGGCGAGGCGAGGCATGTGATGGCAAGATCTCGTCCGAGGCCGAGGCGAGGCGAGACTTAAATTTATAAAACGAGGCGAGACCGAGATCAACTAGAACCTCGCCTCGCCTCGGCCTCGGTGAAACACTAATACCTGTACAGTTTACTGTACACAGGATTGTCAGATTTTGTACGTATTTCGTGCTTAATTTCGCTAGTGAATGTTAAGTTATCACCTTCCTTATAAAAAAGGTCATTATACGCGTTTAAAACATTACTTAATTCTTTTTTGTCAGATTCATTTAAGTGATATGGAAATATTGTACTTAAAAACTCTTGTTTATTTTCTTCTTCGTTTAAAAAAAAATCTGCCGTTTGAGCATTACAATATTGCTCCAACTCCATTTCTTCTTCTAAATTATAATAAATTGGTAGGGATGCATATTTTGTATCTAGTTTCCTATTCTCGTAATCTATTTTTGGACTTAAGTGGAATAAAATATTAATTCCGATAATTCCATCGAAATAATCGTGAAAAGGAAATTCTAGAAATTCCACATAAAAATCATTTAACAGTTGGGCTGAAAAGTTCGTAGGCTAACATAGCAAAAAAATTTTTTTTGACAAAATTCGATTTTATTATTCAATATAGTTGCCTTCGAGGGCGATACAACGATTATAGCGGTCATACAATTTTTCGATGCCATTTTTATAGTACGATTTCTCTTTAGCCTCAAAACAGTGAACTCTGTAAACAGAGGTATTTTATACGGAATATTTGTGGATACTTTTCTATCTAAAACCTTTAAAGTAAAATTTCTAGAATTTACCCTCCATTTTGGGTTGCATATTTTAGGATTTATAATACTAAATTCAGCTCCCGTGTTAATTATAAATTTTAACTTTCTTACAGGTGCACCTATCGCTATATAGGGTAATCGTTTGAGGTGGCTTCCTGAAAATTTTGGTTTACGCCTACGTCCATGGGCTCTAATTCATTATTACGAGTGTTATTTTGATTTGTTTGTCTATTACTTTGTCTACTTCGGTCAAAATTGTGTGAAGTATGTTGAGTTTGTCTAAATTGTTCGTTGTTGTATTATTGTAGTTATTAACTGTTTCTTGTTGTTGAGCATTATTAGTATTCTTAGTTCTTTGATTGATATCGCGATAATTTTGTCGTCGATTTCTGTCAGTTTGATTTGCTGCTCTACTTGGATTATTGAAAAACTCGGTTTGATTTTTACTAAATTTTAAATATCCATTTGATTTTATAATTTCAAAAGCATCTCTAAGATTTTGAGGATTACGCGCGATAATAATGCTTTTCACTGGCTCTGGAAGTCCATGTTTAAATGAATACAATGCAATTCTTGCATTACTTTGAACTTCCAAAGTATTATTACCACTCAAAAGCAAAGCGTTATTTAATCGGCACAAATAATAATTCAACTTGTTATAAAAATTTTCGACAGACGAATCGCATCGGCATGATCTTATTTTATCAATTAGTTCATCTACGGAATCTCTTTCTCCGTGATTTTCAATTAGAATTCTTTTAATTTCTGGCCATGTACTAACATTACCATAAATAGTTAGAGATTTTCTGGCATCGCCAACTATTTTGTCTTTTATTATGCCTAGCAATAAGGTTTTATAGGATTCATCAAACGAATTCATTAAGGGGATTAAAGAATCTATTCGCTCTAAGAAGTTAACAAGAGCATTCTTATTACCTTCATAATTTGAAATGCTACTTAGGTTAGACGAAATAAGTTTAAATCTGCTGTTAACGTCAAGTCCGTCCATAATCTGGCTGTTTCCTCGTCTGGGTTAACTTTTGCTCTTATGAAAATGTTACCTGCCTCTTGATTTTGCTTTTGTTTAGCTGCGGTACGCTTCTTGATGCTTGTTGAATTATATTTCGTTGTTTAGCCTTATTGGTTTTTGCAATTATAAACGCTTATACCGTTTATTTATTTTATTGAACAAATTGATTTTGTGAAATTGTTTCTTTATTTTCACTTGCAAACACTTTAACTGTTTGTTTCTTATAGCCGTATACCGACTGCGCCATTAATAAAACACACGTTTTATTCTGTTGGTTCTTAAAAAACTGATTTATTAAAATTTAAAATTAACTTGAACTAGTTAAAAACAGACAGATGCGAAAATGCATCCAACAGAAACAAAAGAAATGAAAAGTGCATCTTCAGCATTTCGTCACAATCGTATGACGAAATGTGAGTTGCCATTCAATTGTGTGGGAAGTGCTGACATTTCGTAGCGAAATATGAGTTTCCCTTCAATAGTGTGGGAAGGGTAATGTGCTGATAATGCGTTACATTGGGCAATGCATTAAGAACACATAACTGTATGTAATTGTCCTATTTGTAGGTTATGTGTTTCGTCATTTATGTTTAGTGCATCTTTAGTGCCCAATCCGTTGATGAGTCCTTTTTTAATTATTTTGACTGGCATCAAGGATTGCAGCTTATTTTCAAGCTTGTTTAACTTAAGTTTCGTTGCTTGGATTTGTCTTGTTAGTGTATTATGTTTTTCGAATGATTCTAGTGTGTTACGTATATTTTGAATTTTAGTGTCATATTTTTCAAGATTAACCACTTGTATAAGATTATTATAGCCTTTAATTATTTTTGCAGGTCCTACTTGTAATTGGATTGGGCTTTGTTCTGGCTTAATATTTTGAATTTCAATTGTTTGAGCCGTTATAAGGGGTATCAGATAGAGAATGATGTATTTCTGCATATCCGCTCTGTTGTCTTTTTGTTAAGTTGTAAAATTTTCTTCGGGTATTGATTTCTTGTAGTATTTAATTATTTTCTTGAAACTGCACTGATATGCCCTCAGTATTGCTATTTCGTAATATTTTTATTTTTGTTTGAAACTGCACTGATATTCCTTCAGCATTTGCTGTTTCGCACTGTTTTTATTTTTGTTTGAAACTGCACTGATATTCCCTCAGTATTTGCTGTTTTTGAATCTCTTACTGTCATGCCCTCAGTAGTTTGATTCTATTCTTTATTATTTCACTCGAGCAAAGAACTAAAGTTCACTGATCATAATTAAATTGAACAATCACTGATATCCTTGCAGTGGTTAAAACTAAATTATACTCGTTCTCGAGCCCGTACCGACTGCACCAGTTAAGTACTTTATGGAGTACTTTACTAAAAAAATAAATTTTAACTCCAACGGGTTCGATAGTTGAACACTGCGTTTGGATTTACGATAAATTCTATTTTAATGTTTGTCTAAGGACTTATTTACAGTATACAAAAATCAATAAGCTTACATATCAGAAGTGTTTAATTAACAAAATGTAATAAGCTAACATATCAGTACAATTTTAAATAAATTCAATTTATTAAATATTAATTGTTGATTAATCAATAAAATAATTGTGTCATTTCGTTGACTCTTGTATCCGGTAGAGCCTTTGAGGTTTGGTTTGTGCTGCTCATGTTGTTGTTGTAGGTGGCGTAACCGTAGGGGACGTAACTCGCGCGAATTAGAGGTTAAGTTAGACCATAGACCATAGGTCGTAAAAGTCGTAAACCTTCGAGCCTTTGTGACAAGACTTGAGTTTGTGACAAAGACGAATTTTTAAGTTCATACTGAGAAAAACTATTTATTCATAACTTGATTCAGATCATCAAATTGTTTGTCAAACATATTCAAATACTCATCAAATTACATATAATTTTTTGTTCGTTAAATTGTTTGACAAACAATTTTAGTAGTTGTGAAAAAGAGGTTGATCTGGAGTTTGCGACTTTTGTGACACTTGTGATATTTACGACAGTTTACGACGTGTGACCGTCGTAAACCTAAAAATCCTTGTGACATGCCAACACTGGCATGCACCCACCTATTGCAGCTCTCGCAGCATACAGACTCTTGTTTTTCGGTTCAATCCTTTTTGCAATCAATACACTGAAAATTTGAAAATAATGATTTTCTAGTTTTAGTCATTTTTTACTTTCTTCAAATATTATACAAATATTTATGATGATAAACAAAATTCCTTTTCAATTTTAAGCAATTAAAACAATTATTTTATTTAAATATTTATTACTAGCATATTTACACAACTTGTTAGTCTGTTATTCTGAATCTTTTTCAAACTGACTAAATAACAATTACATATTACTGGGCTTATATAATTCATAATTGCTTATACTGCATATTTGGTACAATACTCAATCCTTTGGAAACATTTGCTTAAGTTAATGTGGACTGGAAATACATTCAATAAATCCAATCGAACTCACAAATAATTCCAAAGAATTATTTGTTTATTTTGATTAATTAATGTTTGTGTTGCAAGAATTCTTCGGAATCATTGCTTTCGAGCAAAGTAAAAGCAAATCAATAAGTCCAATGTAGATATTTAAAATCGCAAATTTGGCGTAAAAAATTCATTGTAAAAAATCAATAAGTTCAATAAAATTTGTATTGATATGTATGTGTAAGCATACCAACTTTGAAAAAATAAGTACATTTGCCCAAAATCAATAGTTGAAAATAAGTACAATATCATATATGGTGGGTGCAGTAAAGAGAAAAATCAAATGGATCAAAGAAAAAATGCAACGAACAGCTGTCAACGCGGTGTGCTTTAGTGGTAAGAGAACGATCCTGTATTGCACCCACCATATAATAACACCATGATTCCGATCTATTATTTTTATATTGAAATTTCTTTATTGAATTGTATTTGTCAACAATAACTTCAAATTAAAAGTTGAAAACATGTTCAGAAATTTAAAGGACATTTACTGTTCGCTCTGTGTACTACCAATCGACATTTTGTTGGATGAGGCAGCCTTAGCGTCAGCAGTTTCACCGACAGCAACCACGATGCGCTGTTGCTCTTTGAAATCGTATTTTTCTTGACACGAAATTTGTCAATGAAATTTGTTGCGATTTCAAAAACGCCTTCACATGCCGTAAGGGTGGTGTCGGCTGACGAAGTAAAAAAGTTCGCAACAGTGCGGCTGTTCGATTTGGCAGACAACGCTTTCTTGTGTTTCGTGGATTCCAAGTGCTTATCGATTTCACTCTTCCCGGCGTTTGCGATGTTGAGTTCCACGTCGCACAAATTACACCGTATATCACTTTCTGTTCTTCCTTTTTTCATTTGCCGATATTTTTTCTGAATATCCGAATTAAAAATGCACTTACGGCGCTGCGGCTCCACTACCATTTAATGAATAGAAACAGGAAGCATATAAGGCGAAACACATAAAAAGCATGCATGCATCGTATGCTTTTCAACACACATTGAATACATCTACTAAAATTTGTCACTCTCTTTTCCCATACGATTTTCTCAGCAAATATGTATTGTTTACAAATTTTGTTTTTGTCACTCTCTTTTCCCATACGATTCTCTCACACAAAATCTGTCAATGCTTCGATTCCTACAAAAAGTTGAAAGTAGGTTTGACATTTTTAAAAACTTCAAGTCTGCGCTGTCAAACTCAAATTTCGTGATACCACATATCAATTTTTATTTATTTATTTTTGAAACATTCGCGTGTAAATACTAATTAAAGGAATTCTAGTTACAACTATTTCGCAATCATCGGGCCAGCGCAAATGATATTTATATTTATTATTAATTTGAGAAACAGATTTCGGCCGAAATAAGTACAAATTAAGTACGCTTTAAAAAAAAAGTACGGCAAGCTGAAAATAAGTACTGTACTTACTAAATAAGTACAGTTGGTATGCTTATGTACGTGCATTTATGTGTTATGTTATTAAGAGGTTGTAATATTGTACAATTATATTATATGAGGGGTTTCACTATAACAGTGTGCCTCGGCAACGGTGCGCCGTTTACTTACAGTTTCTTTCAACTCACCGTATATTAAAAACGCCGTTTTTATATTAAACTGTTTCAATTGCATATTGTTGACAGCTACTAACAAAATTGTACGAACTGAAGTAAATTTTAAGACAGGGTTGAATGTCTCCTCATAATCCACTCCATATTGTTGTGTGAAACCAAGAATAACTAATCTTGCTTTGAAACATTCGACGGTTCCATCGGTGTTTTCTTTCATTTTGAACACCCAACGATTATCAATCACTTTTTGTTTTTGGAGTGGATTAACTAAATTCCAAGTGTGGTTTATAATCAAGGAATTAAACTCATCGTCCTTCGCACACTTCCACTGCTGGACCTCCGTTGATTGCATTGCTCCTTCATAAGCTTTTGGTTCAAACACAATTGCTGAGTAATCAGTTGCGGCTTATTTACTTTTTGTCGAATCTTATATCTTGGATTACTTCTGTCAATCCCATCCTCCACGCTTTCTTGCTCGCTTGATTTATCGTTGTTTTCAACGTCTTCTATGAAATTTTTACTTTCATCGATTGTGACATTTTCT
Organism: Tricholauxania praeusta; assembly: GCA_949775025.1. Taxonomy (NCBI): domain Eukaryota; kingdom Metazoa; phylum Arthropoda; class Insecta; order Diptera; family Lauxaniidae; genus Tricholauxania; species Tricholauxania praeusta. The sequence goes on from OX459031.1 coordinate 85,772,023, forward strand.
TGTTGTATTATTTCGCAATTGTTGTCTTTTTCGCGTATGATTCCATTTTCATCATCACTTTCTTCTTTAATCACATATTTCGTTGGATTTATTTCATTAAAACGCACGTCACAACTAAGCAAAACTGGTTTACTATTTGGATCGTACACACGGAAGTCTTTAAGTGTAGCTCCGTATCCAATTAAAAATACCTCTCTGGCTTTTGGATTCCATTTCTTTCGATCCATTTGTTTCGGTATTTGCATAAAGCACTCTGTTCCAAAAATTTTGATGTGACCCAAAAATGGTTTTCGACCGAACCATTTTTCATGCGGCGTTGTACCAACACATTTGCTGTTTGTAGTGCGATTCAATAAATATGTTGCTGTAAGCACTGCTTCTGACCACAACGCTTTCGATAATCCAATTGCACTTTCTTGCACAGTACGATTATCTCAATTTAATTTTACCATTTAGAATGCCATTATTCTTCAATAAATTTTTGACCTTATGATTCACAAATTCCGTTCCATTGTCAAAACGAAAATGTTTAATACGTGTGTCGTTGACATTTTGCACCATACCGATGAACGAATTTAAGTAGTCAAATACTTCATTTTTCGATGTAAGGAAATACATATCACGGAACGTAGTTTCTTCATCTTTAATTAACATAAAATATCACATACCTCCAACTCCAATCTCCTACTTTGCTCGTTCGTTTATGCGTAAACGAAAATTAATTTTTAATTGATTCAACTCACAACGTTCACCAACTGCAACGATATTATTTGATTTATCAATAATCTGACATCCAAGATTATCTATTAGAACCTTGACACCTTTATCTGTCAAAATTGCTGTTAAAAATAATTTTTTTTTAATATCCGGAACATAAAATATATTTTCCAAACGACGTGGCTCCCACTGATTGTTTAATCTCGCATCAATCAATATTGTACCAATTCCACCTGTCAGGACGATCGATAAAATAAATTAAAAAATTAGGTTTCGCTTATTGTTGTTTATTGTAAGTATTTAGGTGAAAATATTTAAGTAAAAAGTTGAAATTAATCGTTTTGTTCACGTGTAGTAAAAATAAAAAAAAAGTTGCGTTTGTATTCGCTGTCGAACGTAGACTGACTGACTCATGTCGATGAGTTGTAGCCTATTACACTCACACACGCTCTGATAGTTCGCTCTCACATACACTGTGACAATTCGGACAATTCTGACTATGAATCGTCCTCGATTCCATCTGAATCTTCATCAGAGTCGTTGTCGAGATCTGGCCATTCCCACACCATGGCTTCATTTTGTGTTTAGGTAACGGTTCGGCGTTGCTAAAGTACATCCGATTTTCTGGTTTTCCACCCTTGAACTTGTGATAACAGCATTGGATGCATGCGGAGATGTACTTTTTAGTTTTTTACGTATTTTCTGGAACCAGAAGTTTTCTTTTATCCGTTGGATTGTTTTTTTCAACCTGAAATGTCCAAAATCGACGTGACGCAGTTTGACGTTTCGCCAACGAATTGATTTTGGTACGACAAAGTGTAGTTTCTCATCTTCCATACGGTACAAGCGATTATTTTTGAAGCAGTATTCATCTTTGATTTGGTTTTTCACACCAGGTCGATGTTCACCATTTTTCTTATCGTCCAACACCACTGGCGACGCATATGATGAATCCGAGGGACGAATGATATCGTTATCCAGCAGCTCGTTCGCAAGTTGTGTGACGATAGGTCGTTTAGCGAAGGGTAAACGGTACGGTTTTATGTAACAGGAGCGATGAGCAGAAATGACGTTTCGTTTTTGAATTTCTTGGTGCGTTAAGTCTTCGTTAGTGGTTGAGTTAGCGACGTCTTCCACTCAGCATTCATCACCTTATATGATTAATCGAACTCCTTCCCGGCAAAAAGCATTTTTGCTCGGATATAAGAATGTCGTCCACGATGAGCAACTCAGTTTCGAAAATGTTCCCATCAATTTCAATTTTAGCATTTAATTTGTTATTACAAGTAAATTTTCCTTGTGTTGTTGAGCATCTCACCGACCCTCCAACGGCGTCTGCAAACGATTTTCGTACCTGAGTACGATTACTACCCAGATCAACGAATCCAGAAGTTACATTGTTATTAACTTTGATTTCTTTTACGAGTTCAGCTACTTCACCAATAGCTAAGATTTCCGCATCGATTTTTCTCACGCTGTTTTTGATTTGTCTGTCCGGACAGTTTGATGTTTGGTGATTGGTGCGGTTGCAAACCTGCACCTGTCTTTACGTTAAGGCTCTGGACACTTCATAGAGTAATGCCTAAATTTCTGACACTTAAAACATTTAATGTTGTCTTCCTGCGTGGTAGCATTGGTTTCCGTTTTTGGTTGCACACTCGAATATGATGACGTTTTAATTTTACTATGAGCACAAAATACTACGATGTCGCGCAGCAGTTCGTTGCATGAAGCGTAATCATTTGAAATTTGTTTCTTCAAATCCGGCTTATTTATACCATTTATAATATGACGTGCAATCGCAGAATCTAGAAGACCACCTTTTCTTCCTTGGACAAGCATTTTATAAAAATATTCTTGCGGCTGCTCGTTGTGGTTTCTTATAGAGTGAAACATCGCAATGTGAATGTCGGCTACGTTTTCAGTACTCGGAAAATCTAAAAATTTTGATGAAAATTGCGGCCAGGAAAAAAACCGTTCTTGTAACGAATTCACCCAGAATTTTGCTGAACCCTGTATCTTTTGCTGCACGCTAAAAATTAGAGTCTGATCATCCCAATGATATGCATTTTTCAATAATGTAACTCGATAAATAAATTGCTGCGGATTTAACGAAGTTTTCGAAACAATGTCTCTTGCATTTGAAAGTACGTTTGATGTATGACGTGTTCCACAAATCATATCATCATGAATGTGCTGTGTTTGCGCAACATGTGGTTGTATTTAATAGAGCAGTGCGATATGCATGAACATCATGTTGCTGTGACGTAGCAACGCGATATACGTTGGTATCCTGCAACTCATAATTTCCTGAGAAATTTGGTTGATTCGATGTTGACATGTTTTTTTTCAAAAACATTTTGTTGAGCGTACGGCTGTGTAGAATATAAAACACAAGAAGGCGCAGAAGAAACTGAAGCAATTTGCTGATTTTGTGTACTCGAAGAGAGCTGTGCATAAGCAACCAAAGCGAAAGGCCATGTTTGTGTAGGCACATAAAAAGATGGCGATAAGTTCGTCGAAACAAGCGGCTGTGTATGCGTATGTGTTACACCAGAGAGTGGTGTATTCACAATTGAAACGAACGGTTGTGCAGATGACGGAGCAAAAGAAAACGAAGAGCTCGGTTGCTCTTGTATATGTGATACACAAGAAGAGAGCGATGCGTTGACAACCAAAACGAACGGCTGTGTTTGTGTGTATGCTGCACAAGATAAATACGGAGCACGATGAACTGACGCAAGCGGTTGCGCTGGTGTGTACATGAGTGAAACGCACGATGACGAAGATGATGAAAAATTTTCCAAGGTTACGTGGTTCTGCATCGCACCATTTGGTGACAACAACAAATCATGTGGAAACGCGTTATCCTGATTTTTTTCTTGTTGAGTTGGCGTACTTGCTGACGTGCAAGAATTGTCTGGAACGCTCGAAGCAATTTTTAGATTCTTCATTTGAGCCACATTAAGAACCGAACTAAGCTGTTGGGACAGCGCCTCCATTGTACGTTGGAGCTCGCTTACGTCATCCCTCAACTTATCTACGACGGATTCCTCATGCGACATATTTGGAGCATTTAACGAATACTCCTCGTTGGAATCTGTATTTTGCACAGTATCACCCGAAACGTTGGTGATTTCCGTAGCACCACTTTCATGTAGACGCGCAATTAATTCGTTTTTTGTACCCGAAGCTTTTCTTTAAGGTCGACGACTGTACATAGCGATAGATCCATTCCACTTTCTGAGATTTTATTTATTTATTTGAAGTCTTTCTTGTATGTACACATTTCAGAATAATATATGTATTAACAAGTTCAAACCAAAAGGTCTTATGAACTAACGTTAAACTAGCAACTAAATAACAGAAAATTTTAGATTATATTACAATGAATTCAAGTACCTTTTCAATAATGTATTTCATATGAAGCATAAAAGTAAAAATTCCAATAACGACAGAATATTATTATTAAATTATTAAAAAATAATGCATTTCATAGGAAGTATAGTAGTAAAAATACCAACAACAACAGAAAATTATTAGAATAAAGACATAAGCATATCTCTATTTAACAAATGCTCTTTTACCTTTTTTTAAATAGTTCCATGCTGGACAAGTTATTGATAGATCTATTGAGTTCATTATACCATATTACTTCAATATGAGAAACATTCTGTGTCGACATTGTATTTACTGAGCGGGCGACAAGTAAGTTATCTCTGAATCGAGTATTATAAGAGTCCTGCAGACTCGTGATTTGAACCGAGTTGCGAATTAAACCTTTGCCGACTTTATAAACATGGCACAGTAACTTATATCTATGAATATATAAAAAGTGGAGTAAATATCGATTGAGTGGAAACGGCGATGAAGCCCAAAAACATTTTTCACCAATTTATTTTGCATTACTTGGACTCTATTAGCATTAGAAACACCAGCCCATAAACCGGCTGCATAGGAAATGTGACAATGTGCTAAACCAAAATATATTAGTTTTTTTGTGACTGTTTAAATTTGATGTCTAATTTTATACAGTAAGCCATTGACCATAGCCAACTTATTTTCAATTATATCAATGAGCGCAATGAGCTATCAATGTTAACACCTAGAAATTTAACGCAATTAACCTCATTTAATAACACACCATTATGAAGGATATCGAGCCTATTAATTGAAGTTCGTCTACCTCGGAAATAAATTACATTAGTCTTGTTAACGTTTAAACTCAACTTATTTAGACTAAAAAACTCATCCAAAATGAGCAAGTCTTCCATTATGTTAACTCCGATCTCATCAATGCAATTATTTGGGTAAAATATAGAGCAATCATCTGCAAACAAAAAAATTTTTCCTTTTAATGGTAATCTGGAAATGTCATTGATATAAATCAGAAATAGCAAAGGCCCCAATACAGAACCCTGCGGAACACCGACATTAACACCTTTGAGCTCACTAGCAGTTTCATTAATAAGTACATACTGCGTTCGGCAATTTAAATAACTTTTGATAAGATTAATGGAATGGACGGTAGTTATCTATCACACTTTTATCACCTTTTTTAAAAATAGGAATCACAGTTTGAATTTTAAGGGATTCAGGATAGGAATTAGTATCTAAAATTGAATTAAAAATATTGAACACTAAGCCAGAGATATGATCGATTGACCTTTTGAGGACTACACTCAAGACGCCATCCCATCGCGAGGAGGGTTTGTTGTTAAGGGAAGTTATAACTTTTTTTACTTCAGATACAGATGTTCTCTGAAAATTAAAGCAAAGGTTGCGCGGCATAGCACTGAGTGTCTGGAAAAAATTAATGTCATCCCACGGAAAACTAATAAGCGACCTGGCTACACTTTAAAAAAAAATTACTATTATAATAGTAGGAAACCGGTTACCTATATTAATACTAGTAAAATCGCACGAGTTGTGTAATAAAATTTTTACACTATAAAAGTGTAAACTGAATTACAGACTTGGTGTAAAAATCACACATAAAAATGTGTTTTTTTTTCGCTAAATAATTAGTATTTTCCCGTGCAGTGTGATTAATTACACTATCAAAATAGTTATTCAAACCTACGAAATTTCGTTTTGAAATAAAATTTATATTTTTATTTTGCACAAATTTTTCTTTATTTCAAATTTAGTTAAAAAATTCAGCATTTGAATAAAATGATTAGCATGTATGTATGTATATATAATATAATTATATATAAATGTATGAATAATACTATATATATAACATAAAAATTACATTTTAAAAAACAATTTTTTATATTCATTTTAATGCAACTTAATTCTATTGATCAGAAAAATTAATAAGAAATTAACAAAAAAATTACAAAATTCTTGTTTTATCGAATGTATATATACTTCAATTTAATTCTTTGGAAACATAGTATGTATCACCATGTATATATGTACACACAACATAAAAAAGCATGGGTATGAATATATGTAACATACATTTGGCTTAATTTTTAACTAATTCATATAAATTTGCCATCGTTTTCATTGATTTGTGACACGGTGCATTGTCTTGATGAAACAGCACTTTTTTCTTCTTCAAATGATGCCGTTTTTTCGTGATTTCATCCTTTAAACGCTCCAACAACGCTATGTAATGATCGCTGTTGATGGTCTGGCCCTTTTTTAAGGTAATCGATGAATATAATACCATGCGCATCCCAAAATATTGATGCCATAACCTTGCCAGCCGACTGTTGCGTCTTTCCACGCTTTGGATTCGGTTCATCACGTGCAGTCCACTCGGCTGACTGTCGATTGGACTCTGGAGTGTAGTTATGGGGCCATGTTTCATCCATTGTAATATATCGACGGAAAAATTCGTGTTTATTACGGTTGAATATCGCTAAACATCGCTCCGAATCATCAAAACGTTGTTGCTTTTGATCGATTGTGAGCCCGAATCATCAAAACGTTGTTGCTTTTGAGCGATTGTGAGCACGCGCGGCACTCATTTTGCACACAGCTTTCGCATGTTCAAATATTCATGCACAATATGTCCAACACGTTCCTTTGATATTTTCAAAGTCTCAGCTATCTCAATCAACTTCACTTTACGATCATTTAAAATTGTTTTTGTGGACTTTTTTGATGTTTTCGTCGGTAACAGCCTCTTTGGGGCGTCCACTGCGTTAGCAAACCACTTCTTAACGGTTGATTTTCCTGGTGCAGAGTCCGAATAATGTTTATCAAGCCAAGCCTTGGCTTCAACAGTATTTTTTTTCGCCAAAAAGCAATGCTTTATTAACACACGAAATTCTTTTTTATCCATTTTTTCACAATAACAAAAGCTGCTTCACTTACAATGCTATATCTCACGAACTAATTATCCGGAAGCTGTGAAATTTATACACGTATCTTTTGAAAGTTATTACTAAGTAAAAATTACATGGATTTAATTTTAGTAACGCCATCTATGAGTCAGCCTATGAACTTTTCAGCCCAACTGTTACATTTGGCTTAATTTTTAAATAGAATTTTCCATGGAATTCAGCTTCAAAATGAAGTTATTTATTTTACTCAGGTTGTTAGTTGTTTTTATAGGTCCTCGAGTTTTTTCACTATAGTATTTAAAAAAAATCGAACTAAAAACACCATTGTCAAGCTTTGTACATTATATATAATACGTAGTAAAAACATATCACTTGCGTTAGAACATCGCTGAAGTCCATGTTGTAGATTTTCACAATTTCCTCCTTTCCAATGAAAGTATATGCGTTATATATTTCATCTTCCGGGTCAAATGAATTTTCTGTTAAAAAAGTACGATTCGTTATAAGTAAATCTATTAATTTTTCTAGAAACATTTATATGCACTTACTACTTAACGCGATCCATGGTGTATTTGTAGGAATCGACGAATGATATGCCAAACTGAAATAAAATATGAAATGAATTAAATTAATGTTATGTTTGTATGCGAAGATTGAAAATCGAACCTCGAATTCCATAAATAAGTATGATGAGACTTCTTTAAAATATTTTGTAACACCAATGACAATACTAATATCATCTGCTTCTATAGAACGAATGCTTTTTATTTTGGACAATTTGAAAAAATTATATATTATATTTTTTTCTTTGGCAAATTGTGTATTGAATTTGGTTGCATCAAAATTCATCAACTGGTCGTACAAAAATTCCTTTTCAAACAAAAAAGGCCAGTTATTTTTAATATCAATAATTCGCGGAATTAATTCCCTGTTATTTAAATAAGCTCTTTGTAGCGGAAAACATATTTTTATGCTATTCTTTATTTCTTCGCGATCCCTGGTGTAGTTTTTGTTGTTTAAATATACTTCATTTAAATATTTTTGTTTTAACTCCATTACATTTTTCGATTCACTTGGTGCAGATTGGTCTGAGTTCCAATTGGGACAAGTTTCTTTCAGAACAATCGATTTTTTTCTTTCTTTCAGTGGTATCTTTGATTCAAACTCAGACTTTGTTTTATTCGGTGCACGATTGAGAGTAATATTTCTATTAATCAATTTTGAAAATAGTCCCTGTGGATATGTTGAAATAAACGATCCTTCACGATCTTTTTCTAATAACGAATTAGGATACATAGCTACAGCTTCTTGTGCCACTTTGCGAAATATAGCGGTTGGTATGTATAATGAATATTGGCGAAGTGCATCTAGAATTATGTTTGCAAAAGCATGTAGTCTCGTACCCAAAGAAGATTTATTTTTTAATAAATGCATAATATCATGTGGCATTTTATCCCATGGAATTCGAAATTCTGCGAACAAATTATTTTCTTGTTCGTTCAAACTAGACGAAGATGAAATGGCACCGCTTGTGATGGAAATTGTGTCATCTAATGATTCAATAGGTGAACTGTAACATAAATTTGAGTTAATTAAATTTGGATCGCCTTGTGCTACAACATAAAAATTAGAGAAATCTCCCGATTGACTCAAATTAATAGTTTCATCTATCAATGGCAATACTATATCGTTGGTATTATTTTCAACAGCAGTTGTTGATTCAGGATTCCATTTTTCCTTTTCACTAAGTATCATGAAACAGATTTTTCCTTAGCAAAATATTCAAGGATATCGTCATCTTCAACTTGGGTTCCATTGTTTTCCAGGACGAGATGAAATCCTTTTAAGCCAATACTATTAGCTAGCTAGTAGCTTCTCGAGCACGTCATCCACCAGTGGAACAGGAAAACTATCTTTAAGCACCATTTTATTTAATTGACGAAAATCAATGCATACCCTGTGAGTGTCATCTTTTTTTTTAACTACAACTACTCTGCTAGCGTATTCTGAAGTGGATCGGCGAATTGTGCCATTTTTAAGCCACTCACTTACCTGCTGCGATACGACTTGTTGTTGATTGGGCGGTAAACGACTTGGTGCCTGCCGAAATGGTGTTAATTTGTCTGGAATTATGTTCATCACTATTGGACAGCTTCTAATATCGTCGCTTGCTGGTGAATATGATTCAACCATGTTGTTGATCATTGTTGCATACCGCGGTGGTACATCAATTTCAGCTTCGTTTATATTAATTTTATATATTGCAGATTGCAATTCTTCAATGTTATCATTTTGAATTAATGCTTCAAAAGAATATCCATTTTCACCCGATGACCACGCAAAATTTTGCATGAAATCAAATCCTAATAACACAGGATATTCTATTTCTTTATCCGGGACAACGAAACATTTTTGTTCAATTTTTAACCCGTCAACTTCAACCGTACCGACAAACTGTGACAGAACTTTCGTTTGCACGTTTCCTAAACCGTACAGGGTCAAGCTACTGTTTGCAAATTCAATTTTTTTTAACTTGTTGCACGCACTTTCTTTAATTATTGTCACATCTGCCCCTGTGTCAACTAAACACTCAAATTGTTCGTTGTTTATTAAAATTTTTTTCAAACGCCTTTTGTCACTTACTTTGTTTACACGCGCGCTGTCAACTCTTTTATTTTGTTCACAATTTCTTGATATGTGACCGTTCTTGTTACACTTAAAACATTTTGTTTCTTTCTTACATTCTGATCTCTTATGATCAGAAGCACCACAATTATAGCAATGTTCTTTTTTTGCATATGCATTGTTTTTTGCGTCTACCTTTGTTTCTATTTTTTTGCTTACTTTGGTTGGCACGTCAAGTGCAAAAGGTGATGCTCTTTCAACAATGTCATAATTCTCTTTTAATTCAGCAAAAGACTTAGAACCGTACAACGCGATTTTGTACTCTGACTTTATTTTTAAACCGTCCACCACATAACGTAACACCGACATGTCATCCACATTGCCGAGAGCGGCAATTTTTTTCATTTTTAATGCATATTCGTGGAATGTTTCTGACTCTGTCTTTTTTCTTTCGCGCAATTGACGATGAATTTCGGCACTGTTGTAATCGATGTGAAATCCGTTTATGAGTGCAACTTTCAATGTAGCGAAATCACTTAAAGCGACCGACTCAAGAAAAAGTTGAGCAGTTTTTGAAATTTTATTGCGCGCCTGAACATACTTTTGTTTTTCATTTAATCCATATGCCTCGGCATTGGCTTCAAAAATTTCGAACCACTTTTTGATCGGTATCGATTCGCCGTCACATTCTGGCACAACTTTCGCGAAACTTTCGATTGAGATGTTAATCTTGCTATCTCTTTTATCATCTGCTTGTATTTTCAGAGAGAGTAGCTGCATTAACTCACTCAACTGCACATTTTGAGAATTAACACTTCCCGTTATATTTGAAAAATCGTGTGATGCAGCATCATCGTGATGCTTTACGGCATTTTCTTGAGTTTTTTCATTTGGCATGTCGACTGTACTTAACGAATAATTTTCACGTATCAACCGTATTGAGCGCGACCGCGTATAATAGTTATGTAGAGCACTTTTCTTTTTTGGGTGGAGTCCCATCAACTTTACAATTAATTACTTTGGAGCTTCAATTTTTTATTAACCCCAAGCGGATAATTATATGTAAAAACACTTCGTATCACTATTTTTTTTAAATTGGCTTATCGGTTGAGCCCCCAAATGTAAATAGCATAAGAGCAATTTAATTGAAATGGTTTTTATTAATATAAAATAATATTTAACGAAAAGTTATTTAATCGAATTTAATAGTATTTAATGAAAAGTTATTGAATCTAATTTAATAGCAAATGAGTTTAACTAGCGACTGATTTATTTACAACTTCAACTTAACAACTGCGCGCACATCAAAGACTAAAAAACGACTGCTACGACTGAACTGCTGAACATCATCGGCGGCTGCTTAATACCGCTGCACATAACTGCTGACAACTGCTGATAACTACTGACTGCGACATAGGAAAGGTGGACCTTCTTACATGTATATTGTACTAAGTTCTTACCTTTTTCTATCAAATCATTTATTTTTGCACAGCACATAAATGATTTCTTAATTTTCCTGTCCGCACTCCATAATTGAATTGGAATTTTCGCCATTTCAATAAATTTATATTCCATATTAATTTTAATACTAAATTTTTTTTTTTTTCTTTGTAAAAACAGTCTAAGTTTAATTTATATCTAAATGTAGCTAAGAAAATATATATGTAAAATATGTTTAGTTCAGGATACGTAATGTGTGGAGTTTGGAGAGAAATAATGTTTATTTTTATATTTTAAAATATTTAATGGTTTTATAAGTAAAGTATTCTCCATTAAGGTTGAGCAATATGAGTTTTCTGTAGCACCGCTCTCATACAAATTTAAGATCTTACTATACCACATTTGCATCAAGTTTCCATAAAAGATAGATTTTGTGTAAGATTTATTTAAAAAAATTGATCTGATAATTATTTTTTTTTATTTTATTTCTATTTTTTCGTGACCACAGAATCAAATGTAAAATTTGATTTTTCTTAAAATATGGTCTGTTTTCATCTATATCTTTTGAAGAACTTTTTTAATAAATAATGTAATTACACACGTTTCTTTGTCATTTTATTATCTTTAATATGACATATATCCGATGCAATTGCACTTAAAGAAGCTACTGGATCATTCATCAAGTTTTTTCCAGAGGTTACCACCAAGTCATTGCGAACAGATCTTTTGTCGTACGAGAGCATTTCCTTCTCCAGTTTTTCAATGTTGTCTTTAAAGACACAGTTTTCAGATTGGAAGGTGGAGATTTTCTGTCTGTACTGTGAAACCAGCAGTTTAATGTCATCATACTGTTTGCTGATAAAGGACACCGACTCCTTCAATTCTCGTACTTCTTTTAACAGTTCTTTTTTTAGGTTATCAATCATGTTGATAACTGCGACATCACTGCCGTTGACGTTTGAGGTTAAGTTTGCATTGATACTGGTGCTTGATGCAGAGACCGGGTCACAAAAGCTGCACTTAAATTCACTATCTGGGTTCGATGATAGCAGATCATATTGAATTTTTGATATTTTAGCGCATGCCGCGTGGACCCACTTTTTGCATTGATCGCACTCTACACAGTCCTGAGTATTCAAGCATTGCTTCTTGCAAGACTGGCACGGATCTTTAACAGTTTTCTTGGTGTTCACCATTACGAATTATTTTCCAAGATATTGACCACTATTTAAAGTTATATTTTAGATTTTAGTTTAGTTTTTCTTTCTTTAAATTGAAGTTTATTTAATTAAATTTCTTTTTTGTGAAGAGCAAAAATTTATGCCGAACTTGAACTTAATGACAGTGTTGCCAGACTTATCAGGACGATCGATAAAGTAAATTAAAAAATTAGTTTTCGTTTATTGTAAGTATTTAAGTGAAAATATTTAAGTAAAAAGTTAAAATTAATCGTTTTGTTCACGTGTATTTTGGGTCACCATCCTGTTGAAATGTTACTCCTTCTTCAGGATAAGCGTTCCTTTCCACAAAATCGGGAAGATAGGTCTGTAAAATATTTGAATAGTCCTCTTTCATCATTATTCCATCAATTTTGTGCAATGCTCCAACATGCCACCACGTGAAGCAACCCCATACCAAGACGTTTCCTCCACCGTGCTTGACTGTTTGCTTAACATGGTGTCTCTGGATGGTTTTCCCAGGTCGGCGCCAGCAATATTGCTTACCGTCAGATTGAAAGCGATTGAATTTATATTCATTTGACCAGATTAAATGTTTCCAGTCGTCTATATTCCAATTTTTGTGTTCCCGGCAAACTTTGACCGTGCCTTAACATTTTTCACTGACAATGCTAGTTTGTTTTTTTTTTACAGCTGAAACGTAGAGAAGCATCCTTTGGCGTTAAGCACTTGTATTTTTCATCTCTGCCATCATGAGACGTGCATCCGCATTAGACAAAAGTTTTATACGACCTTTTACTTGTTCTTTAGGAGCAATTTTTCACCTTTTCTGGACCCTGATGACCACTGACTGACTTATTTTAAGTTTATTAGCTATTTTTAGCGTCGAGTAGCCATTTTCTGTCAAGGAAGCAATGCTATCCTCAATATTTCGCGATACTGTGACATAATTGAAATGTTTATGAAATGCACGCCGTTTCAAGCTTTCACAGTTAATAAAACACAACCTCAAACTGAAGTACTCATAACTAATCGGTTGGTGACAAAAAAATTTAAAATTTGATATTTTTGCTGAAAATATAATTGGTGCAAAATTGAGTACATGTGAGTTGTCTTTGTTTTATTTTTTTCCCTCTCTGAATCTATCATTTTTCGTTTTGCATTATATGCCGTTATGTAAACAATTGAACAAGGAATGACGGAAAAAAAAAAATTTCCAATTCCCTTTGTTATTGTTATTCTTATACGCTTAGAGATGCAAGAAGTACAAACATGTACTCATTTCTGCTCCCTACTGTATGTACAATCAGTAATGGCATTTGGGTTTTGTGGAAATGTACTGAATGGAGAGTTGAAATGTACTTTTTAGCTCGTTCATTGCTTTGCACGAAAAGAGTTGAAAAGAAAAGTTAAAACAAAATGTCAAAAGCTGATGAAATTTCAATAATGTTAAAGTAAGATTAATTAAAAGTTCAGTTTTGTCAACTATAAAATGTAAATAATCCAGGAGTTATTGTGAAAATTTACAATTTGGAAATTTTTAACCAGATTACTTTTGCAACATTTTTTTTTCTGAAAATGCAGTGTTTTCATAAAAGATGCAGTGTCGCAGTGTGGTACTTTAAAATGCAGTGAAAAACTGCGATTGAAGTGACAGCGACAGCCCTGTTGTAGCCTATTACACTCACACACGCTCTGATAGTTCGCTCTCGCAGTTGTTACCAATTTTCACCATACTACCAGTATATTTGCTCAGTGCTGTGAACCATTCACGGTGAAAAGTCATATGACTCACATCCGAATCTGCATACCAACAGCTTGATTCTTTTTCATCACTATATTCAATGGTACACCATGCTAATTCAGTTTTTTCTTTATCTTTATTACATTTATCATGATCTTTTTGGTCTTTGATTGAAAAACTTTGGTATTTGGGACACACTTTGTCTTTTGCCCAATAACCAACTTGGCCACACGAATTAGATTTGGTTTTCTTTTTTAAAATGTCAATCTTTGATAAACTTGACTTTGGTGCAATTTTCTTTTATTGAGTTTTTACATTTTTACATTGTTCACCATTCATTCGATTTAAATTGTCCTCTTCTAGCTGTAACGGCGACATTAGAGTATTGTAACAGACGGTTTTAAAATTATTGAATCTAATTGGCAAACTGCTAATAATGTGAACTATTTTCAATTTTTCGGACAATTTTTCGCCTTATTGTCCAATTTCAGATGCTAATTGATTTACTTTTGCAACATAACCTGCTACGGTTTCGTCAGCTTTCATTTTCAATGAAAAATATAGTGTCATAACACGAATTTCGGAATTCTTTTCTTAAATGCTATTCAACTAATCCATCATTTCTTTTTCTATTGTGTATGTCAACACAAAATTCGATCGTTCACCACCTAACGATCGAATGATAGCATTTATGACTTTCCTTCATTTCATTGATATTGTTCTTTCAATGTTTGCGCTGCATCTGAAGCGGGGATATCACCCTCTACATATATTCTTCGTTAAGCCTCTTGCTTTCATGTATGCTGTGATTTGGAACTTCCATAGTCGATAATTTGATCCATTCAGAATGTGACCACTGAAATTATTTTCTTCCTTGTGTATGATGACTGAATAACGCGAAAATTGCAATGTTCGCAAAATGGCGTCTCAACAAAAATTATTGTTGATTCGTACGCTTAAAATATTCTTTCTAGTACATAAACTAGAAGGTTTTTGATGATATGGTTAGTAGTACTTGGAACTAAAACCACAAAATATGTTCATTGATTCAAAAGCTCAGATTTCTGAAGGTAGAACGAATATTTTATTGATTTGTTTCGTTTTTTTACATATTAAAAGTGGAAATAATACAAAATACAAATTAAACAAAGAGCGCAATTAATAAAATGCAAAAATATCAAGAAGTTGCAAAATTAAAAAAAGTGCGAATTATGCAAAAATAAAAGAACTAAATAAACAATTTTCAAAAAAAAACCATAAATTTATTTTCTTTATTATTTGAAAAGAATCAGCTCCCCGTCCCAAATCACTCTTCCACTTCTGAAAGCACGGAGGCTTGTGGTCATAAAATATAACATATATTATTGAACTTAAACGATTCCATTGTCGCATTTTTCCTTGGAACACAATGCTCATCAAATGCTTCTGATACATCTTTCAAAGTATTTGTTCACCAAAATTCTACCTTCTGCCCCATTATTCGGCAACAAAGTGTCGTAAATGTGGTGAACTTCGTCTTTGATATAAATTTTTATTTAAGTCTTCAACAAAAAAAAATTTGCTGTATTGGGGTGCACCATGCACAAATTAAATGACACAAGCCACACTTTTCATAAAAATTAATAATAACACCAAAGCGTAAACGCTTTAATTTCGATTAGTCTTAATTCTGTTTTTATTTTTCTAAGTTCTTACTTTGTATGCAAAATTTACAAGTACATATTTTCTTTACCTACTTTTACCACTATTTCTTACACTCCTCCTCCATTCAAAATTTCCCCTTTTGATCACCAATCAAATTCACACGTGGCAATCGCGTAATTTTGGGTTTCTCATAAAGAAAATCTAAGCCGCCAATAACAACAACTGCACTAGGTTTTGGCCTTGACTTAAAAAGTCATTGGCAGCAGTGCAAGTCATTGTTTGTTGTTTTTGTACTCGTGCTTTTGTAACGTAACACTTGTTGTGGCTATTATGCTAGGGTAGTGCTCTTCATGCGTTAGCGGCACAAGCCATAGGGGATGATCAGCAAATTTATTTATTTTGAATTAGTATTTTTATTATTATCTATTGCAGTCCGATTTGATATCGGAGACGTTTTATTTTGGTATTCAATTTGTTAACTTTAAATGCGGTGGGAAGGGATAGTTCCTTTATTTTTCATAGTAAATTTGGGATTTTGGTTTTATTGGTTTTTGTGGTCCCAAATTGTTTATTTTAAAATTTGGTAGGAAAGTTGATTTGTTTATTTCTTATTATGAAATATGGTAAATCAGAATTTGTGGTTTTAGGGTGGCATGTAAAAAGGTTGAAAGGAAACTAAGAAAGTGATCTTCTACGACCAAACAATATTAACCAACCGGTTATAAATTTATTTCATCTTGGTCGTAGGGGATCAAATTTATGTCACTTTCAAATGGCTGTAACTTTGCGAGGAAACAACGCAAAGTTACAGCCAGTTGAAAGCTGATTTTAAAGAGAAAGAACAGTAAAAAATAAGCTGATGACTTGGCAATGTTGAAACAAAAATTTAAATTTTTATTTTGAGAAAAAAATTCTTCTGACCTCAAATGTCTTTAAGCGCTCATTAAACTCATGTCATTTCTTTCTTATATAAGTGCAAATCCAAAATAAAATTTTAAGCGAAAAAAAAGGTGGGTTTTTTCAGAAAATTAGCATTGTTTTTTTTTCATAAAAAGCGCTAGAACTCTGCCAATTTTCAACCATTTCGAGATTTTATAAAGACTCTGACTGAGAATAAGAAGTTAATTATTTTAACTTGGATGGAAATGGTGCTTTTTTGAAAAAATTTTCAGCGGATTTTTAATTTTTGACACCAAAACTTAAAAAAAGCATAGCTTCGTAAAAAAAAATTTTTTTTTCAAATCGAGGACATATGGGTTCCCTTATGTCCCTTGAAAAACGACATATTTAATCGGCAACCAATCCTTTAATATGAAATAATCCGACTTAATTTGAAATGGACTTGGTCTGTGGCATATGCACTGTAAGGATGTCATAGCTGCATCTTACATCCGAATCATCCCAACTGCAGAATACGCCTTCTGATTGTTACTCGTATCCTGTATAGTTGCTGGTGCCGTATCTGTACGAATGTCAAATCTTGAGCTGGCTTCTCCTGCAGCTGCTTTGTGGACTTGTGCAATAGTTTTTGTTTTTGAGTTTCCATCCTCAACATTATTCAGTCAGATCCATTATTTTTGAATTGAAATCTGTTGTCCGTACCAACCTGAATTTGCGTGGGGGGCAAAAAATTTTACTATATTTAACTTCTTCTTTAAAAATTTTTCTTTTTCTCAACCAACCATTTAGCAGTCTGCAAATAAATACATATATAAGTATATTAAAGAACTTCACTCCCGCTTTTGTCGGTTATTGGAATGTGTTCTTATTTTGCGAAGAGTAAAAACCAACTGTCTTAAAAGCAGAGGAAATGCGATTTTAGCTTATGATGCGCATTGGGGCATTTAATAATGACGATGCAAGGCCGAGTCATTGGAAACAAAGATTCTATACCACTCATTAGAGCTGTTTATACGATGATTGAAAAAATGAAACCACAAAAGAGTTTCGATCAGAATCAGCTTACGCTTACGCTTCAAGTCGTCCTATTTGGGGATAGCTACCAGTCAAAAATGCCAAAGGAGTCTGTTGTTGAAGAAACACTGGGTAAATGAAGCAAATCGGACATCATGCTGAAATCAGCATGAAAAAAATTTATTGAGTAAGTTTTTGGTTGAAAAATAAGTAGAGATAGGAAATTTTTTCGGTTTTTTTTTTGGATTTTTCTTAAAAATGCTTCAATGCCATTTTTGAACCAAAAAATATTAAAAGAAACATTTTTTTTGGGACTTAAAATAATTAAACACGAAATTTTTTTTTCAAATTTCGAGCACCGACGGCTTTTGTCAAACAAAAATAAATTGTTCATTTCTGACAAGATATGCACCCTCTAGCATTTTTTGATCCCAAAAATATTTGAAAACAAATATTGTTTGGGCCTTTAACTTAAAATACTAAAAACCGAACATTTTATTTCAAAATTCAAGGTCCGCTGATTTGTTGGGAATTAAGTTTGCTCTTCTTTAATAAAAGAAAATTGTAAATTTTCGGCCGGTTCCAAAAAACAGTATTTTATTTTCCATATTCGTGCTCCGTGGATTTGCTGGAATTTTATTATTTTTTAATTAAAGAATAAAAATTGTTAATTTTCGACAAGATTTGCGCTCTCTAGCGATTATAGAACCAAAAGACACGATTTGAGATCAATATGCGGTGGTGGTGACACAGCTGTATAAGGTGCGTCAAGGAATGGAAAAAGGTACAATCTTTAGGCAGCAATCGAAACTTACCCGTCTGGAATGGAAGTATGAGAATCATCATTTTCGGCATTAATAAGAATCATATATCCACAACGGAGAGGCATGTCGAGTGACAGATTGAATAATTTATCGATTCTGGCTTTCGAACACAAACGACTTGAGTCTATAGATCTAGACATGGTTTTGAAAAGATTCAATGCACTGAAAAATCGCAAACAGTTGTTTCAAAGTTATTTATTGTTATTGTTTCAGAAAAAAATAAACTGTAAACCCAGTTAGAACTGTAAAAATAAATTTTTTAATTGCTTTTGGTTTCGAATTTTCCTTAAGTTTTTCTAAAAAAATGTGTGAGGGGCAAAGGAGACGCGTGGAGGGGCAAAACCACCCCCACCCCCCCTAGCCCCTGGGTTGGTACGGGCCTGTCATAACCTACTTCAATGCATTCAACTTTATTGAGGATTAGAGACAGATGGGAGTAAACCTGCTGATAAAACTCTTGAATAGTTGACCTACCTTATACCAACGAAGTCATTTAGTACTAGTGTTTCGGTAAAAAAGCGAGATTTGTATTAAAATGAATAAAAAATTATACAAGCATCCGGCCTGATAGGCTGATCATGACTCAAGAAATAAAACAAAATATTGGTTTTTATTTTTGGTGAATTTGGATGAGATATGATGAATTTAATTATTTTTTTATATGGAAAGGTGTGGAATTGCCTATTTTTCCAAACCAAACTAAGCTATGAACCTTTTAAGAACTATAAGAAAGATATGTACCAAATCTTATTCATCTCAAATAGATATTGAGATATGATAAATTAAATTTTTTCTCATATTGGAAGCATGGCACCGCTTATTTTTTTCATTGAATCTTAGTTCTGCCTCTACCTTTTATAAACGTAACAAGTTTTATTCATCTACGTCAAGTAGTTGGTAAAAAATGATGAGTTCTGTTTTTCTTTTACGTGGGGGGGAGGGTCATGACATCGCCTATTTTATCCAAACCAAACTATATTACAAACCTTCCCCAAATCATAAAAAACATATATGTGCATATCCATCAGATTTGGCCTTTTAGCTGGCCTCGTTTTTTTTTTTTTTTTTTGGAGTACATCTGCTTTTGAGGAGACTCTTCAAACATGGTTTTTCTTGAAGTTAAGACTATCTTTAATTAATATTCAAGGAGGAACAATTAAAATTTTAAGGGAGACATAGTTAAAATTGCATTTAAGTTAAAAAAAAAACATGAGAAGTTACGTACAAAGTTAAGTAAAAAAAAAAGATATCTGAATTTTATTTGAACAACCTTGAATATTAATTCAAGACAGCCTTAGCTTCAAGAAAAACTATGGCTGAACGATGTACTCCAAAAAAAAAAAAAAAAAAAAACGAGGCCAGCTAAAAGGCCAAATCTGATGGAGTTACACATTGTTCTATCTTTAAATCAAACTAGATTTTACTTGTTCACTGTTTATTGATTTTAACTCTAACGAAGCTGTACAAGAACTGATCACACAAATTTATTGCATGACCATCAACCGGTGTTTACATAATTCATGTTCAGTTATTTAGTACATAAGAATATATATCTATGTATGTATGTATATATAACAAATTAACTGTAGGGAATTAGAGTGATGCAAATAAACTTTTAGACATCATGTAATACATTACATTTTCCCCTTTTTTAAATTATGTTTACAATCCAAAAAATAAACATTTACAAGTAATTTATGCTTAAATAAAAATATAGTTAAATGCAATTAGTATTAATTCAAAATTTTATAAATTACAATCTTTTGTCTTCTTATTAACAAATTCAATGTTTAATATTTGACATGTTCATTTATAAGTGAGTTTATTAGGTTTATTTTTAATTCGTTTTGATCTTCTAAGTGTAATTGATTCATGTAAAACTTTTTTATACTTTTTCTTTTTTTGTAATTTTTTTGTACTAATATTTGTATTGTTATTGTTCTTACTATTTTTATCAGAAGCTTTCATATCTTTATTAATCTCTGTTGATATAAAGGAATGGTATTTATCTTCTAAATTTGAATATCTTAATTGATTTCTATGCACAAATCTTATGGAATTATTAATATTTATCAAATATGTATTTGGACTAATTTCTTTATATACAGTTGCAGGTATCCATTTTATAACATCTTTAAAATGGTTTCTATACAATACTTTTTCACCTTTTTTAAAAAATGATTCACCCTTTTTTAATATCTTATTTTTACCTTTTGGTTTAATTGATTTATTCATAGGCAATTTGACTGAAACTTCTTTAGACAAAGAATTAATTAATGTTCTTGGAGTAAAAGAAAATATCATGCTAGCTGGACTGCGATTCGTTGTTGTGCTCGGTGTGTTATTGTAGCACATTAAAATTTTATTTAATTTTGTTTGAATCGAAAGAGACTTTAAGGTTTCATCAATTAAATATTTTTTTAAACTATTTTTTATAGTTTGTACCCCTCGTTCGGCTAAGCCATTGCTTTGTGGGTGATATGCAGGTGATTTCTTTAAAATAATATTGTATATTTTCGCAAATTCTTCGAATTGAAATGAAGAGAATGGAGGGCCATTATCTGACACAATTTCAGTTGGATAGCCGAAAATTGTAAAAACTGATAGTAGACTACTACATAAACTCGAAGCGTCAGTTTTTAACATATGTTTTATAATTATATATTTACTAAATGAATCAATATAAATGTAATACGTTTTTGTTTCAAAGTGAAAAAAATCTAAGTGTACTCTTTCAAAAGGTCGTTCGGATCTTGGCCATTTACTAATAATTTTTTCTTTTGGTACTTTTTGTGTAGACTGACAACTAAAACAACTGTAAATATACTTTTCAATGGACTTGTCTATTTTAGGCCACCAAACTGAACCTCGTGATAACATTTTTACCCTTACTATTCCATCGTGATTTTCATGTAATGTTGAAAGTACTTCTTCACGTAATTTTTCAGGTATAACCAATCTGTCTCTGTAATAAACACAATCGTTGTCGGTTGATAAACTTTTGCGAACATTAGACCATATTTGTAAATACGATGGTATTTTTACTGGCCAGTTGCTCTTTACATACTTCATTACTTTGGACAAAATTTCATCACTAGCCGTGTAGGCTCTTACCTTTTCAACACTTATTGGCATTTCCATTATATCGGAAAGGTTTTTAATTGATTCTATCTGTGTTTCGGTTTCTAATGGCAAACGAGACATAGCATCAGCAGGTGCATTTCGTTTAGCCGGACGATATTTGAATTCGTATTCATAAATTGACAGCATTACAGCCCATCGCTGCAATCGTGAAGCAGTTATGCTCGACGTGTCCCTGTTTGGATTAAAAATTTCTTTCAATGCTTCATTATCACTGCACAAGGTGAATTTATGACCATAGATATACTTATGGAATTTTTTAATTCCAAACATAACCGCAAGCGCTTCTCTGTGTATTTGAGAATAATTGCGCTCTGATGGAAATAATGTGCTAGACGCAAAAAGAACTGGTTTTTCAACACCGCTTACCAAATGAGCTAACACGGCTCCAACTCCATAAGGGCTCGCATCGCAAGTCAATATTATTGGCTTATTTGGATCATATAGTTCCAACAAATTATTACTTATAAGCAACTTTTTTGATTTCCTAAAACAATTTTCTATTTCTGGTGTCCAATCAAAATTTGTGTCTTTACGTAGTAAGTTATATAAATTTTGTAATTTACTTGATAAATTGGGTATAAAGCTACTATAATAATTTATCATACCTAAATATGATTGCAATTCATTAATATTCTTTGGACTCGGGGCATTTAAAATTGCTTCAACTTTTTCGTTGTTAGGTTTTATTCCTTCTTTGCAAATTGTGTGACCAAGGTAATTTATTTCTTTTTTAAAAAATGAACATTTCTCTAAATTAATTTTAATGTTAAAATCATTTAATTTTTTTAGTACTTGAAAAAGTCTATTTCTACATTCTTCTTTACTTGCACCTCCAATTTGGATATCATCTAAGTAACACGAAATTCCAGGAATTCCCAGTAACACTTGATCCATAACCGACTGGAAAATAGATGGTGCACTTGCAACGCCAAAAGGAAGACGCGTATACTGATATAACCCCTTGTGGGTGTTTATCGTTACATACTGTTTTGAAGTTTGCGATATTTTAAGTTGCTGGTATGCTCCAGACAAATCAATAACACAAAAATATTGACAATTAGCCAAATTTGCAAAAATATCGTCAATACGCGGTAATGGGTAGTGTTGAGTTTCAATAAATCTATTAATGGTTACTTTACAATCAATGCAAATTCGAATTTTCTTTCCTGGTTTCGAAACAATTACTATTGGTGAAGCATATTCACTGAAATTTACTGGGACTAAAATTCCCTCTGCACATAACCTACCTAATTCCTCTTCCACTTGCGGTCTTAATTTAAATGGTACGTCATAAGCTTTCCTAAATATCGGTTTCGCATCAGGTCTTAAAACTATTTCTGCAGTAAAATTTTCAATACTTTGATCTGGTGAGCAATCAAATATTCGCGGAAATTTAAGTTTAATTTCATTCAAAATTACATTTTCAAAATTGCTCTTCACTGCACTGAGAGTGTTATTACTAAATACCTGTCTCCAGTTAGGATATAATGCGTTCAACCAATTTCTACCGAGAAGTGGCTTAAAATCTCTTTCCGATTTTATTACTACTAAATCTAATGTATGATTTGTCTCACCATTCCCCAGGCTTGCAACAACCTCCACTTTTCCAACGCACATTAATGGATTACCTGTTACTGAAAAAAGTTTTTTATCAACAGAAATCAATTCAAGACCATGCAAAGTTTCCAAATACTTAACCTCTGATACAATAGAAACGCAAGCTCCTGTATCAACTTCCATTTCCATTACTTTTCCGCAAACAACTAGTTTCACGTACTCCGGATTACCCACAGCAACAGTAGCAGTATCACCAACATTATGTGTAAATCCATCTTCACCAGAAATAGTTGTAATACTGGCTCCTTCCATCATTTCTTCTACGCATTTTAAATGCTGATTTTCGGTACGAAAATTTTTCCTCAGTGGACATCTAACAGCAGTGTGACCTTTTCTATTACATTTGAAACACGTCCAATTCTTACAATAGCAATTATCATCATCGTGTCCCAGTTTTCCACATCGATTGCAATACTTTTTTGAAAACTTTGATTTGGAGTTGTGACCTTCATGACGACCTCGTGATTCATTACGATCTTGTCGTACAGCACAAGTGCTGTACTTCTCACTTCGTGCACTAATTTCCTTCGTTTCACCTTCCGCCATTTCCCAATTCAGCGCAATCTCGCAAGCTTTCTTGAAAGTTAAATCCGATTCTTTTAAAAATTTTGATCGTAGTCGACTGTCTCGGACTCCGCATACGAATCTATCGCGTAGTGCACGATTTAGAAAAGCATCAAAATTACATTTCTGCGCCAAAGATTTGAGTTCAACAATAAATTCTTTTATTGATCTAGAGCCCTGCTCCGCCTTGCTAAACTTATATGATTCTGCAATCTCGTTTACAGATGGCTCAAAATATTTTTTTAGTGCATCGACAAGTTCTTGATACGTTTTTTTACTAGGATCTTCTGGGGAATATAATTTCCGTAGCACAGAATAAGAATCAGCGCCAATGTACGTAATGAAGAATGCAACTTTTTTTTCATCTGCTACATCGTTCACTATAAAAAATTGTTGAAGCCGCATTTCATATTCTGTGAAATTATTTCCCATCAAGAACGGATCCATATGTCCCATCATTTTGGTTACTTTTACAGCTGGCTTCGATTAAGTGTTTTCTTTTACTTCTTTTCCAGGAGTCATTAACTTTTGCTTTTGAAATTTCTTGATTTAATTCCAATTTTCCTCGTCGCCAAAATTGTTCTATCTTTAAATCAAACTAGATTTTACTTGTTCACTGTTTATTGATTTTAACTCTAACGAAGCTGTACAAGAACTGATCACACAAATTTATTGCATGACCATCAACCGGTGTTTACATAATTCATGTTCAGTTATTTAGTACATAAGAATATATATCTATGTATGTATGTATATATAACAAATTAACTGTAGGGAATTAGAGTGATGCAAATAAACTTTTAGACATCATGTAATACATTACACACATATGTATGCCAAACAGAAAAATTATCTAATTAGTTCAGTATCATGGCCTCATCGGTGGCCATGTTTTCACATGCTTTCCTAATCGATCAACCAAGGCAAAGTCGCTTGAAAGCTGATGCGATCCAAGTACTTGTGTGCATTAGCTCTTGGACCAAATCTAAACTCGGAAGACCCACATGCGGGTTAAAAATAAAGTAAAGTAGCTTACTCAAAATAAAATACTAAAATATTAGTTAAATATAAATATGAATATAAAAATTACATTCATATTTTGAATCAGCATATGGTTCTTAGGAGTTCGGATTTGGTCCAAACGCGCCTCGTTCTTGGTTCCGAGAACGAGACGATTGAAAAATAAATTTTCCTAGCTCAACCGAGGCGAGATCACACCGGAATCTCGCCTCTTTCTCGTAACCAAGAACGAGGTTGCCTCGTAGCCTCCACTATTTAGTACTTCAGTGTGCCCAAATCAGGTTTGTCTGCGTAGTGTAGAGTAAGGCACTTGGAATGCGCTTCAATCAAGGAGCGTGCTATAAGATTTGAGTGAAATGTCTACATTGAATGTAACCTTATTTCGTATTACATTGAGGTTTCCGTAATATTTTGGAGTATCCTTCATGGGTTCGTAGATCTGCATAATGCAGTTTACACTTTTTTCCAGGAATCAAGTTCACCTGGACTACCACTAAAATCTGAAAAGCATCGGACTAAGTCCAGTACTTTATCCAATTTATTCAAATGAGATGAACCAATGGTCATGTCGCTGATAATTTGTAAACACACCTTTGAGTTAAGAATTGACTGAATCGCTGTTCTACACTGATTGGTAATTAGGGTTTCCATTTGGTTTTCTACATCAGAGTTCATTTCAAATTGGTTTGCATTGCCAGCATTCGGATTGTGGGGTGCCTGGTTATTATTACCAACGTTCAGGATAGGTGGTCATAACATTGGAAATTTGTTTTGCTATGTTATGCTCACAAACCTGGCTGGACTACCACTATCAATTAAAGAAACAAATTACATATTTAACTAACACTCACCGTTAAGCAAATCTCAATAGGATACGTATTATCTGCACAATCTGGTTTAGTGTTTACGGCATTCAAAATTCTTAATGTAGCTTGTGGGTAACTCTTGACGACGTGATCTTTGCTACTTCATTCAAAACAAGCACCAACAGCACATTTAGGTCGGTTGCATTCACTGGAGCCGTGTCCAAACTAGGAACAATTGAAGCATCTGGTACCAGCATTTGTTTTCTACACTGCGATGGACTACATTTTGAAAATCATGATCATTAGCTCGCTTTCTTTTGTATTTAATAAGGAGTTGTTGAGCCTCGCTCAGACTTTTTGCAGCATATTACATAGATGTATATGCTGTGTTGTCTCTTAAGCCATCAATCACAGCATTAATGACCTCATCTTCGCTCAAATTAGCCTGCGATGCAATTCCTTTAATTAACGATAAAAAACTTGTTTTATTTTGTAGTCTTATTTCAATTTTTTATTGAACAGAAAGCAAAATAAATATTTTGTAATCAACTCTTTAAAGATATAAAAGTGAATGAACAAAAATATAAAATGTCCGACTCTTATGCTATATGACAAACACATTGGCATGTAAGTTGCCAACTTTCAACACTCTTCTTCAATGTTGATGTCTCTTATATTAAAAATAAAATTAGATTTATTAAATTTATACAATGCAAATGTTTTGTCTGACAAATCCTATGTAAAAATATCTGCCACCATATCAGCCGTGGGACAATACTTCATCGATATCTGCTTATTTTGGATGACATCCCTTATGTGATGATATCTGATGTCGATATGTTCACTTCGTTTGTGGTATACTGGATTACTTGCTTTTTGTGCTCCCTGGTTCTTAATATGGAACGTAACCAGACCACCTTCATCATATTCAAGTTCCATTAAAAATCTTTTTAAGTGAAAGTGTACGACCTTTCTTGCTGCTTCGGATGCTGCCATATACTGAGCATCCGTGCTCCTCAACGCTACTGAATTCTGTTTCTTTGATTCCCATGATACTAGACATCTTCCTAGAAAAAATGAAAAACCACTATATGACTTACGGTCAGGAACATCACCGCCCAAATCCGCGTCCACAAATCCTTCCATCGATGGCCTGCGTGGCATACCGTACACTAACTTGTATTCCACAGTGTCTGTGAGATACCTTAAAACATGTTTCACTGCTTGCACATGTTCTTGATGAGGGTCTGCGATACGTTGTGCCAATTTCAAAACTGAATGCAGAATATCAGGCCTTGTGGTTATGGCCAAACACATCAATGCGCCAATCTTTGATTGATATGGTTGTTAATCAACCTTCTTGTATGCTTGTGCAAATTAAATTTATTTGTTTTCGGTTAAGTAAAAAAAAACTTCATTTATTCATTTGATTTCTTAACACTTGTATGATTAGATTGAACTTTAACTACTGCTTAGGTTGATACAGGACTGGAACTCAAACTGAAACTAAAGATGCTTTACAATAATTGATTTACTATTTATAATAAGTTTTTCTTCTTCTTAATTATTGTATAACCATTCACTGTCCTAGCCCGTTTTTTTGTAGGTAATTCTTTTTTTGTAAGACACAAAATTAGGTCTACAGTAGCAAGTCGTTGCTACGGAAGGATAGTGTCTATTTTAAAACATTGAAAAAGTGAGCCAACAGCACTTGAACTGTGACTCTTCGTAGTATAGAATTAAAACACGAAATTAGATTAACTTCCACTTTATAATTGATTTATTAATTTGTAACGGCTGACTTATATACTAATAAAATACTTACTAAAGCAAAAACATTACAACAACAAACACCAAGTTACTCGGCACAGTGAACTCCAAGTACAAACGCAAGGACAAGCAAAAAATCAAACCTTTTGGTTTACTGAACTTTGAGAGCAAACATAAAAAAATGCATTCAAAATTGTATTGCAGGTATCATGTTTATTGCTATGCTTGTCGGTGCGTCTGTACATTTTGTCAATTAAGCACATCAACCGTCCAATTTTTAAATAAATATTATATTTCAGCTTTCGGTTGTTAACTCCAAAAGTAAATTAACTTAACAACCAAATGCAACAAAATAAAAAATTAAAAATAATGTTACTGTGTTAACACGCTGCCGGCCTTGAATTGATAAATTCATAGCAACGGCAGCGTTTCGTTGTTCGTGGTAACGGGACTGGCTCAGCTTGTGTAGTCTTTGTGATATTCCTTAATCTGTGCATTGTTATCAAGATGGCAGCAATGACCAGGGCAATGGCTACATAACTGATGAATAGGCTGTGCGTATTGGTCGTTGTGACATCATTTCGGAGAGCGGATTCACTGATGTGTTCTAACTGCCATTTTCTCGAGATCTTGTATGTTGGGCTTAAACAATTTGATGCTGATATTGTTGGTAGCATACATGTTGAATTTTTCGTTAACTGTGTTTATTTCAGTTACGATTTGTGTGCGACCCTTTATGGTTATTAGATCGTTTTTGATAGTGCAATCATGGCGAAGTTGTATCTAACCGCTGTTTTCGAGCTCAAGCTGATCTATTTCATTTTTGCATGCTGCGCTGAGTTGAATAGTGCTTAGGGTGGCGTAAATCCAATGATTAGAATGTTTTAGCTGGTGCCATACTGTTCTGTCAACCAGTTTGTAAAACTCGCATTTCGAGTAGGCTTGATTGTTAAGCAAATCTAGCTCGCATTTGTTGACTGTAGATGCTTTGTGATAGGTTGGTTGCACATTCTGACAAAGTAACTCTTCGTCACTTAGTGATAAGCACGCGTCGAGCTGCCTCTGCGACATTGGAACAAATTCATCGCGATGTGGACTGATTGCCAAAAACCTTGTGAATAATTTGACTTCTGAAAGTGATTCATTATTTGCTGCCGCGATTGGAACAAGGTGCAATAATTGAAATTCCTTCGGGTCTGCTAGCGGGAGTTGTATGCTAAATATCACATGGGTTTTTGTGACAACTCCATTGACCTTGCTGAGTTTTTATATCTCAAGTAGGTTGTTTTGATGGATGGGTAGCT
Organism: Tricholauxania praeusta; assembly: GCA_949775025.1. Taxonomy (NCBI): domain Eukaryota; kingdom Metazoa; phylum Arthropoda; class Insecta; order Diptera; family Lauxaniidae; genus Tricholauxania; species Tricholauxania praeusta. The sequence continues at coordinate 85,800,636 of OX459031.1, forward strand.
GCAAGTGTGATGGAAAGTGAGCCTTGATTTTCAAAAAAATTTCTTCATTGAGTTGAAGTGGAGTTATCAACAGTGGGTTGATTTTTTGATGGCTGTCGATGAGAATGTCCGTTAATGATGAGTAAGTCCACAGTAAGTTGGAAACCATAATGAACATTTGAATTGACAGCATGATAATGTTTTGGGAAACAAGGAGTTCTTGCAGAGATTGGTTTTCTGATTTACCATACAATAATTGGTTGATTCGTGTGTCGATTTCATCAAACTTGGCCTGAGTGTTTAGCTGGTTTGCCTTGATAATGTTGATCGTAGAATCAATTAACGAGGTTTGATTTTTCAAAAGAAACTCCAAATGTTTGTCGTTTTGCTTTAAACCTTCAATTGTTTCTGACATTTTTGTAGCGTACTTTTCATCAAGGATGCCAAACAGTGAGTTCGCAACATTTCCGACGATATCAATGGCACCTCTTTTTGGCCGCTTTACAGAGAGAAGGTTGAGTTTTGACTGTAACTCATTCTGAATGTGGTCAAAGAAGTTTAGTAAGAACTTACACGGTCAGTCATCTGAAGAATTGTCGCATAGCTTCTGTAGCGTTGAAGTTCCATCACCAAGCAAGTTCATTTCTTGATGAAGTGGTTCAAGATCAAAGTAAACCACCATGTTCCAGTTGGTAGTAGCGAACTTAACCTTGCTTAATTCTTCAAAATATATTCCAGGTTTATTATCAAATTTTGTAATGTTGATTGGGCTGCATAGCGCAAGTGGCAACATCATTAATGTAAGGATAGTGAGTAGCAATCCTGGATTAAGACGAGAACGTTTTTTGGGAGTTGATTCGTTGGTCAATAAATTTCTTCTTATCCGGGTTAATGGAATGCTAATGAGAAGTGACACTGGTGTTTGCCTGGAAGGGTCCTGCACTTGTTCATGATGTTCTTCCTCATTGCTGGTATTACTAGGTTGTTGTGTTGAGTTTTCCATTGTTGACTCGGCGTGGTTATCATCAATTTCCTCTGCAGGAAACAGTGGGGCCAATCTGTGAACTGGTCTTTTGAATATACCTTTTTGTGTTTTGACATCACAGACTCTCACTAACCCATCGTCACCCTTGTAGACCTTAATTATGCGTCCCAATGGCCATTTCAATACTGGGAGGTTATCTTCCTTGATGATGACCATTGTGTTAGGCTGTATGTCATTTAATGGGCCCTTCCACTTATGCCTTTGCTGCAATTCATTAAGGTACTCCTTGGACCAACGCTGCCAAAAGTTGTGTTTAAGCTCTGATACTAGATGCCATCGGTCAAGTAATTTTCTTTTTGGATCTGCCGCATGCACATCAACGCTTGATGTGAGCTCTTCACCGATGAGAATGTGGCCAGGAGTGATGGCGTTTAGATCATTTGCATCTGAGGAATTGGGAATGAGAGGTCGGGAATTCAAAATAGCTTCGATTTCAATGACAACAGTTTCAAGCTCTTCGTAGGTGAGCGACGCTGATGATATATTTTTTATCAATAAATGTTTCGCTGATTTTACTGCAGCTTCCCATAAGCCTCCAAAGTGTGGTGACCTGGGTGGAATAAAATGAATTTCTATTCCCTTTCCACTGCATGTTCCGATGATCGATTCTCTAGCTGCTCGAGAGTATATTACGTCATCAAGTTCCAGAAGCTGGTTCCTTGCTCCTACGAAGTTGGTCGCATTATCGCTGTACAATGCCTTGCAGTGTCCTCTTCTTGCGATGAATCGTTTTAATGCCCCCAGAAATGCGTCGGTAGTTAAGTCAGTGACTAGCTCTAGGTGCACTGCCTTTGTTGCGAAACAGCAAAACACTGCTAGGTATGCCTTTTGAGGTCGTTTGCCTCTGGTTTTAAAATGTACCCAAAATGGACCACAATAATCGACGCCTGAATTCAGAAATGGTCGAGCCGATTGTACGCGATGAGCTGGTAAGTTTCCCATAACTTGGTTATATACAATAGGCTTGGCTCTCGTGCATCTTACGCACCGTTGAACGACTGCCCTTGTTAGGCTTTTTGCCTTGAGGGGCCAAAAACGCTGTCTTACTTGTGCAAGTAATGCTTGAGGACCGCAATGGTAATTTTCTTTGTGTATCTTGTCCACCAATAATTTAACGAGTGGATCATTGCCGGGCAATATCATTTGATGAACTGCATCGAATTGTTGTTTTGACGAACTTAGTCGCCCACCAACCCGGATTATTCCTTCTTCATCTAAGAATGGAGTTAATGAGCTTAAATGATTTGATGTTGGCACAAATTTGTTCTTTATCAGCATTTTTTTTAAGTCCTGAAAATCGGAGGACTGGATTTGACGAACAATAATCTTGAGGGCTGTGTCGAGTTCCATTGGCGAGAGCTGTGTGTACTCTGGTCGCAAGTCCTTTTGTCGCCTCGAATTTTTTGTAAACCGTAGCACATATCCGACCACTCACTGCACGTATCGAAATGAATTTTTCGAATTTATTGAATAAATCCAACATTCCTCCATGTCAAAACCTGTTGATTTTGCTGAGACAGCTACTGTTGCATTTATATTTTCGATTGATAATTCTCTTTTGAAGGGAGCTGGCCACATCTTTTCTTGATGATACAGAAAAAGCGGCCCGTAGAACCATATGTTGCATGTTGGTAGCTCCTTTGGTTTGAGTCCCCTAGACAGAATATCTGCTGGGTTTTGCTTTGATGGGACATGGCGCCATTGTTCTGTGTTGGTTATTTGAGTAATTTTAATGATGCGATGAGCAACAAATGCTGGTAGTGTGCCTGGATGATTGTTAATCCAGGATAATATTATTTGTGAATCGCTCCAATAAAAAGTTGCCTTATCTTGATATTTTAAGTCACGCTTTATCCTTGACATTAACTCAGATGCCAGAAGTGCAGCGCAGAGTTCTAGTCGTGGAATCGTTTGTGACTTAATTGGCGCCACTCGTGACCTTGAGCATAGTAAGTTCACTTTAATGCTATTATCATTTAGCACTGACCTGATATATATAGCAGCACCGTACGCCTTCTCTGAAGCATCAGCGAACACGTGTAATTGTATGTTTCGCTGACCTTGTTTACTGAGTACGTTTCTCTCTACTGTGACATTGTCCAACGCTGCTAGATCATTTTGAAATCGTGACCATAGTCGTTGAACTTCAAGGGGCAGCTCAGCATCCCAATCAATTTTTAGTTGCCAGAGCTGCTGTATCTGAATTTTTGCAGTCACCACCACTGGTCCAATAAGTCCTAAAGGATCAAAAATACGTGCCAAATCTGAAGTCATGCTCCGCTTAGTTGTGGTTGCTCGGTTTTGAATGTTGGCTCTTATGCAGAATCGGTCCGATTTCGGTAGCCATAGCAGCCCTAAAGTTTTTGTGGATTGTTTCTCTTCAGAGTCAAAATTTAAGTTAACCTCTTGATCTTCTGGTGCAATGCCATGCAACAGTTTTGGATCATTTGCACACCATTTACGAAGCTTCATTCCGGCCTTACTGAGGATAGTTATAAGCTGATCTTGGATGTCTAAAGTTTCTCTTATTGTATTTGCTCCAATTAATCCATCATCCACATAAAAATCGGATTTAAGAGACGCTGAACCCATTGGGAAATGGTCGTGATTTTCGTCAGAGAGTTGATTTAGGCATCGCGTTGCCAAATATGGGGCAGCTCGAGTTCCATATGTCACCATATTAAGCTGGTAGTATTTTAAAGTTTCTGCAGGGCTATCTCTCCACATGATGATTTGTAGCTTGCGATCTTCTGTATTAACCCAAATCTGGCGGTACATTTTTTCCACATCGGTTTTTAGAACATATTTGTGCATTCTAAATCGAAGTAAAATTGAAAATAGTTCACTTTGAACTGTAGGTCCATTGTACATGATGTCGTTAAGCGATACCCCGTTTGAAGCTTTAGCCGAAGCGTCGAAAACCACTCTTAATTTCGTGATGGTGCTTTCTGGTCGTAAGATACAATGTTGAGGAATGAAATATTGTGTTGAAACTATTTCTTTACTGCTGATTTCTGTCATATGTCCCAGCAATTTATATTCCTGCATGAACTGTGCATACTGAGCCTTTAAGTCGGCATTTTGGTTCAAACGTCGCTCTAAAGATAAAAATCTGCTAAAGGCCATTGATTTGGAATTTCCTTTAAGGCTGCTTGTCGTCCTTCTGAAATGCGTAGTTTTTCAGCAAGGCTGCTGTCGTCCTTCTGAAACTGGTTAGATTTTTTTTGAATTTCCAGTAAGGCTGCTTGTCGTCCTTCTGAAATGGGTAGTTTTTCAGCAAGGCTGCTTGTCGTCCTTCTGCAACTGGTTAGATTTTTGACATTCCAGTAAGGCTGCTTTTCGTCCTTCTGAAATGCGTAGTTTTTCAGCAAGGCTGCTTGCCGTCCTTCTGAAACTGGTTAGATTTTTGAAATTCCAGTAAGGCTGCTTGTCGTCCTTCTGAAATGCGTGGTTTTTCAGCAAGGCTGCTTGTCGTCCTTCTGAAACTGGTTAGATTTTTATAGAATTTCCAGTAAGGCTGCTTGTCGTCCTTCTGAAACTGGTTAAATTTTTGACATTCCAGTAAGGCTGCTTGTCGTCCTTCTGAAATGCGTACTTTTTCAGCAAGGCTGCTTGTCGTCCTTCTGAAATGCGTAGTTTGTGATGTTTTTTAACGAGTTTTATTCGCGACGAACATTTATTTCACTCGCAATTTTTCTCGGTTTAAAAACTTTCGCATTTTAACTCAAGCTTGATCCTGTCAGGTAGAACACCAGCAAGGATCACGTCGGGGTCACCAAAAATGTCTATGAATTAAAACATTGAAAAAGTGAGCCAACAGCACTTGAACTGTGACTCTTCGTAGTATAGAATTAAAACACGAAATTAGATTAACTTCCACATTATTATTGATTTATTAATTTGTAACGGCTGACTTATATACTAATAAAATACTTACTAAAACAAAAACATTACAACAACAAACACCAAATTACTCGGCACAGTGAGCCCCAAGTATAAACGCAAAGACAAGCAAAAAATCAAACCTTTTGGGTTACTGAACTTTGAGTGCAAAGCATAAAAAAATGCATTCAAAATTGTATTGCAGGTATCATGTTCATTGCTATGCTTGTCTGTGCGTCTGTACATTTTGTCAATTAAGCACATCAACCGTCCAATTTTTAATTAAATATTATATTTCGGCTTCCGGTTGTTAACTCCAAAAGTAAATGAACTTAACAACAAAATGCAACAAAATAAAAAATTAAAAATAATGTTACTGTGTTAACAGGCTGCATAGCGCAAGTGGCAACATCATTAATGTAAAGATAGTGAGTAGCAATCCTGGATTATAAAGTTGTCTTATCTTCGAATTTTAAATCACGCTTTATCCTTGACATTAATCGTTTGTGACTTAATTGGCGCCACTTGTGACTTCGAGCATAGTAACTTCACTTTAATGCTATTATCATTTAGCACTGACCCAGGCCCGTGTGTAAAAGGGGGATTTTGGTGGTTCAAAACCCCCCCCCCCCCCCTCTTTGGGAATTTTCGATCTTAGGTTTTTATTGACATTTAAACGAATAATCAAAAAGACACAACAAATTTTTTTTTTATGAAAGAACTAAAATGTCAATAAATCGTCGATGTAAGAGTTTTTCATTTTCGACAAAATTTGTGCTCTCTAGCTATTTTTGAACCAAAAAATACTATTTAGTTACTTACGTATTGATAACTGAGTATCAAATCATAACATAAACACTAGACTTGTTCAAATAAATTGCATGTTCTAGAATACTTCAAAAACACTCGATTTTCGAAAATTTATTCAAATTCGAGTATAACCTCATTTAAAAAAATAAAAAAAAATAGTCTTTGGGTTGCTACCAGAGCTGCAAAATTTTAATTTTTCGGAATTCGGCCAAAAAAATTAAGAAAATTTGATTTTTTGTTATTTATAATATTTTTTTTTTTAATTTTCTTTCGATTCTCCTTATATACACATAATGAAGTATCGAAAAAAATTGACCGCTATTTTTAAAGCTATTTTTAATACATAAGGAGAAAAACTGTGGTCTCTCCGCGAGCAGAGCTTCGGTGTTTCTTGTGTAACAGCTCAAATTCTTTATTGTTTTCACTGCAATCACCTTAATACACTGTAATTTGAAATTGTCAATTCCAATACATGAATTTTCATTAAAAAAATAAATGATAAAAAAAATTTTTTTCATTTGAAATTAAATTTTTTTATATTTTTTTTAAACTGTGTACTGTGTCATGTGACTAGTTATTGAAGCAAAATATTGTAATTACTTGCTTATAAAATACTTTGAAAATTTTCGAACCAAAAATCAAATTTTATTTTTTTTTTCTGATTTATTTTTTAATAGAAATTCATGTAGTGGCATTGACCACTTCAAATTATAATATATTAAGGTGAATGCAGTGAAAGCAACAAAGGATTTTAACTGTTACACATGAAACACCAAAGCTTTACTCGTAGGGAGACCACAATTTTTTTCCTTATATGTAAATAGGCTTAAAAAATAGCGGCTAGTTTTTTTTCGATACTTCCTTATGTTTAGATAAGAAAAATCGAAAAAAAAATTGCAAAAAAAAATTGCAAAAAAAAAAATTAAATTTTCTTTATTTTTTTCGCCAAATTCCGAAAAATGAAAATTTTGCAGCTCTGATTGTGACCCTAGGACTATTTCTTTTTTTTTTTAAATGGATTTAAGAGACGCTGAACCCAGTGGGAAATGGTCGTGATTTTCGTCAGCGAGTTGATTTAGGCATCGCGTTGCCAAATATGGGGCAGCTCGAGTCCCATATGTCACCGTATTAAGCTGGTAGTATTTTAAAGTTTCTGCAGGGCTATTTCTCCACATGATGATTTGTAGCTTGCGATCTTCCGTATTAACCCAAATCTGGGGGTACATTTTTTCCACAATGGTTTTTAGAACATATTTGTGCATTCTAAATCGAAGTAAAATTGAAAATAGTTCACATTGAACTGTAGGTCCATTGTACAGGGTGTTTTTTTTAGAGGTTTGTTTTTCGAATAGAGATAAAACTGGCATTTTATGGTCAAATCTGGCAACTCTAATGTCATTTATGTTCAGTTTGGTTTGCCATTTCATCATGAACAGGTTGACAAAAGAACAACGCTTGCAAATCGTGCAAATTTATTTCGAAAATAATGGTTCAGTTCGCGAAGTTTACCGCAAGCTCCGTCCATTTTATGGTCGACATAATCGTCCATCAGAGCAATTAATTCGGTTAACCATAGGTCGTTTTCGCACTACGTTTACTCTATGTGATAATACGCATCCGCAGAGACGTCGAACAGTGCGCACCGAAGAAACAATTGCCGCTGTAGAGCAAAATGTTGAAGAGGACCCGAATGAATCGATTCGCCACCGTGCACAGCAATTGGAGCTTTGTCCATCAACTTTATGGAAGATTTTGCGCAAAGATCTTGGCTTGCGACCTTACAAGATCCAGCTTGTGCAAGAATTAAAGCCGCGAGACCATGCAATGCGTCGTGATTTTGGTGTATGGGCCGAAAATGAGATTGATCTCGATGCTGATTTTCATCGCAAAATTTTGTTCAGTGATGAGGCTCATTTTTGGTTGAATGGCTACGTCAACAAGCAAAATTGCCGCATTTGGAGTGAAGAGAATCCACATGAGACCCTTGAGACGCCATTACATCCACAAAAACTGACTGTTTGGTGTGCTCTATGGGCTGGTGGAGTCATTGGGCCATACTTCTTCCGAAATAATGCTGGAGAGTCAGTTACCGTTAATGGAGACCGGTATAGAGCCATGATAACCGACTATTTTGTTCCCGAATTGGATGGCATGAATGTGGATGAGTTGTGGTTCCAACAAGACGGCGCTACATGCCACACAGCGCACGTCACAATCAATTTATTGAAGGAAACATTCGATGAGCGCATAGTTTCGCGGAATGGACCTGTCAATTGGCCACCAAGATCGTGTGATTTGACACCATTGGATTATTTTCTTTGGGGATATGTGAAGTCGCTCGTCTACGCCAACAAACCAGAAACGTTAGGGGACTTGGAAGCCAACATTCGTGGCGTTATTGCCGACATACGGCCCCATATGCTCGAAAAAGTGGTTCAAAATTGGACCTGTAGAATTGGCTTTATTCGAGCCAGCCGCGGCGGCCACATGCCCGAAATCATATTTAGACATTAATGGCATAAAATTATCCTTCCAATAAAGCCAAATTGATGGACATTAAAACTATTTTCTTGTGTTTTATTTCAATTCGAAGCTCTATACCTCTAAAAAAACACCCTATACATGATGTCGTTATGCGATACCCCGTTTGAAGGTTTAGCCGAAGCGTCGAAAACCACTCTTAATTTCGTGCTGGTGCTTTCTGGTGTTGAAACTATTTCTTTACTGCTGATTTCTGTCATATCTCCCAGCAATTTATATTCCTGCATGAACTGTGCATACTGACCCTTTAAGTCGGCATTTTGATTTAAAAGTCGCTCTAAAGATAAAAATCTGCTAAAAGCCATTAATTTGGAATTTCCTAAAACAGAAGAATGCTCTTTTAATGGCAGCTTGACTATAAATTTTCCATCAGTTAATCGTCTGATGTTTTGTACGAAATGTGATTCGCAGCGTAGTTCGTCTTCGGTGAGTGTATTACTGATGCTGGGTGTGTCTTCCAGCTGCCAAAATTTTGCAATGGTGTCTTCCAACTCTTCTATAGTGCATAATCCACATGTGACTGTATTTCTGTAAGGACTTGAAACCTTACCTGCGGTGTTTTGTAGCCTTGGAAGATTTTCTGCTAATTTTATTTTTCCATTGGTCAATAGATCCAAGTAAATTTCTGCACCTATTAAGCAATCGATGCGGCCTGGTAGTGCAAAATTTGGGTCAGCTAGAACAATGTCCTTTGGAATGTTCCAATCCACTATTTTTAACCGATGCGATGGCTGGTCGGAAACAATTTTGGGTATTACATCTACGTCCAATGAAGTAGCGAAATTTTTGTACTTTGATCGAAGTTCAATTGTGGTACGATGATGAATTGTTTTTCCGGATGCTCCAATTCCTCCTATATTCGTTGGCGTAGAACTTACAGTGCTTCCAAGCTTCTACATCAATTTTTCTGTAATGAGGTTTACTTGCGAACATGAATCTAGCAATGCTCGGCGTTCTATGAGCTGCCCATTGTCTGCAACTAGTTGTACTATGGCGGATCCGAGTAACACGAATATTTTATCATAATTGTTGGCCACTAGGCTGGCCCTTTGTGAATAGTTGCTTATACTCCCCTTTCCTGAAGTGTTCTGGCGTGGTACTGCTAATGCATTGTTTTGTTGTGACACCACTGATGCTGTTTGAACAGGCCTATCAAAATGTAGCAGGGTGTTATGTTTTCTTGTGCACTTTGTGCAATGCTGCAGGTGGCACGAGTTTGACCGGTGTCCTGACCTTAGGCAATTAGCACATAACTGAAGTTGTGATACCCACTGCTATTTTTCTTTGGAGCTTGCTTTTTCAAATTTCTTGCATTTGTATAACGGGTGGACTTCTTTGTGGCACACCTTTCACTTTTGTTCACTGGTCACAGCCGCCGCATACGCCCTAGGTGATAATTCTGTCTCACATCGCACTTCTAATGACTGAAATCTGCGCTCCAAAAATTTAAGTACTTCTTGAAGGGATACCAGCCGCCTGTTGTTGTCCAGACCTTGCTCAAATGACGTTTGAGTGACAGGGTCCAATTTCTTCAAAATTATATGTGCCACAATAGCATCCCAATGTTGAACCTGGATTCCTTGAGCCATAAGTCCATGAATGCATTCTTGAGTTACATCATGTAATGATTTTATAGCCGATGGAGACTCGACCTTAATTGATGACTGCGTTAGCAGCTTGTCCAGCAACTTTGTCACCAACAATCGTTTATTGTCGTAACGACTGGTGAGCAATGTCCAAGCTGCATTATAATTGCTTCCTTCCGCTGGAAGGTGCTTAATGAGGTTTTTAGGTTCACCAATTAAGGCTTGTGCTAAATAGTGCACTTTCTTGCTTCGCTGATGCGTGCGTTATGGACTATTTCGGTGTATAGATCCTTAAATGCTACCCATTGCCAATAATTTCCATTAAAAGTGGGAATAGAAATTTTCGGTAATGGGACGTTATTTTCTGGGTGACGAACTGGTCCTGCATCTAGAACTAATTGTTCGTCACTGCGAAGAGGGGCGTGTTATCTGAGTTTGATGATGATTGCCTCTACTCTTGCATTTCATAATACACCTCTGGAGTGTATTCTTGAGCCAAATCCGTCATATGCTTATCCAGAATGGCCAATTTTAAGGGTAATGTGAAGATGGATGGTTCATCTCCCTTTATGCTATTATTTCGTCAATATTCCGATTAAGTGCCTTTACCATGACTGTTGGTTACGTAGAACTTTTTGCACATCTACACTTAGTTCCGAAGTTTTATGCTGTAGAATCTGCTTCGGTATCGCGCCTCCGCCCGGTGGATTGACTGAAACTGCATTTGGTATATTAGCTGCAGCGCCTTCTTCGCGTCCACTCATTGGGATATGACCAACATTAGCACTTTCAAAGATACTTGCATAATAGGCCACCTTTTTTTCAATGTCATCAAACGTGTCAAAGCACTCATGACTGTCCGGAAAGTCTTCGGAATCCAAAAGTTCCTTAAGGTTGAGGTGGAACTCTTCTGCAAAATCCTGCAGCCTTTTTAACCGCTCCATAAAATATTCTGACGTCTTTCGTTGTTCAGAATCCTTTTTGAAATTTCTTATGAGCTGGTTGATTTCTTCACTCAGCTCCAGCTGTCTTTTTATTAAATTTTCAACTCCCTCCATCGCGTTTTTTTATTTATTTATGTTGGTTCAGCAAGGCTGCTTGTCGTCCTTCTGAAATGGCGTAGTTATTTATTTAATTTTTCAGCAAGGCTGCTTGTCTTCCTTTTGAAATAGTGTAGTTTTTTGAATTTTTTCAGCAAGGCTGCTTGTCGTCCTTCTAAAACTGGTTAAATTTTTGAATTTCCAGTAAGGCTGCTTGTCGTCCTTCTGAAAAGCGTAGTTTTTCAGCAAGGTTGCTTGTCGTCCTCCTGACACTGGTTAGATTTATTTGAATTTTCAGTAAGGCTGCTTGTCGTCCTTCTGAAATGCGTAGTTTTCAGCTAGGCTGCTTGTCGTTCTTCTGACACTGGTTAGATTTTTTGAATTTCCAGTAAGACTGCTTGTCGTCCTTCTGAAATGCGTAGATTGTGGTGTTTTTTTTAACGAGTTTTATTCGCGACGAACATTTATTTTACTCGCAATTTTTCTCAGATTTAAAAACTTTCGCGTTTTAACTCAAGCGTGATCCTGTCAGGTAGAACATCAGCAAGGATCACGTCGGGGTCACCAAACATGTCTATGTTAAAACATTGAAAAAGTGAGCCAACAGCACTTGAACTGTGACTCTTCGTAGTATAGAATTAAAACACGAAATTAGATTAACTTCCACTTTATAATTGATTAATTAATTTGTACCGGCTGACTCATATACTAATAAAATACTTACTAAAGCAAAAACATTACAACAACAAACACCAAATTACTCGGCACAGTGAACTCCAAGTACAAACGCAAGGACAAGCAAAAAATCAAACCTTTTGGTTTACTGAACTTTGAGAGCAAACATAAAAAATGCATTCAAAACTGCATTGCAGGCAGGGCTGTCGTTTTAGAATTTTTGACCGCAGTGAAAATTTCTAAAAATTCTGGAAAATTGAAGTGTTCGCAGCGTTTTAAAAACAGAAGTGCAGTGAATTTCGCAGTGTTATAAGATAAAGGACCAATTCCATTTCCAACCGTGCAGTCGGATGTTTTATGTTACGGAATTGGTTGAAATTTATGAAGTTATGCCCATTTTAGGTTTTGGTATCAAAAATTAAGAAACCGCTAAAAATTTTCCCAAAAATGAGTCATTTCCATCCAAATCAAAATAATTAACTTTTGTCTTTTTTTTTATTTGTATGGTGACCTTTTTATTAACTAGGTAAAATTTTGCGGGCTGTAGGTCAATTAATTTAAAAAACGTTTTTTTGTTTTTAAATTTTATTTTTAATAATTTCCGATATTTCGAATTCCTTTGGAAAACATCATCAGGGACTAAAAAATACAATTATTTTACATTACAACTATAAAAACAATCACAAAAAACATTTCAAGAAAACTTACATATTTTAAAAAATTATTTATAAAAACTTAAACTTCATAAGTTTTCAACAGAAATCACAACATTGAAAACACAAAAAACTTGACATTGAACAACAAAAAGTTTAAAAAATATTGCACACTTTTGAATAGAACCTATTATTCTCTCTCAGAATCTGTATAACATATCAAAATGGTTGAAAACTAATAGAGCTATAACGCTTTTTATGAGAAGAAAACAATGCTTTTTCTGAAAAACTCCATCTTTTTTTCGCTTTAAGTTTTATTTTGGATTTGTACTAATATAAGAAAGAAATGACATGAGTTTAATACGCGCTTCAAAAAATTTGAGGCCTGGAGAATTTTTTTCTTAAAATAAAAAACTAAATTTTTGTTTCAACATTGCCAAGCCATCTGTGATACTACTACTTTCAGCATATTTTTAATAACAACATCATCTACATAGTACCGTTCCTTTTCTGTAAAATGAGATTTCAAGTAGTAATCTGGGATGTTTCCTCGCAAAGTTACAGCCATTTAAAAAATATATGAATTTGATACCCTACGACCAAGATGAAATAAATTTGTAACCGGTTGGTTAATATTGTTTGGTCGCAGGAGATAAAATGCATGCATGGATGGATGATTTGAAAACAGTTTTAGTGGTTTTTTAATTTTTGACACCAAAACTTAAAATGGGCATAACCTCGTAAAAAATGTTTTTTAATCAAATCGGGGAAATATGGGTCCCCTTATATACTTGGAAAAACAACATATTTAATCAGCAACCAATTCCATAATATAAAATAATCCGACTGCATGGTTGGAAATGGCTTTGGTTAAAGGTATATTATTTTTACTAACATGAAAAAAAACACATTTTTTCGATATTTAATTTTTTGTTGAAGTTAAATAAATCAATTTGTGTCGTTCTGTGCCTCCATAGCATATTTCAGTACATTTTGTAAAAATTTAAATTATAAAAGTATATATCGTTAGCTTAGAGTGAAAATGTGCCAAGTCCTTTTTTTTTAAATTATACAGGAGGGGTAAAAAACCAATTGATGGTTCTAATTGCAATTATTTTTAAAAATTTTAAATGCAGTTTTTTAGTAAATGGTCCTTTTTTCAATTGCGGAAAATAGAACACTTAAAAAAATACGATTCTACCCATTTTTGAAGCTTTTTGTGACTTGGCACATTTTCTGTTGATTGCTTCTTACGTGAATTGAGGACTTGGCACATTCTCCTATAACGCTCTTTAAAGTTCCTAACGTGTCGTTTTTATGAATAAGTAAGTAAGTGTTTCAAAAACTAAAAGGAACTTTTTTATTATAATAATAACATAATATATATAACAATAAAATACAGTCTTACTTCATTGGTGTTAAAGGGGATATTAAGAAGTTAGTAACAAACATTTATGTCTTGTGTAAGTTATCATAAAATGAATGATGTCATTGGGCAAAGAAAGTCTTATATATTGCAAGTCCTCATATTTCTTATGTGTTTTTTTTTTTCTTTCGTGGTGAAGCTGTTCTAATTCAATCCATGACAAGGCGACTACACTTCTGTCTATTCTTTGAGGCAAAACTTTCCATTGATCAGAAAACCTGAGTTTAAAAAATATTTCACCATCTGGTGTATATTTAAAACCACGAATGTCTGTCACTTTAACATCTCCTTTACTACGACCAGGACGGATGTTTTGACTTAATATAATATTTTTAAATATTATAAAAAAACTATGGACCAAATCCATCTCAAACTATGCACGCGGACTATTTCATGTTACGAAATTGGTTGCCGATTAAATATGTTCTTTTTCAAAGGATATAAGGGGACCCAACTTTTCCCGATTTGATTAAAAAACTTTTTTTATGTAGTTATGGCCATTTTAAGTCATACCCATTTAAGGCTGAAAATTGTTTCAAAAAAGCAAATCAAAATAATTAACTTTTGTCTTTTGATTCTTATGTAACTTCTTAATCTCTGTTAGAATCTTTAAAAAAAATTTAAAATAGGTAAAAATTGGCAGAGTTATAGCGATTTTTATGAGAAAAAACAAACCTAATTTTCTTAAAACCCCACCTTTTTTTCGCTTAAAATTTTATTTTGGACTTGTACTAACATAATAAAGAGATGATATGAGTTTAAAGCACGCTTAGAGGCATCTGAGGTGAGGAGAATTTTTTTTTCCAAAAAAAAAAAAACATTTAAATTTAAACCTTGCCAGCCATCTGTGATACTAATACTTTCAGCTTATTTTAAATAATAACATCATTTAGTACCGTTCTTTAAAATGAGCTTTCAAATGGTAATCTGCAATGTTTCCTCGCAAAGTTACAGCCATTTGAAAAAGACATGAATTTGATCCCTTAAACCGACCAGAGCGACTCGAGTTAGTCATGAAAAAACCCGATTTTTTGTCAATAACGCTTTTATTTTTACTTAAACTGATGACAGTGCCTTCAGAACATATCTAGGTATGCTTCTCAAAGTCCCGTCATCAGATTAAATAAAAAATAAAAGAATTATTGATAACAAATGAGTTTTTCGAAGAGTGCTTCAGGGCACTCTTACCGGTTAGAGGGTTAAGAAGTTCTGTAAGAATCAAAAGACATAAGTTAATTATTTTGGTTTGGATGAAAATGCCGCTTTTTTGAAACAATTTTCAGCCTAAAATGGGCATAGCTTCATAAAAAAATTTTTTTAATCAAATCGGGGAAATATGGGTCCCCTTATATCCCTTGAAAAACAACATACATAATCGGCAACCAATTCCGTAACATGAAATAATCCGCGTGCATGGTTTGAGATGGATTTGGTCTATGATCCAAATAGGAGACATCGTATGGCTCAGAGTTTTTTCGTGCTGTCTTACAAACACCAATATGACCAGCAGGAACGTTCATATTTTGTTTTTCATAGAACGCTCTATAATGGAATGAACACTGTTCGACTCCATTTGCGTATGGCCGGTTTCATTAACCAATATATCGCTTAAATTGTTGCAATGTAAATATTTAATACGATTACACTCTTCTGCTAAAATAATTACTTGATTTAATCGAACTTAGCACATTTTCTAGTAAGTTTTTGAATGTTAAGGACTTAGCACAATTGCATTTCAGTGTTTACCGACAAGGAAAAATGAAACAGGTATACGATATTTGCGCATACAATGCATTCTCAATTTCCCTTTCTAACTCCATCAAAATCTCAATTTTCGAAAAAAGTGGACTTGGCACATTTTCACTCTAAGGCAGCGATATGTACAATCAGTAATGGCATTTGGGTTTTGTGGAAATGTACTGAATGGAGAGTTGAAATGTACTTTTTAGCTTTGCACGAAAAGAAGAAAAGAAAAGTTTAAACAAAATGTCAAAAGCTGATGAAATTTCAATAATGTTAAAGTAAGATTAATTAAAAGTTCAGTTTTGTCAACTATAAAATGTAAATAATCCAGGAGTTATTGTGAAAATTTATAATTTGGAAATTTTTTACCAGATTACTTTTGCAACATTTTTTTTCTGAAAATGCAGTGTTGTTATAAAAGATGCAGTGTCGCAGTGTCGTACTTTAAAATGCAGTGAAAAACTGCAATTGTAGTGACAGCGAAAGCCCTGATTGCAGGTATCATGTGAAATATGTCGTTGATATTTAAAATTAAACTACACTGCTTGATGCTCACAATTCGAGTGAATCTCTTCTTTATTTCTTATTCTGTCATTCTCAAAGTGTTGCCATACATGACATTACAAAAAGTGTTGCCATACATAATATTATAAAAGGTTGTTGTACAACTTGCTTTACATTTATTATAGTACAATACAGATACACAATACATAATTATACACATATATGCCTACAACTCGGCCGTCCTGACTTATAGAATCTCCTGATTCTACATCGTTTAGTTGTTTACAAACCGTGTTATTAATTTAATTTTTATATATATTTTTTTTTTTTTTGTTTTTTTTTTTTTTTTTAAAAAAAAAATTGTTTTAACACCAGATGCATGATTACACTTTATTCTTTACATAAAACGTTTCCCGTTAACGTTTATTTTGTTTTTTTTTTTTAAATTATACCAGGGCTTTAAGTTTGTAATTGACCAGGTTCCCTTGTATGGTATTGGGGTTTGTTGAAATCCTTCAAAATCTTCTACTAAATAACGATCGTTTTCCAAAATTTTCGACACTTTGTAAGGTCCCTTGAACTTGGGTATCAATTTACTTGATGCCCCCGTTTGTGAATTATTGTTCGTCACAACTACGTAGTCACCCACATTAAGTTTACGTGGTTCCTGCCTTTTTGCATCTGCGTACCTTTTATTATAGTCTTGAGCTTTCTTTTGAACTTCTTCTGCTTGTTTCCTAATTTTTTCTAAGCTTTCCACTTTTAATGTTTGTACCAATTCTAATATATTTTCTTTTAGGCTGTCTATAACTTTCCCTCATTGTCTTATTCCAAATAACATTACACTAGGATGCTCTTTTATTGCTTTATGCATTGTATTATTCATTGCACATTCCACTGACTCTAACACTTTGTCCCAACCTTGGTTATTTTCTGAATCTACAAGTTTTGCAATCATCGGTCCTAAGCTTTTGTTTATAATTTCTACTTGTCCGTTGGCTTGGGGGGAACTTGTCGCAACTTTGACGTGTTGAACATTATTTGTTTCTAAGAACTCTTCGAATTCGTTGGATGTGAAACATGTTCCTCTATCTGATATGACATATTTTGGTCTGCTATATGACCTAAAGTAGTCTTTTAATGCTGCGATTGCTTCCTTAGTTGCTGTCGTTTTTGCAGGATAAAGTCGCACAAACTTTGTGCACGCATCCACTATCACCAGCACGTGTCTACACTTAGTATTTTTACTATGAATTGGACCGAAATGGTCAATATGTACCATTTCAAAGGGCTTATCTCCTTTTGGGATCATATGCAATAATCCTTCTTTTTTTCCACTTTTTGCTGAAAAGCTATGCATTTCAAACAGTTTTCTACATGTATAGTTGCTTTTTTCTTTATATTTGGAAACCAGTAACTTTTTCCTATCATTTCCACAACTTTTTCCACGCCTACATGTCCAGTTTCGTCGTGATATTTGTACAAAACATGTTGTTCCATGGACTCAGGTACATAAAATAGTATATTGTTTTCCTTTTTCTTATAAACTATTCCATTTCTCATTTCGTAGTGGCTACTTTCTGTCATTTGTAACAGTACTTTGATTTTTTCTATCTTTTCATCTTTGCCTTGGCATATAATTAAATTTTCTTCAAAAGTGTTTGATTCGGTTGTTAATATATTATTTACCCTACTTAGTGCGTCTACATGTTGCATTTTGCTACCGGCCCTATGCTCAAGTTCATAGTCGTAGTTTTGTAATTCAAGTGCCCATCGAGAAATTCTTGGGTTCATATCTTTTTTGTTAAGTGTCAGTGTCAACGAGTTACAATTGTAACATCGGTTGGATCATAAATAGCTAACACTTGAGATTCTACCAACTTTTTCTTAAGTATATCAAATGTTTCAATTTCCAACTCCCCAAACTGAAATTTTTTCTCTCTTTTCGTAAGGTCATATAGCGGTTTTGCCATAGTCGAGAAATCTTTTATGAACCTACGAAAATATGAACACAAGCCTATAAAGCTTTGAACCTCTTGAACTTTGATTGGTACTGGAAAATTTTCTATTGCTTTTAACCCTTTTTCATCTGCTCTTATGCCTTCGCCTGTGATAACATATCCTAAATACCCAATTTTTGATTGCAAAAACTCGCATTTGTCTAGCCGCAGTTCTAACTTATTTTGCACTAACCGTCGGAAAACCTTTTGCAATATTTCAAAATGCTCTTTTATATCTTCGGTTGCAATCATGATGTCATCCATGTAAATAATAACTTCTCCACTACGAAGCATGTCAGCAAAAATTTTGTTTATAAACTTTTGAAAAGTCCCAGGGGCATTTTTTAACCCAAACGGCATTCTCGTGAATTCATATTGTCCTAACGGCGTCGTAAACGACGTATATTTAACCGAATCTTCATTGACAAAAACATGGAAGAAGCCATTTTTAAGGTCTAACTTTGTAAACACTTTTTTGTTAACTAGTCTATCTAACAAGTCGTCTATCAGTGACATAGGATAGTTGTCTTTTGCCGTTACTTTATTGAGTTTCCTGAAGTCAACGCACATTCGTAATTCACCTGTTTTCTTTTTAACTAGTACTATTGGTGACATAAACTCCGACTCGCTAGGCCGTATAAATCCTTTTTCTAAATATTCGTCAATTATTTTCTGCAATTCTGCCTTTTCGTTATACGACAGTCTTCTCGGACCACAACTGAATGGTGAATCTTTTTCTAACATTAATTTTATTTCTTTTCTTATTGCAGGCTGATCAGGCCTTTGTGGTTGTAAATATTCTTTACAAAATATATTTTGAAAACATTCCCTATTAAAAGGTGTTACTTCTTCGCCTACTTTATAATCAACTTCAGTGCAATCTTGTACATCTAGCGCTAAAATTTGAGAAATGGCCTCGTTCATTTCTTGACAAAAACTATTATGGTAAGCATTTTCATCAACCTCTGCATTGACGTAAATATTATTTGTAATGTGGTGACTCTCTTCTGGTGTTAAAATATTTTTATTTTCTAATGGTTTTGTTTTAGCACCAATTTCTGTGTCAGTAAATTCTACATTTCCAATTTTAAGTTTTGCACCACTTACGTTAATAAAATTTCTACCTAGCACAAGCGGGTAATAAATAGACTCGTTGGGAACCACCATAAGTTCGATTAACACACTTTTATTCAAAACTTTAACATAAAAATTCGTTTTTCTAATTATAAATAACTTAGACTTTTTTAATCCATAGTAGGAACTAGTGACTTCTTCTAAACATACTCTTTTTGGTACCAATGCTTCTTTAATCAAACTTATAGGGCTTCCAGAGTCGATTAGACATTCTACAAACATATTTATATCAGGTTGTGTTTCTATATTTAAATTAAAATAACTTACAAAATCATTTTTAGTTGATTTTTTGTACTGGTAACAGTCTGCCGCAAAATGACCCTGTTGTCCACAAGCGTAGCATGTCCCAGTCTGACGTTTTGGTTTTCTGCAATCTTTTGCGTAATGGCCCGACCAATTGCAGTTGTAACATCTCAGCCTTTCTTCTGTCTTTTCTGCTGTTGTTCCAATTTTCTGTCTTGTAGATGTACGACGTGGCAGTTCAATTGTTTGAAATGCTTTAACAAGATTGTTTGTTGTACTAAAACTCTGCATTTTCGCTTGTATTTGAAGTTGTTTGTCAGGTATTCCATCCAACAAATACTCCATAAGTTCTTCGTCACTTAAATGCAGCCCAGCACTAAGCACGCACTTCTCATTAAAATAGTCGGCAAAGGATTCTTCCGTTTTCCAGATACGTTTTTGTAGTTTGTGTCGTAGTTCAAGTTTACTTTCAACCGCTTCGAATGTTGTTTTTATTTCACGCAGAACTTCATCAACGCTTTCTGCAAACGCTGTTTTAAGATTGGCGTTATACCAGTGCCTTGCCTTTGAGCTTCAGACGAATAATGATGCATAAAATTGAATCACTAATTTTAAGTGTTTCACGATAGTGAAGCAACTGATTTTGCCACAAACTGAAACCTTGGCCCCCATCGTAGTCCGAAAAAATTTCTTTTAAAGTATTGAATGGAATTTCGTTATTTGCTGTGCTTTCAACCACACTTACTTTGGACACTAGCATTATTTTCGCTTTCTCTAACAGAGTTTTCTCCAACTGCAACAGTTCGATTCAGTGTTGCCGAATGGATCCATTCGGATCCATTTGGATACTTTATTCTCTTAAATTTTGATGGACACTTTTTATTTTGCCTTAGTGCAAATTCGGATACTTTTTTACCCAGAAAATATTTATTGTGGCAACTTGGTATCATGGCTCAATATTTTATTGTTAAGAAAATTTTTCTTATCCAACAGGATGGATGAGTACCAATGCAGCCTAAGTGCACATGGTGATTTTTTCACCTAAATGCTAGCTTTGGTGCACTCTTTCTGTTTGACATCTCACTCTGATTCGCACAATTTTAATTTGACTGGCGGCAGCAGCAGATATAAATTTTGATTTCAAAAAATATAAAAAAGGAGGAATATAAAACCATAAAACTAAATCAACTGTAGTAAAACAAAAACCGAAAAATGGACAATATAGTTTTTTTTTTATAAACCTTACAGACATGTTTAATAAAATGTAGATTCATAAAAGAAAACGGCCAGCAATGATGCTGAAATGTTTAGGTCTTGGAAGCTTGAAGAAGAGTCCGTACATATATTTCCAAAATTTAAAAACAAAATAACGATACATTTTTTAAGGCCACAAGTTCCGTGCACCAGCAAAAAACGCAACTGTCGTTATCTTGATCAGTGGTTACCTGATGGCGAAATGGGTATACCCATTGGCAAATAAACGCAAAAAAGCGGATTCCTACTTGCTTTACGAAAAAATTTTATTTATTGTAGGGGATGTTCCTATACATATTACGTAACGCTATTTGGGGGGTTCGGTAAATGACAGGAGAAGGGAGGTGTCTTTCGAAAGCGTTACTTGACGGTGTCCTCTTTTATCTGTTTCTTCTATGGCTGAGCTGGAAAGTGAGCCCTCTTTCACTTTAGCAGCTGTTATGAAACCATCAGCAAAATCCACCAATTCACAAAAATCCATCACCAAATATTATCAATATCTAATTGAACAACACCCAATAAAAATTGAATGATATTATGGATGTATTGACTCTTGGCTCCGGGCTTAAATCACAAGAAATATTGACCGATATCCCAATGAAATTACAATGAATCCAAATTTTTTCCTTGTGTCTAGCATATTTTGCTATAATACAACAATTGAGCCATTTTTCAGGGTTTTTAGATTGAATATTACTAAATTAATGTCATTTACCAATTATAATTTTATATTTGTATTGAGTTATTGCAGAAAATTTCCATCTTTGACATACATATTAAATTTTCTGGCTTAAAGGTAAATATAATTTTGTGACATTACGGGGGAAGGGGAATTAAGGCTTATGTGGCAGGCATACAAAAGAAAAACCACTAGCTTAAAAAAGATCAAGCACGAATAGGTGACATACTCATCACTCACAAGAAACATTGCTGCAGACACAGGTGCGCAATGCAGAATTTAGCTTTACTAAACAATAATTTAGTTATAGACAAATTACATTTTTTTGTGTTGTTTAAAAAAAATCACCAGTAACACTCTCAGTAAAGTTATGTAACTTGTTTCCTAAGTTTTCCTTTTTTTTCTTGCATCGACTAAAGCCTAATTTCCATGTGATCTTATCTTATCCCATATCAGGGATATCAAATCAAATTTTTGTAAGAAAGAAAAAGCATGCGAACAGAACCTAATGCGCTTGGAGAATGCGAGAGTGAATAGCATACATTTGCTATCTTAATAGCATGTGATGTCCTCCCTGATTGGGAGGCTTAATATTTCAGTTATACTCTCATCCCTGACCATAATGACAGTAAAATTGAGACATCTTAAGAAATAGGTACTCGTTGCTTGTACATATGTATGCTATTTAACTTGATACTTTTTTCCTCTAATGTGGATACTTTTGGATACATTTTTGGCATTTCGAGGGATACTTTTATTTATAATGCTGCGGCAACACTGGTTCGATTTACTTACGCAGCAACCTTGCCTTCACTTCTTCGTTGTTGTTACACATTTTTGTTGGTTGCACTGCTAAGGCACCTTCGTCGTTTTCGTTCGTTATTTCGTTGTCGTCTTTTTCGGTTTCTTCGTTGAGCGTAATAATTTCACTGCCCCTGCTGTTTTCGCCATTGGCAAGAACCAACACGTTTGCGTCTTCTACGCTTTTATTTATCACGCCATTGTCGTTGCTTTTAACTTGTACCGCTACCTTGTTGTTGTTGTTGTTCTCTCCATTTTCTGTAATTTGCGCTGCGTTGTCTGTACTTTGCATTGCGTTGTCTTTGCTTTGCTCCATAATGCCATCGTCGCCATCCTTTGCGGTATTGTTATGCTGCTCTCCTTTTCCTTTAGTTTGTGGACACGATCCTAGTTCTTCCGCCGTCAGCCCACATAACCGTGCAGCCAACGTGGACTTACCTCCGCTGGCACTCAGCCCCAACGCAGTGCACCACGCCTTAAGCTGCGCCGTCGTATAATTATCCGGATCCATTTTTAATGTTATATCGTTATGAAGGACGAGAAAAATGGTTTGTAAGCTTTTAGTAGTTTCTATCCCACTTCTGATGAAATATGTCGTTGATATTTAAAATTAAACTACACTGCTTGATGCTCACAATTCGAATGAATCTCTTCTTTATTTCTTATTCTGTCATTCTCAAAGTGTTGCCATACATGACATTACAAAAAGTGTTGCCATACATAATATTATAAAAAGTATTACCCTACCGGCTTGAGTTATAAAGGTTGTTGTACAACTTGTTTTACATTTATTATAGTACAATACAGATACACATTACATAATTATACACATATATGCCTACACATGTTTATTGCTATGCTTATCTGTGCGTCTGTACATTTTGTCAATTTTTAATTAAATATTATGTTTCAGCTTTCGGTTGTTAACTCCAAAAGTTAATAAACTTAACAACCAAATGCAACAAAATAAAAAATTAAAAATAATGTTACTGTGTTAACAGATAGAATCCCTTGGCTTTCCCATAAAAAAGCATTTTCATTGAAATTATTCATTCTTTGGAATTTCTGCTGTGGTGCTTGAACACTTTCGGCTTGTTTTTCTAATGGTCTTTTTTGACCTTCGTGATAATTTTGAAATTGTCTTGGGCTAAAATTTCTATTATACCTATTATAACCTCTTTTGAACCTCTATTAATGTAGTTAAACTTTGGCATATTTAGAATTTGCAATGAACTTCCATTGGTTTTGGGTCATTTTTCTTTTTAAATTCCCAAGGTCTGAATTTATTATTATTTTGAGTATACCATGGTGACCAAGTTTTTTCATTCATGTTGTTTCTAGGGCTATTTGGGTTTAAATTATTTTGATTTATTTTTGGAAAACGTAAATGACTTTCGTAATTCTTGTGCTTTGGCTAGAGCTTTTGGTAAGTCTTTTGGCACGAGTGAAAATAGTACATTTGAAAGTGGTGGGTTGAGACCTGTAATAAAAACTCGTAATGCGTTTGTCCTATTCGTTTTACTCATTTTAATAGTTATTTCTGAATTATTTCCATGGGTCATAATTGTTTCATTATTAAGTAATGTTAACTTTTTGCTAACCAAATTGTAATGTTCGAATATACTTATGGATTCTTGTCAAAGTACGCAAATTAGTCTGCTAATTATAGCGTCGTAATTAAGAACTGTGCCATGAACATGATTGGTAAGTACATCGTTAGCATCGCCTGTGATTTTCTTTCTTAATATTGTAAGAACTCCAAAATATCTCTTACTTACTTATAACATCAATGTGGTTTGAGAGGCTTCTCTCCAGCTATCATAAGAACTGTGTTTTCCATTAAATTCTGGTAATGTCATTTCTAAAGTTTCATTACAACTTATTGAGTTATCAATAGATTGTGTTTGGTAACTTTCTACCGAATTTGTGGAAGTTAAACTTGCCAATTGTGCTAGAAGAGCATTAATTTGTGTTAAAAGAGTTGTATTGCTGTTAGCAATTAATTGGGCTACCAAATCGGCTGTGAGGGATTCTGCAATATTGGAATTTTCTTCTGGAGTTTCCCGTGATATTTCGCCTATCGAAATTCTTTGAAACAATTCACTTAAATCGTCCGCGGGTTCTTTATTCTTATTTGTTTTTAATTTTTTTAAGCATTAATGTGTGTAGGATTCACTTTTCTTTTAATTCACATTTAATTTATTTCTTATTAACTCTTAAATAAAATTATTAAGAATCTTAAAAATAGTTCTTACTTTTTTTTCCTTCCTTTAGGATAGTTATCTGCTTATGACAGTTGATGTTGCTCCTTTTTTACAAGATATGTAGCTGCATCAATTTTCACCAACATTTTTCTTCAAATTTTACTTTGATTTTTCTTCTGGTCCGTCGGTAGTACTGTTGGTCTTCAGGGGCTGAATTTTCTTCTTCCAGTGTAATTTTTGTATGTTCTCAATGTTTTTTCTTATGGTGTTGATTACTTTGGGTGAATTCGAGATTGACAGTACTGCGCATTATAAGAAAGCAGCACGTTGTTGTTGAATTTTCTGGCAACACCACAAACGTCAAGCGTTCGAGTTGACAGCTGCTGGCAATTTACTGCGAAATTTCTAGACAGAAAAACAGCAAACAACGCAGCAAAAAAATTACAACTGCTGACAAAGATGGATGAAGAAAAGTAAATGAAACTCAAGTAATTTATTTGTTTTTAACTATTTTTTTTATACTTTCAGCGAACATTTAAACTCTTCGGCGTTAAAATTGCTTATTCGATGCCGGCTAAACATGGAAAATGAATTCTCATCCGGAAAAAAGAAAAAAAGCGTTCTTTGGAGTAAAGTGCTGCAAAATATGAAAAATATTAACCCAAACATAAACTACACAAAAGAACAGGTGCAGAAAAAATTTTTAAACCTTACAACAACATATAAGAGAATAAAAAAAAGGAACAAAGAAACAGGAAGAAATGCAACGGCGTGGGATTTTTTTGAAGAATTTGATGAAATCTATGGGAGGAGGCACTCAATTGAACCTCCTTGTAAGAACTTGGAGGCTTCTTTAACTATAGAAGCAAATGAAGAAAATATTGATAACAGCGCCAATGAAGAAAGCAGTGAAGAAACCCCAAGGAAACGACCGAGATTGGCCGTGAACGAAATTTTGAATTTTTTAAAAGAAGAAGCAGCTGAAGAGAAAAAGAGGCACGCTCAAGTCTTGGCTGTAGAAGTGGAAAAAATTAAGATAGAAAAGGAGAGAATTAAAGCAATGCAAGAATTGCGGGAAGCAATGGTATGCTTTATTCCAAAACGAGTTTAGCTAGCGAACTACACTACAAATACATCGAAATACTTTTTTTTATATTTTATTTAACGTATTATTGAAATCGGTCTTAAGCGAGAACTTTTGGTGAATATTGAGCTATAGCCGTAGCAATAAAACAAAAACTCAAATTTTGACTTAAAAAATCTCTTTGGTTTATTGCTACAACCATATCTCAATGTTCACCAAAAGTTATATATTTATAAGTTATATAACTATAAGTTAAAATGAATTTTTATGTTGAATAAAAGTTAGATGCCAATGAAGGCTTTATGAAATAAAAAGCATTTTTAAATTATTTCTCCTACTGACTCCTTCGTTAGTGTCGTTGATATTTTCATTTGACTCAATATGATTATCGTTTTCAGTATCATTTCCAGTATTTATATCTGACAATGTTGGACCATGCTCTTCTTTTAAT
Source organism: Tricholauxania praeusta (assembly GCA_949775025.1). Lineage (NCBI taxonomy): Eukaryota > Metazoa > Arthropoda > Insecta > Diptera > Lauxaniidae > Tricholauxania > Tricholauxania praeusta. The sequence goes on from OX459031.1 coordinate 85,826,370, forward strand.
ATGAAATTGTGCAATATAGTACAGGCCAATATTACTTGCGAAATATCTTCTATGGACCTTTCATCAATATGATTCAATGCTCTAAATTTTTGTCTTAAGACTCCAAAGGCTTGCTCAATGAATACTCTGGTTGAACTTAGGTAACAATTAAATTTTCTGTCATCACTGGATAGATGTCCATTATCCTTAAAAGGAGTAATTAAATATTTTGAAAGGGGGTAAGCCGAATCTGCTAGAATAACAGCTCCATTTGCTAAATGTATGTCACCAGATGTAATTCCCTTATATATTGGACTGTTTTTCCATACATTTGCATCATGACAGCTACCAGGATACCCAATGAAAACATCAAGAAAACGAAGACTGGAGTCGCATTTTGCCTAAAATGCAGACATGAAAAAGACCTTAAACAAGTCTATGCAATATATACCTGCATTATGATTGAAAAGTTGCCTTTGCGGTCGTAATAGCTTATTGTGTCGTTTTTTGGTGTATTTATTTTAAAATGTGTTCCATCCACACATCCAACTACAAAAGGAAAAGGGTTAGCTCTAGACATCTGGAAATTTTCCATTATACGTAGCTGCTCATCAACAGATGGCCAAGATATTTCATTTTTGAGGCAGCATATAGCTTTAACAGTTTTGTGAAATATTTTGTGTGCTGTTCCTTTTCCAACATTGAATCGGTCGGAAAGCTCTCGGTATGAGACTCTACTGTTGCCCACTTTCCACAATGTGAGGTAAAGCGCTTCTTTTAGTGAATAGCCTGTATGCCACTTTGACCAAAAAGGCTCCAAAGTGTTTTTTAGTTTCTAATAAAATTTTATTGCTTAGTTTGTAAATAGAACTGAAATTTCAGTTGACTTACAAAAAATGTAGCCGGGCTCATCCGAAAATGTGCGAAAAATGTGTCATCCGCATATTTTTCAATTGTTTTGTAAAAATTTGTCACTTTTGTGACTTTTCCCTTCTTCAACATTTCCTTCAGTAACAAATGCCTCTTTTTCATCTTGGTCCTTCTTCTTTTTCCATAACTTCCTAATAAATTACTACTACTTGTGTCTATAGTCTCAATTGTTAAATTTAATAACATTTCCATTTTAACTCTTATCGGAATCACGTTCGAGAAAATAACTTGCGCAGTAATGCAGCACACTGACAGCTGAGCAGCGACAGCAGGGTTGCAGATTAAGTAAAAAAATTGCAGTGCTAACGCAGTGCTGTCGCATTTCTGTCAATCTCGAATTCACCCTACCTTCTCAAACTTTCCATAATTAAAAATTTTAAAAAATCGCTTGACTGGTTTTTACAATAAGACTACTAAAAGTCGGTTACTGGCTTTTTGATTACACTTTCAATTTTAATTGGAATGATGAGCTTCGGGCTCATCATCCCAATTTTCACAGTCAAGTGCAAAGATGCGGTTGCGCTCAGCTTCGCGAAATTTTTTGCGTTGGCCCGAGACATTCCAACAGCACCACGTAAAACCATCGAGTTTTGCAGATGGAATGTAGGGTCATATGAAGGCACTTCGGGCTCTTCATCCCAATTTTCTGTTGATTCTACCTGTTTTGTATACACAGTGGTACGGCCTTTAATCGGCTTTTCTCGATGTTTGAAATTTTCAAATGTTTGGCGATCCTCACAGGTGGAAGCGTGAAGCTGCAATAAAAATGTAATTTAGTTTCGGAACAGGTTTACTTTAGCTGACATTCTCCAAATCCATTTATTTTTTTAGGGTAATAGAGGGTAAAAAATATATATAGGGTAAAAAAGTCTCCGAAACTAGATCCGAGCGACTTTTTTTGAAATTTTTATATTTTTTACCCTCTATTACCCTAAAAAAATAAATGGATTTGGAGAATGTCAGCTAAAGCAAACTTAAGCCTTAGTTTCTTATTCTTGGTTTGGCTTAAGTTTACTTTAGCTCCCATTGTCCAATGGTAATTAAACTAAACTTTTCTAATGTGTTTTTTTATTCTAAGTATAAACAATTTACCTCTAGTTCCTGTTTGTTGATTTTATGCGTTTCATTGAACGGGCAGGTGACCAACTCCGCGTGTAAATGATTTTTACTGCATCGCACAAGATGCATCTGCAAGCGATGGCGTATAATTCGATGTGATTCATCATATGGACACTGAATGATGTCATTTCTATCTCCAACAGGCTTAAACATTTTTGAAAACACGAAGAAATTAACTTTTTACAAAAAAAAATAAAACAAACGCGGTTATTCAAAGATCAACGAGAAATTATAAGTGAAGCTGTAGGCTGAAATTTTGGCAATGCTGCCAAACATCAGCTCTAAGCCAATTTGCCGTATGCTTAGGCTGTAGTTACACTGGTTGCGTAAACTTGTTTGCGAAAATGAAATAAAATAAGTTTCTGAAATTAAAAAAAAAAAAAAATTAAATATATTATAATATAATATAATATACTTACTATACTGGCCAACCCCAAATAGTAAACAATTTATGTAATGCAAATCTCTGCAATGGAACAGGGTTGCCATCTGAAATTAAAAATGTAATTTTAAAAATTTTAAACAAAAAAATTATTTTATATCTTACCATACGTTAAATTGCGTTTTAACGCCTGCTCACAGGCATCGTGTTTAGCTTTTAATATTGACGACCCACGTCCAACGTATTCCACTCCGTTAATGTTAACATGGGTCTCAAACCCTCTTTCTACTCTTAAATGCGTGTAGTCTCCGATTGGTATTTGCAGCTCGTTGATTACTGCTGCCGCATTTTGCGGCATTATCCTTCTTCTATTTGCTAAAATAAATTAAATAAAACAAAAAAATCAATTCACATTTCTTTCATCTACACATTTTTTAACAAAATAAGGATTTTAAAAAAAAAAAAATTGGTCAAAATTTTAGAAAAAATCGTCATATCTCCAAAATTTTTGATCAAATTTCAAAACTTTGCTTAGCTTATGCTGTGATTAAATTATTCACTTACCCCTAACCCTGCGGTTCCTTCTTAAAGGAGCTGGCGCCTGAGCTGGCGCCTGAGCTGGCGCATGAGCTGGCGCATGAGCTGGCGCATGAGCTGGCGCATGAGCTGGCGCATGAGCTGGCGCATGAGCTGGCGCATGAGCTGGCGCATGAGCTGGCGCCTGAGCTGACGCATGAGCTGGCGCCTGAGCTTCCTCCATCAAGTAGTCTGCCATTTTTTCTATAATAGAAATATAGGGTGAATTCGAGATTGACAGTACGGCGCATTATAAGAAAGCAGCACGTTCTTGTTGAAATTTCTGCCAACACCACAAACGTCAAGTGTTCGAGTTGGCAGCTGCTGTCAATGTACTGCGAAAATTCTAGACAGAACAATAGCAGACAACGCAGCAAAAAAATTATAACTGCTGACAAAGATGGATGAAGAAAAGTAAATGAAACTCAAATTAAAGGCAATTTATTTATTTTTTTAACTATTTATTAATTACTAATAATGTATAATGTTTTGACTTTTATTTAATTTATTGGCAAAATCACGTTCGAGAAAACAAATGTAAATAATTTGCTCAGTAATGCAGCTGAGCAGCGACAGCAGGGTTGCAGATTAAGTAAAAAACTTGCAGTGCTAACGCAGCCCTGTCGCATTTCTGTCAATCTCGAATTCACCCTTTATGAATTGAAGGATTATTTTTCCACTATGTTTGCATTAATCTTTTATTAATACTATACCCTAGAGGGACTGGCTTTTTGGGCTACAGTATCGCAAGGTTTTTTATTAAGATTATATGCTTAGGAAGACTTATTAGCCTCCGGGCAGGATCGCCATTTAAATTTATTTGTTTTATTTGGTTAAGTAAAAGAAAACTTTATTTATTCATTTGATTTCTTAACACTTGTATGAGCATATTAAACTTTAACTACTGTTTAGGTTGATACAGGACTGAAACTCAAACTGAAACTGAAGATGCTTTACAATAATTGGTTTACTATATATAATAAGTTCTTCTTCTTCTTAATATGCTAAGTCTTATTCTTTTAATTCTTTTTTGTTGCACTTAGCCTGGACTTTGGACAAAGTTGTAATTTGACAACCAAATTTATTTCACATGGATCGAAAGTAGTTTACATTGTTGAAATATGCTGATCTAGGATATAAATGTTTATCCCAAAGTAAAAAAGGGTTTCCATTACCGAAGTGTAACTTGACACATTAGATTAGGTGACTTTAAGTTGTGTTTAAAATTTAATTTGTTTGTACTTTGCGTAAGTGAGTAGTGTGTTTGGTAAACTAAACTTGCACTGAACCAATTTTATGGCTCCTGTTTCACCATCTTGATCTATTTCGATCCCCAAAAATATGCAAGTACCTTTATCGGTTATCTTAAATTCATCGCATAACTGCCTCTTTACTTCTAATGCAGAAAATTTGTCCCTACATCCTATTATTAGATTGTCCACGTATACCACCACCAATACCAAATTTCCATTCTTATTGGCCTGATATAAGCATGGATACGGTGACCATCCGTTCTGTTTTTAGCAGAACAGTTCTGTTTTTAAGGCGCTTGTTCTGCGTATTTTTTTTTAATGGAAAATTACAAAAATGTGCTGTTTTTCGCAAATGTTCGGTTTTTTGTTCTGCTTTCATGCGCCACGCAAACCTACTATTTGCTAATCTACATTATAAATCTATTTCTACTAACGGCAACCCTTTGCTGATCGATATGTAAGCTGTTATCGATATCAATTAGCAATCCCTATTAAAAAGCTGATTGTGCAATGTAATAACCGTGACGCTAAGTCTGTCGGTTTGGATTTAAACTCAAATTTTTCTGAACGCAGAGATGCAATTTTTTTACCTTTCATGATCAAGAAAATAATTTGGGATAGGCGGAGACCCCACTGTTGAAAAGTCGAGTGTATAAGATTACAGGATGGGATGTATGGGAAACATAGTGAGCCATTTTGGTGAAATAAACGAACCAAGGTTGCCTTACCGAAGCCTGTCCCGATGAAAATCCTCGAATTTTAGCCAATTTTGTTGTTTTAATTTAACTGAAGAAAAATTTGGCCCTCAAAACTGGTGGCAATCCATGTTTAAGATCGGATTGGATCAGGCAACCCTATGTAATCTATTCAGGCTCTTCGAGCTCTATCGTTACCGGTCGTAACCCATGTTAGAGACAGGATACAACAATTCAACTCTCGATATTATTTTTAGGCCTCTTCGAGTTATATCATTTGACATATACGTTGAGATATTATATTAAACAGTTTCAATTAAAACGACAAAATTGGATAAAATTCGGATATTTTCGGGCATCGGGACAGGCTTTGGCAAGACAAGTCTGTTTCGTTGGTTTCACCAATGACTCACTATGTTTCCCGTACATCACATCCTGTAATCTTAAACACTCAACTTTTCTACAGCGGGCTCTTGGGCTAGGAGTTTGAAAAACAGGAACTGAAAACCTAAGTGAAATCAAAGATTGTGTCAAAAGTTTTTATAATAATTGCATTGATTACACTATGCAACAAATGGTAGGGGTCAGTGATCGGCGGGGGTTCTGACTACCGGGAAAAGTTATATCCGTCAAAAAAATGTTATACGTGTCCCGGCGTTTCGCTGGATCACGTCTAGGAATCGAGATATATCGATTTGAAGTTAGTAAGTATCATATAGGGGATTTTTTCACGTTTGGGGCTCTTTTTTTTGACATAACTCGAGAACGAATAGTTCGATTTTGCTGCAACAAACTTAGAACAATTAAGAATTACAATTGTTTTAATCTATTAATATGCTGTTTCCCGACATAATCAACAGTTTTGCGGTTATAAATAAATTTATGAAGAAAAAAAAAATAATTTTTTGTTTAAAAAATTTAAATTTACTTTACTCTCACGTAAAGTAACATAACCTATAAAAAAAATGAGACATGGATAATAAAAATCTATGAACGCGTTTTGCTTTTATTCACAATTAAGTGAAGGTATCTTCATTGAAACAAAAAATCAATATTCTTGACAAAATGAGATACCTTCACTTACTTGTGAATAAAAGCAAAACGCGTTCATCGATTTTCAAGATTTAGGTCTCAATTTGCCAATAGACTATGTGACTTTACGTGAAAGTAATAAGACTTGACACTTTTTCCCGTTTTGGATTTTAAATGATTTTTAAATATAAAAAATTTTAATTTCTTAGGCAAAAAATTATTTTTGTTCTTCAAAAATTTATTTATAACCGCAAAACTGTTGATTATGTCGGGAAAAAGCATATCAATAGATTAAAGCAATTATAATTTATAATTGTTTAAAGTTTGTTGCCGCAAAATCGGATTAGTAGTTCTCGAGTTATGTCAAACAAAAGAACCCCAAACGTGATAAATTCCCCAAATGATACATACTAACTTCAAATCGATATATCTCGATTCCTAGACGTGATCCAGCGAAACGCCGGGACACGTATAACTTTTTTTGACCAATATAACTTTTCCCGGTACACAGAACCCCCGCCGATTTTGGCTGTCGCACAGTGTTATCTACACCAGTGGGATTATGCATTTAAAGGGGTTGAAGTGATGGAATGGGTACTGCTGCGTAAAATGCCATCTTGGGATAAGGTTGAAAGGAATTTGACACATATTATGGGAAAGAGAAGCCGAATTAAAATTAATTCCATCGAACTATTTCATGAGCTTACGTATGTTAAAAATTATGTGACTTGTGAAAAACTAAAAAATGTCGGTGGAAATCCAGTCGAGAACAAATGGGTTGAAATATTTCAACATTTTAAAAAAAATTTCATACCCTTTCAAAATAATTTAAATAGAGTAGAATTTAATTTGTGTTTACCGGGTTCAATTGCCTCCACCGAAAGGGGCAAATCCAAAGTAAATTCCCTTTTACAAAAATACAATTAAATTAACTAGTCTAAGCCTAATTTTGCTAGCTCAGCGGTATCCATGAATTGAAGCAATAACTTTTCCACGTTGTGGTGACTGCGAATTTTTGTGGGTCAATCAACAGCATATTTTGCTTGGCTGTAAACTGCTGGCTAGCACGTGTTAACTTCAATGAAAAGTTTGGGTAAAAAATTCAAAAATATTTTGTAAAAAACAAATAATGTTGATGAAATTTTTATAATTTTTTTTTTTTTCATAAATTAAAGTACACTGCAAAAATAAATATTAGATATACATACAGTAGTCCTCGCTTGATTGATCACACTAAATTGAATTTCCCTCTTAACTGTCCGAAGCGTTATGTCATTATTCAACTCCCATAAGAAATGTACAGCGTTTTTTCCCGTTAAATTGAATCCCGCTTATTTGAATTTCCCGGTTAAATGTATAAAAAAAAATTACCGTGATATAAAAAATCCCGCTTTATTGTCTTAAAAAAAGTTTCATAATTTAAAAATGCCAATAAAAATAATAATTGGCTACACATTTGTTTTGATGTGTCAAACAGCTGTTTTGGCGAACCATGCTATGGACTCTTGACCGATAAGGAAATCGCAGAGACCGATATAGCATCGGATCGATCAGATTTAGAAGGGGAAGAAGTTTCTTATAAGCCCATTCCAGCGAAAAAGCTTCTAACAGCGATTGAACCTTAGTATCTGCATTTTCTCAATGATGATACATTTTCCAAAGAATTAGTGCACTCTCGTTGTCTCTCAAAAGATAGAATGTGCAAAACAGACAATAATAACGAGCTTCTTCGAAAGGAAAACATTCGAGCTGTAGAATTAAAAAAACAAAAATTTAAATGAATTACATACTAGTTCTGCTCCGTAACTTTTGGAGCAGAAGCCCGCAATTTGTGAGAATAAGCAAAAAAAATTCTACGGGAATACCTTTAAGTAAAAAGTTACATTTTCATAAAAACGTCATAAGCACACATAACTTTTCAATTTTCAAATTCAACTTAATTTTATTTTTGATATCAATACTTTTTCTATTATTTATTTTGATGATTGAAAAAATTCAACATTTACTGCCAAAGCATGAGCTTGAAAATTATTTCCACACTAAGAGTAGCAGAAAATAGCAACATTTGGTAGGGACTAGAATTATTATTGTTACACTCTTCTGCAATTTTTTTTTGGACAGGAACAAGAAATAGTAAAAAATGGCCCAAATTATCAAAAAAAATTACCTTATTTTCTGCTATCAAAAGTTTTTATATTACATTTTTAAATTTATTTTCTTTTGTTTTTGTTAAGTACTGATATTTTGTTTTTTTTGACGAAAATAAATAGTTTTTTTTACCCATGGTAAAAAGTGCGAACATTTTGGAATGTTTAATTAAGCGGGGATTACTGTATAAGTTAATAAATTTATTTAAAGACTAAAGAAAAAAATATTTTTCTTGGAGCTTAACTCCAAGTTATCAACTTTATTTATTGAAGGTAACAATCAAAGTGAATTTTACAATTTCATTTTTACTTAACATAACTTACAATAATTACTCAGCGTAAATTATTATTGCTCATTTAACTTTTATTCCATTTGCTATTTTGTTAATTTAACATTTTAATTGATTTGCTGTAAATTGTATTTTGTCAATTTCCAGCAACTCATTTCGTAGTAGTGTCAAATAGCAAAAACAAACGAAATGCGTTAATAACCCTAAAGTAGATTATGCGTGTAAGATTTGTTAAGATACGTTAACTGTTCCCCTCTAAAAAATCGATTGTCCCTAATCGACTAAAAGTATGGAATGTTATTAAAATTTGGTGTAGGTAATTGTTTGACACGAATTGGTTACGATAACTTTGTCAGTTTTATCTTACATTTTTGTATCATTTATTATTATCTGTGGAATATTGTTTCTTGAAAGTTTCTTAATACGGTCATGATGATTAATACTATTATGATGACACGTATGTTGTAATCCTGTGGATAGTAGTTTCTAGTTCAAGAGATTCAATAACCTGAGTATTATTTGTATGGAGTTCGTCCATCATTTCGAGTGATAACAACTTTTTATATTCTTTTTCTTTAGGAGTGGGCTGAAGGACAGCTGGTAGTATGTTAGAAGTTGTTATTTCCCGTGATATAAATGTTCTGCTTTCTATTGTCAAACTTATGTTATGGAATTTAAGTAAAAATGTGCCATTAAGCTCTTGTTGCGTTGAATCTATTTGAATAATTCCGTTGAAATTGTTTAACAATATTATTCCGGAAAGTATTTCTTCAACCCGGGGTAAATGTTGATTGTTAACAACATTACAAATTGCTTTATTACTTTTTAATAGGTTTGGAATGCAACTGGAAGTAGCTAAATCAACAACATCTACAGTATTACAAATAGATAGGTAGATATAAGTTTTACAATCACTTCTTATACCATAAATTTTTTTTTTTATCTAATAACATGATGATATAATAATTCTGTGGCTACATTTTTTCTTTTTACTGCTTTTATTATTAATTATGATAATTTTTTTGTTCTGTTAATGGAATATTTATTATGTAGAGCATAAAAATGGAAATACTAATAATCTTAACTTCTGCCAAATTTAACGCATTTTCGACTGTTTGGAATGGTAATTCTTCCTTTTTCAATGCGCACTTATTGCTATTTTAATTTCTTGTTTTGATAGAATTAAAGAATTAATTAATCCTAATTTAGCCCAATGAATGGCCTGATTAACATTTTTCAAATCTTCTTTTAAAATTGCAATTTTGTGTTGAACGTTTACTATAATTTCATTATTAACGTTATCATTATCTTTGAGTAATTTATTCAATTGATTGGACATTTTTGTAATGTTGTTAATTCTTTTCTCATATAAATTCTTTATTACAACTTGTTTATTATTATTGGTTAATAGATTTGACATTTTACTTTCGATTGTTATTAAATCTTCATGGTCAGGAGACCCAGCCAACCATTTCCAAGCAGTTCCTAAAGAGTCGAATGATCTTTTTGTTCTAATTGGTTATAGATTTTCAATCAAATTATTGATTTGTTGCAAGTCATGGTTCAGGAGTGAGTTAAGGATGTGTTGTTTGCTTGGATAGGAGTTTAAGGTAGAAGTAATTTCGAATACGAATTTCTCTTACTGCTCCATATCAATTGTATGGATTATTTTAAAAATTTCCAGTCCCGATTTTTGATATTCCTTCGTCGATAGCTACTAACTGCGCATTTGAGAAATCCAATATTTGAATTTCAGATTTTGCAGTCGTAAGACATCTGAAAAAAGAAAATATTATTGGAATATTAAGTTAATTTCGTATATTGGTCTTATGGACACTTTCCCTGATTCTGTAATAATGACAGTATTTTTATCTTCTTTTACTATTTTTTTGGTGTACCTTGTAACAAACTCTACCGCTAGCTACTAGGGCACGCATCCTACAGGCCGGTTCTGCACACCTAGCACTGCTTCGGTCGTAGCTCATGGAAATGGGAGTGGGGTTGCCTTTAGATACGTTGCGAGTTGGCTACATTGTATTAAAAATTGTATGCAGAGTATATGCAGTTGTCAATGCAAAAACCGAAAAATTAATAAAAAAAATAATATATGAAACGACTAAATACCAGATTAGTATGCTAATATATTTATACTATAAGGGTGGATCTATGCTTTGATTTTTTTTAGTTGAAGGAAGCTTTGGTGTTACATGCCCCTTCTATTCTACACCCGCCCAACCTGCTAATAAATAATTATTATGTTCGCTTTATTAGCCCACACGTAGAAAATAACCTTTTAACCCTTACTTCACCTTTCTGTGACAATAAACAGACTTAGAGAATTGTTTCTTTAAGTAACATTATATTTTGATCTATAAGTTTTCATATAAAAGTATCATACATAGTTAGATCGAAATTGAAAACTCTGAGTTTTCTTTTCCATGCAACGAGAAATTTATGTTTCAAAGTCAAATTGCAGAATTGATTCTTTATCAGAATTTAATTTTTAGCAAAAAGCAGAATATAAATAAAAAAAATGATATATCTTTAAATTCAATGTTGAAGTAAACATTTGTTTAAATCCGTTTTCAGATAACAATAAAAAGAAACCTATACGTATCTATGCAATATGTGTAAATAATTTGATTAAATATTATACTAAGCATTACAATTGACCGACCACATTCTTAGTAAATTTTTAATTACGTGTTCGCCTTTTAAATATACATACATGTACTCATATATGTAAATAATATTTGATTAAATATAGTATTGTATATGTATAGAGAAGTTTTAATTTATATTATATGAAAATTCATGTTCTTTTCTTTCCTTTGCTTGACTTTAGATAATTCAATAAATTCCTTATTAAATATTGTTGTTATACTTTAAATTTTTACATTACTTTAAAATTGTAAAGTTGTTGGCAATGCGAAATAATTTCAATCAAAAGTACGAATTTTCTAAGCAAAACAAAAGAACTTTACTTAAGCTCTCTATGCAGTTTAAAAAGAAAAAAAAATGTAAACAAGTACGACTTACTTTGACTCTCCCTCGATGACAGCAGGCCTGATGCATGTTGAGAGGCTTCAATAGACGTTGCTAATTTTTAATGTTTATATATGTATGTATATAAAAATGTGTATGCAATTTAGTCTCATTTAATTATGTTTTTTGTTGTTTAAGCAAAACAATTTAAGAAACATTTGCTTTGTTTTCTTTTCTTTGCTCATTTCAAACAAAAAAATAAGATAATATATCTGATATTTCTTTTTGCTTTTCGAACTGAGAAGAGAAAAAAAAAATGCTAATGTGCAATAGAATAGTGGTGGCGAATAAATTTAAGCGTTTTTATAAAAAAAAAATTAAACTAAATGAATTTCATGTAACCATTTTTGGTATTAACTAATTATAAGTGGTCTTAACACATGATTCGAGTAGAATATGTTAGATTTTTCTTTTTGTTCTGAATAATGTAAAACTAATTAACTTGTATCTCTTATTTCGGTAGATTACAAAAGTAAATTATATTGTAGAATTAAAATTTGATTATTTTTATGAGTGATTTTAAGCATCTTTAACTATGTTATTTTCACGTTCTCTTATCTTTACAAAAAAAATGTCTTAAGGCCACTTTTACACATTATATGAAATATTATATTAAATATTTTAGAGAATTATATGTTTGTAGATATGTCGTTGTACGCATTTCTAATGTTGTATCACTTTTCGCACAAATAATTCAAGCAAATCTATGCATGGTCGAATGCAGTGAAGGATTTGACTTTATCTGTTGATATTTTAGGTAGGTATTCCAATAGTTTTTGTATTTAAGAAAGTCTGAGTATATTCCACAATAGTGGTATCGAAATCACTGGAGTCTCACGGCAAACTTGAAAGTTGGCAGCCGCAATCATGAAGGCGATTATCGCGCTGGTGCAAATTTGGTAAAATTTAAGTACCATAAAAACCCTAATAAAGTTTTAGTTTATTAAATGACAATTCAGATATACAATATTTAACAGAATACTTTACCTCTATGAGGGTTTCTTTTTAACGAAGTTCTATGTCACGTTGTAAAAAAAAAAGTATATTACCAAGGAAACTGGCTTTTAGATTTACGAACTTTTATATTTTATTTTTATAAAACACTGTTTATTAAACTTTCAACACAATGGTTGTAAAAAAAAAATTCAGCAAGGTTTTTAGGATGGTATAAATTCCAGGAGATTTGATGGTTGTCTCTTCGTGTATATCGAGAAAAGAAAGAATGTCCGTCGCCGGAAATAATCAAAATCTTTGACAGAACCATGAGAAGCATGCTGTCCCAAAGTTAACTTGTTGACTTCATACGCTGAGTAACATCTGTCAATAGTTTTGTCACACACATATCAAATCTCTTATGTAGTGAATTGATTACCAATCCAACTGTTTGGAAACAATTGGATAGTCGCATAAGAAACAAGTTTTGTTCGCATTATTATCTTAATTATCAATGTTTATGAATTTAAGATACATGTGTGCAAAACAAAAAAAAAATTTGCAATAAAATAAATTTCAATTCAAAGATATCAAAAAAAAATTTAAGTTAATTGACTTTGTGCCTTTGACGAAAAATCACCATCACAACCTAACCGTCAGTTTCGTTCCCAATCTCTTATTATGTCTTACATAAATTTCGTCACCCTGAGAATACTGTTTTATTGGCTTCCTCTTTTTATTGTGGTTGCGAATGTCCTTTTCTTGCTTAATTTTTAATTTTTCTATATTACTCAACCGAATCTGCTCGAATTCCTCCGGATCTAGACTTGGGGTACGTCCATGAAGTAGTTCAACTGGTTTATTACCAGTGGCGGAATGTAAATTAATTTTATTACTTATTAGTCTTTATAAAAAAAACTTTATTTATTTTTTAATTTTCTTAAATCAATTCTAAACTTTATTTAAACTTTTTAATATTCTTAACTCTCGTTTTCCAAAGACTGTCAAAAGACTGACTCTTAAGTTATTAGTGATCGTATTTATATGATCAAATGCTTATTCTTCTTACTTCTATGCTTGATCTTCTTATCGTACTTTGGAATAAATTCCAGCTATTGAAATTTGATTCCAATAGTTATTACATTTTTAAATTAGAATTTTGATCATTCCATATTTCTTATAATTAGTAGAAATGAAATTGGATTATATTGTTTACAATTTTCCTTACAAATAATTGGTTAACATATGTTCTTTAAAATGAAATTGGATTATGTTGTTTACAATTTGTTTGTAATTTTCCTTACAATTAATTAGTTAACATATTTTTATTTTTGTTGATATTTTTAATTGAATTTACGTGTGAGATGTTAATGTTAACTCCCCCCTTTGTTAGATGAATCGTCCCGATTCATTTCGACTGCTTTTGTTATAAATTCTCTTGTGAGATTTCTTATTCTGTCATTTATTTCATTCAAATTTATTTCTTCTCCAATTTCTTCAATTGTTTCATTTTTAATTTCATTATTTTTTATGGCTCTTTTAGTTTTATGTTTCTTAATTAATTTTAAAATTCTTAAAATTATATGTGCTATTATTACAAGAATTATTATTGAGGACAATGTCCATACTGTATTTTTTTTGACATAATCTTTCTTTATTTCTAATAAATTTATGTTTTCAAACCCTGTACTTATGTTATCATAATTAAGATATTCCATTATTTCAAAATTATTTAGATTTGTGTTCTTTATATAATTATTTATTATATCTTTATTATTAACAAATGTTTCATTATCAATATTAATTTTATCCGTAAATGTTATTAAGTAAATACCTTTAAGTTCCGTTTCGTTTACTAAATGTTTGCCTGATATTAATATTGCACCTTCTTTAATAATTTCTAAATCTCTGTTTATTCCTTTGATTTTATTACATTTCCCTTTCTTGTTATTTAAAAGTCTAACTAAACAATATTCATCCTTCATGGATTCACAAAATATATCCGTTAATTCTTTCTTACAATTTTTTACATTTTCAAAGTTATTTTTACATTTTACAATTTCCTTTGGAATTTCTAATTTAGAGTTGTTTTGGCTTATGGCTCTTACTTCATAAAATTTGCATGATTTACTCAAAATTGGATATTTGATATAGAGTCTTTTAGTCTATTAAGTCTTTATTTTGAATTATTTTAAATTTTGAAACATCAAGCAGGTCAACTATTGTTACTCTTTCATGTTCATGTCTAGTAATGTCTTTTATCTCTTCCAAGTGTAGTATAGTGGGATTTAGTATTCCTATTTTCGCTAATGTTATAGTCTGTATAACGTTATGTAATTCGTTTACAATCAATTGGTTTCTACGTTTTTTCATTAATTGAATCTGTGAAGCTTCCGGAACATTTTGTATTACTTCACTTAATTGTTGAATTGCCTTGAACATTTCTGAATTTGTTACAAATTGTTTATTATTATTCTGTACTAGTTCAGTTAATTTCGTGTTAATGTTTACTAAGTCATCATGGTCAGGTGTTCCTGCTATCCACTTCCATAAAGTTCCTATTTCGTTTATTCCTCTTTTAATCTTGTTAACTTTATTCTTCTTAACCCTTATTTTTCTTAGTTGTCCTAATAAGATCTCTATCAAACTTATTTCCAGGTCGTTATCTATATTTTCATCTCTTAGGTCTTCATAAGTTGGATCTCTTGATTCTCCAATAAATTCGAAAACCTTTTTCATCATTTTTAATTTTTCCTCCTGACTTACTTCTTCCCTAACTTCTAATTCAGTTTCAGAATCATAATACGGTAAAGGATTGTACCTCCAATTACGACGACTCATTTTAAATGTTACTAGAAAGAAAATTAAAAATTCAATTATGATTTAATATTGTCTTTGTGGACAATTCTATTTCTCTTAATTATTCTAATACGTTTCCCTAAGTTTTCCTTAACTTTTTGTTTCTTATAACGAGGTCTTAACTTATTTCTTTCGCCTATAATTTTTTCATAAACGACTTGACCGATATGATATTCTTTATCACCTCTGTTTTTATTATGTATAATTAACATTTTTTCTTGTCTATTCTTTAGTCTTTCTCGGATACTATTATGTTCTTTTTTATTAAATAGAATATCAATTGGTTTTTCCTCTATTACAGAATGTATCGTTTTATTGTATTGTTGTGCTGCTCGTATGATTATCTCTACATCATTCAGTAAACTATATTCTTGCTTAATACATCTAGCTATCTCAATTAAAGTTGAATGAGCTCTTTCTACTTGACCGTTGGTAGTAGTATGTCTTGGATCACAATGATACACTTCTATTTGTAATCTTTCCATTTGAGATTTAAATTGGGGAGTAATGAATCCTGGTTCATTATCTAATATAATATTTTTTGCATCGGGAAATGATTGCAAAAGTTCAAGAACTTTTTCCTCTAAGTTCAATTTGTTTGTGATATGTTTGACTATCAAAAATTTTGAATATGAATCAATACAAGTTAGAAAAATTAATTTTTCCGCATAGAAAATATCAACGTATAGTTGTTCCCCCTCTTTGTTTGGAATTGGTGCCTCACCAATTGGAACTTTCTGCGGATGTCTATCGTATTTGTTTACATTACAAATTTCACAATTCCTAACATATTCTCTAAATTTTTCTTTCATCTTCGGCCAGTAATACCTTTTTTCTATTTGTTTAACGTTTTCTTCATGATTACGATGAGCTCTGTTATGTGTTTGTTCAATAATTGTACCCTGATCCTCTATATTCATTATATCTATTGGAAAATTTTTTGTATATAAAAATTTAATGTTATTAAATGTTGTTAATAACATATCCTTGATTTCGTATAAATCTTCCATTGTGCAATGTATTGCTGTTACAATTTTTGGATTTAAGAATTCTTTTAATATCGAAATTAAATTTTCTACCGTGTTAAACTCAATAATATGTCTTGTATTATTAAAACAATGTGTTTGTTCATGAATTACATCTACAATTCCTGGGTTTTTATGTAGCAAAATCTGTTGCTTAAATTGATTTAATGGTTTATTAGTTTCTTTTATCAAATTACTATCACTACTTTCTGCTGAATGTTGTGTACCTTGATCTGATTGTACTGACTCCTCAGTTGAACTATCAGTTAAATTATTTAAAAGTTGCCTTGAAAGTGCATCTGCAACTACATTTGTTGTTCCTGGTTTATATATAATTTTTGGTGCGTATTCTTCAATTAATGCGTGCCATCTCTTCATTTTAGCATTTGGGTTTCGTGTTGAAACTGCGAATGTTAGTGGCTGATGATCCGTATGGATCTCTAAGTCTTTTACACCATAAAGATAGTTTCTTAAATTTTTTAATGCCCATACTATGGCATACAATTCTTTTTCATTGGTAGCATATTTCTGTTCTGTTGAATTTAATGTTTTCGATATAAATGTTATGGGATTTTTCCCTTGTGACAATACTGCTCCTATTGCAATATTTGATGCATCGGTTGTTAATATGCATTTCTTTTCAAAATCCGGTTGATATAACTCCGCTTGGTTTTGTAATAACCCTTTCAATTTATCGCATGCTTCAATACCTTCTTTATCTAAAATTATTTCTGTCTTTTTAGATTTATATTGCGATACCCTACCATTTTCTCCTGATAGATGTCTTGTTAATGGTTTTGTTATCAATGCATAATCCTTAATAAATTTCCTATAATAACCAGTTAGTCCTAAAAAGCTTCGTAATTGTCTTAATGTTTTTGGTATAGGAAACTCTTTAATTGTTTCAATTTTCTTTGGATCTGTTTTGATTATATTATGCGCTACTTTATAACCTAAAAATTCAATTTCTTTTTGATAAAATATTGACTTCTCTAATGAAATCTTCATATGTGCTTCTTTTAATGTCTCAATTATTATTTTTAAATGTTCCCTATGTTCTTTGATATTCTTTGAAAATATTATTATATCATCAATATATATATGACAAAATTTTCCTACGTATTCCCTTAAAATATCATCCATAGCCCTTTGAAATATGCTTGGAGCATTTTTCAAACCAAATGGCATTCTTATATATTCATATTTTCCATTATTAACAGAAAATGCTGTTTTCTCAATATCCTGTTCTTTCATTAATATTTGATGGAATCCTGATTCCAAATCTATACTTGAGAATACCTTTGCTTTACCTAAATTTGATAATATAACGTTTACATCTGGTATTGGATATTTATCCGATACCGTTTTTTCATTTATTTTTTTATAATCCACAACCATTCTTAATTTTGGGGTGCCATCAGCATTTATTCCCTTCTTCGGAACTACCCAAATTGGTGAATTGTAAGGACTCTTACTAGGCCTTAAAATTCTTTCTCTTAATAACTTATTTATTTCTTCATTTACGAATGTATTTACCGATAATGGGTAAGGATACTGTTTACTCCATATTGGAGTTTCAACAGTTGTACGGATTTCTGCTTTCACATCCGTTCTAAATGGTAAATTCATGTTTATTCCCTCATGAATTCTTTTTATTTCGTAAATTACTTCTTTTCTTAATTCTTCGACCTCAAAATTTTCTTGTGATAAAGCGGAATTATTCATCGCTGGCGCTGTAGAACCTTTTTGTTCCACATTTATATTATTATTTTTCCCTTCATTTCCATCAATATATTTTATATCGTAACACAACCTATTATGTGTCATTACTGATTTTTCGAAATCTAAAATCATTTTAGTTTTCATTATGAAACTTATACCTATTAATAAATCCGTTTCTAAATTATTTATTATATAGAATCTCTGCTTAACATTGAATAAAGTTCATTCAGCGAAATGGGTTAAAATCGTATACCCGTTAATTGTTTTTACTCGTTTATAAATTGGTAATTTGAATTTAGTTAAAAGTACATTTGGCCTACAATAACAACTTGTAGCTCCTGTATCGATTAAAATTTTTACTGTTTTTGCTGTTGTGTTGCTTGTCCCAATGATGTAGGGCAAGACATTCCTTCGTCTAAAAAAGCTATTTCATTTATATTGTTTACTCGTTGAACCTTTTGTTGAGGTTGTTGAACACTATCATATGGTCTTTTTACAGGTTGTTGTTGTTCATTTTGGTTTGGGTTATACCTATTTTGTTCATAATTATTCCTATTATTATTATAATTATTATGATTGAAATTCCTTCTGTAATTATTATTATAATTATGATTGTAATTATTATTCCTTGGCCTATTCTGTATCTGGATTGACTCGTCAATCTCCATTGCTTCAACCTTTTGTGGTGGCTTCACCATTCTATTATTATTGAAACTGTTAAAACCAAATTTATTCTGATTATGATTCGCCTTTAAGAATCTAAGATTATTACTGTTAGAATTATTGTTATTTTGATTTGACATTCGTCCAAATTGGAGCGCGAAATTAGCCCTAATATTATTTGATTCTAGTTCTTGCGCTTTTGCTAAAGCGTTAGGCAAATCTTCGGGTGAAAGTGAGAATAATATATTTGATAGTGGTGCATTTAAGCCAGTTATAAAAATCCTAAGGGCATTTTCCCTATTTTTCCTATTTAATTCCACTGTTAATGGTGCTTCAGTACCATACGTCATTATTGTCTTATTAATAAGTAATGTAAGTTTTTTGTTCACTAAATTATAATAATCAAGTATAGTTGAAGATCCTTGTCTAAGGATACTTAGTTCCTGTTCAATCAGATGGATTGGTCGTTTATCTGAGTAGGCAAAGTCTAGACGGCTTATAATTGCGTCGAAATTTAAAACTGTACCATGATTTGTCAAAATGTCGTTTGCGTCACTTACTACCTTGTTTCTTAAAATTTTTAAAGCTGCAAAATATCTTTTACTTCCTTTTTCATATAAAATTATAACATTATTGGCTGCTTCACGCCAACTTACATAAGTGTTTGGTTTTCCAGAGAATTCTGGGAGAGCTCTAACCATATCTAAAGGTTCGTTACATGCTATATTCTCGTCAATTATTTGTTTAGTATAATTTTCTACTGTCATGGTCTCAGTCAATGTCCTTAATTGATTTGTTAAATGCGCGATTCTTGATTCAAATGCCTGATTGTTTGTCGCAATCATATTGGCGATTAATTCTACACTTAGATTTTGCATAGCCATTGTACTAGCTGCGTTGTTTGATGTTTCGGGCGTTAATTCTTGAATTTTTACCGCTTTTAGTAAATCACTTAATTCTTCTTCTATTGCTTCAACTCTAACTCTTTTGTTGGTTGGCATTTATTCACTTAATAAACACGAAATTTAAATAATAACGCGATTTATTTTTTTTAAAACTTCCTTAAAAATAAACTTAAATATTCTAATTTCTTACTTTTCCTTCCTTTTGAAGTACTTGTTTCTTTAACGGGATACCTTCCTCTAGCTGTTGATTTCGAGCTTCTGTATGGATGGCCTTTGTTCTCAACTTCTTTGTAGTCCAGACAAACCGTATTGCGGGTAAATGTTGCACGCTATTTCTTAGTTTGATCCTTACTTTTTACTCAAGGGATGTTTCCACAGGATATTCAGGATTTATTTGGTGAATTATATTTTTATTAAACTTTGGCAGGGACCTGTCATAGACTAGTGTTTGCCTCAGTGTTGTTTTATATTTCACTTTATTGAAACTTTTTTAGCATGCCCCACGTTGGGCGCCAATTAATTTTATTACTTATTAGTCTTTATAAAAAAAACTTTATTTATTTTTTAATTTTCTTAAATCAATTCTAAACTTTATTTAAACTTTTTAATATTCTTAACTCTCGTTTTCCAAAGACTGTCAAAAGACTGACTCTTAAGTTATTAGTGATCGTATTTATATGATCAAATGCTTATTCTTCTTACTTCTATGCTTGATCTTCTTATCGTACTTTGGAATAAATTCCAGCTATTGAAATTTGATTCCAATAGTTATTACATTTTTAAATTAGAGTTTTGATCATTCCATATTTCTTATAATTAGTAGAAATGAAATTGGATTATATTGTTTACAATTTTCCTTACAAATAATTGGTTAACATATGTTCTTTAAAATGAAATTGGATTATGTTGTTTACAATTTGTTTGTAATTTTCCTTACAATTAATTAGTTAACATATTTTTATTTTTGTTGATATTTTTAATTGAATTTACGTGTGAGATGTTAATGTTAACTTGTACAGAAAAATTATATTCGTTTACGGCACTATTAAGTAGTTCTTTAAAATTTCGTTGTCTACCATCAGCTTTCAGACATCTCATAATTTCAGTTAGGGTTGAATGAAATCTTTCAACCTGACCATTCACTTCGCTTTTATATGGAGGTGTTCTAAAAACTTTGATATGAAAATCATTTTCAAACATGGATGTAATTGAAGCTGACGTTAAAGATTTCTCATTATCAATAACGACAACTTGGGAAACACAAAAGTAAAATAAAATATCTTGTAAAGGGTGTTTAATATACTCTACCGCTCGAGATTTGATTATTTTTGCTACTGCGAACTTCGTAAATTTATCTATAGCGGTAAGGACCAGTTGTTTATCGGTAGAAAAAATATCAATATGCAGAGTATGACCTGGATGGAGAGGAATAGGTGTTGATCTAATTTCTTGATTATTAGGATGGCGATCGTATTTATTTTCCTTACAAATTTGGCAATCTCTTACTAATCTTTTTATTTTGGCTGGCATTCCGGGGAAATAATATTTTTGGATTATCTGTAACCTGTTTTCTAAACTATTTCTATGTGCTCGTCTGTGTTCCGTAAGGATTATTTCATCTTGCTGTAATTCATTTTCGATGTCTACAGCGATTGTCTGTGTGTAACGTAATTTATAATTTTTAAAGTGTAAAACATAAATGTCTTGAACCCTTCCCATAATAGCTTCTGAAGAAAGTCCATTAATAAAGTTTGGATTCAGATATTCTTTAAATATTTCAATCAAATCATTATCGGTATAACTAGGTTTTGTTATGGTATGCCTTTGGTTTAGTGAGAAGATTCTGCTTTGTTTGGTAACTATTTCTTGAATCCGTTTTTAAGATAATCTGGTTGCGGAAAACATTAATAGGTGCTTCGACACATGGAATAAGATTGTGTGAAGAACTTTCGTCGCTGTGTTGTGTGGGCGTTAATTGTCATTTGTCATATCTTCGATATCGTTTCGTAAAATTTCCTTGTCATAATCTTCAGTAATTGCGGATAATAATGCCATGTTGTCGTCAATTGCCTCATATATTGGTGTGAAATTGGTAACATGCTTTAGGTAAAGGTAATTTTCAAAAATTGCTATCTGTGCCGAAGGAATTGGGATGTAGTGCGAGTTTGAATAATCTCTAATGTGACCATATGTAAAGGTCAGCTGTAATCTGTAAAGAGGAATGATAGACACAAAAAAATATTATGTAAGTCTAATATTGTCTTTGTGAACTTGCTTGTCGTCAATGAGTACAGCGGTTCCTAAATCCGCTTGAATTATTTTTTCTTGGTATCGCTTTGAGAACTTGTTTCCTAATCTTTTATTTATGTTAATTTTACAAAAACTTTATCTCCTACCTGAAAATTTTTTACTTTAGTTTTTTTTGTGGTACTCTAGATCATGTTTTTGTGTGTTACTTAGCTTTTTCGTAATTTCTGCATTAAGTTCTTCAGACGGGTTAAAGAAAATATCAATTGGTTTGTATCTAGTAACGAAGTGAATAGTGTTATTGTAATTATGCGTGGCCAGAAGTATAGTCTCAACTACGTCTGTTTTGGGTCCTTTAGTACGTCTAGCTATTTCACTCAGTGTAGAGTGAAAGCGCTCTACTTGGCCATTACTCCGACTATGTAATGGCGGAATTGCATGTAAGGATATGTTAAACTCATCTGTAAGGAGGCTACGAATTGTGTTTGAAGTAAATGCTCCCTCATTATCAGTTACTATTTTTGGTTTTTTGAATTGTATTATTATTTCCAGTAAACGGTTTTTGATGTCAGTGATATTTCTTGAAGGAGTATGTTTCACCATTGCGAATTTTGAAAACTTGTCTATACTTGTAATAAAATGCTCTTTTACAGTATTATATATGTCAAGATGAAGCACCTATCCTGGTAACACCTATCGGATGTTTTCCGGGGTTACGTTCGTATTTGTTTTCTTCACAAACCTTGTATCTCCCCAAGTATTCTTTCAGTATTTCGATAAAATTTGTTCATAATTTTCATTCAGTCCTCTGTGGGCTCTTATGTGCTCTGTCGCTATGATGTCGTGTTGGTCGTGATTATGTTTGTGAGCGATTTCTCACTATGAACTATTTCATTAGAATGAGTTACGTTATTTATCGCTTGACGTGATAACACGTCAGCGACAACGTTTTCTTTTCCCGGCTTATAGTGGAAAACCGGTGAATATTCTTCTACAAACGTTTTCCAACGTTTCAGTTTGGTATTTGGGTTTTTGTCGGATATAGCTTGGTGCACCGTAAAGGTAGTTTCTAAGTGTTTGCAATGACCAAACTATTGCTAACATTTCTCGTTCGTTAGTTGCATAGTTCTCTTCGGTTTTGCTTAGTGTCCTGGATATCATTGTAATAGGCCTGCCTTCTTGTGAAAGTACTGCACCGATGGCATAAGCCGAAGCATCTGTAGTGAGGTCGAAAGATTTTCGGTAATCTGGGTAAAGAAGTAGTACGTCTTCTGACGCAAGAATTGATTTTATTTTATCAAAAGCGCTTACTGCTTCATCATCAAGGTCTATCTTGATTCGCTTAGAGGATTTAGTGTCTACGTTACCATTTTCACCACGAAGATATTTGGTGAGAGGTTTAGCTATTTTCGCGTAGTCTTTTACGAACTTTCGTTAATATCCAGAAAGTCCAAGAAATGATCTAAGTGCTTGGAGTGTTTTCGGAGTTTCGAAGTTAATAATGTCCTTCACTTTGTTGGGACATGTTTTGATACCGTTTTGTGATACTACGTACCCAAGGAATTCAACTTGTGTCTTAAAAAATTGGAACTTTTCTGGAGATATACGCATATTTGCTTCGAGTAATTTTGAAAATACGTGTCTTAAGTGTGGCAACTGTTCTTTCTTGGTTTTAGAGAAAATTATAACGTCATCAATATAGACATGGCAGAATTTATCAATATATTCTCTTAAGACATCATCTATTGAACGCTGAAATATGCTAGGTCCGTTTTTAACCCCAAAAGGCAACCTGCAAAACTCGTACTTTCCGTTGTTAACGGAAAATGCAGTTTTTTCTCTGTCTTTTTCATCTAGCAGTATCTGGTGGAATCCAGATTTCAAATCAATTACGGAGAAATATTTTGCTTGACATAGGTTGGCCAAGATAAAGGAAGTGTCTGGGATCGGATAACGGTCTGAAACAGTAAGTGCGTTCAGTTTCGAGTAGTCGAAAACTAACCTTAACTTAGAGGTGCCGTCTATATTTTGTCCTTTTTTGTCAACAACTACTAACGGTGTATTATAAGGGGACCTAGATGGGCGTATAATGCCGTTTGATAATAATCTATCTAATTCTTTTTTCACAAAGGGTGCATATGCTATGTTATATGGCCGTGGCTTACTGTAAACTGGTTCAGAGTCTATTGTTTTAATGGTTGCCTTGACTGTTGTATTAAATAGCAATTTTTCATTAGGTTGTGAGAAAATCTGTTTGCAGTCTTATATTAAATCTTGAAACTTATTTTGTATGTTTTTCGGTATATTTTCAAAGTTTATTTCCATGTTGTTGACTTGTTTGCAACTGTAAAGTTTAAAAGCCTCTTGGCCGTTTCTATATGTTAAAATTTTTTTCCTATATCAAATTTTGCATCAATTTTTGATAGAAAATCGTAGCCGATTATTGCGTGAAATGATTTAAGTGGTGGCAGAATAAAGAATTCTGCCGTCTCCCCAAACAAGTTGAACTTGCATTTATGTGTAGTTTTGCTTATACCGTTAATGGATTACACTTTAAAGCATTTATTTGCAGGAACAATATTTTTCAATTCTTCCATAGGTTGAATATAATTTTTAGCTGTACCCGTATCGATTAGAATATTTATTGGTTTTTCATAATGCAATTTCTTTTCGATATAGAGTAAAGCTGACTCTAGCCTAAAAAATTAATCTCGTCATGAACGTCGTCGTTGGAATTATCGTCGTCATCACTTGTAAAGTTTGAGCTAATTTCATCATGCTCATATTCCTCCTGTTTTTCTTGCTGATTTGTGGGCAAGTGATTTATACGTTGAACTTTTTTTTGTTGCGATTTATCGGAACTTCGTGAGCGCTTGTTATTAAATTGTGGTGGTTTGGTATTCTGAGCTTGTGGGTGTAGGTTCGTTTGGCTAGCTTGTCTGGCCTCATACCTAAATCTCGAAGAAAATGGATCAACATCCATGGGTTCGGGTTGTTGATAAAATTTGTTCGTGGTATTTTCACTCGCTTAAACTGAGGGTTATTTTTTTGTGGCATACCATCAAATTTAGTATGCTGGGCCTCGAAAGCTCTTGCAAAACTATATCGCTTGTGATTTGCTTCTAGCTCCTGTGCTTTAGCAAGAGCTGAAGACAGGTTGGTGCAATTTGCTGAAAACAAAATATTGCAAATGGGTTTATTTAGACCAGAAATAAAAACCCACAAAGCATCTGCTCTATTTCTCAGCAAATGAAGTAATTAATTCCATATTACCGTAATATTCCATTGTTATTTTGCTTATAATCATGGTTATTCTTTTTTTCTATCTGATCATAGAATTCGGAAATGGTTTCTTTTCCCCGACACAAAATACTTAGTTCGTTTTCTAGTATGTGGAGGGGTCTCTTATCGCAATAAGTATGATCTAGCCTGGCGATAATGGCATCGAAATTAAGGATTGTTTTGAACGAGGCCAACACTTGGTCTGCCTGGTCCACTATTTTATTACGCATAATTGCGATTGCTAGGTAATATTTTTCAGTGCCATTGTTTGGCTTGAACAGGTCAATCGCCGTGTGCGCCGCTTGTCTCCAAGAAGGGTAACGAGTTTGCTCACCTGCAAATTCTGGAAGGCTTTTTACTAAATCTAAGGTCAGTGGGCAAGGAGTGGTATTACTCACTTTTATTGGTTCGTAATTTACAACAGTTGTTGTCGAAGAATTCTCTAATGCTTGCAATTTTTCTGTTAATTCCTGAATCTGATCATTCATTGTTGAGTAATATGCGTTTTGGCCCGCAGCATTATTCTCTAACCGTTTTAATAAACGTTCACATGCGGCTTCGACGGTCACATCTATGGCCGTGCCTAGCATTCTAATAGTCGCGTCATCAGGTTGAGCCATGATCTCAAAATTTGATACGAAAAGAGAAAAAAAAAATATACGAGAATGACACAATGGTTTAATAGCACTTTCATGCACAAAAGAAAAATTGTCTTTAGTTGCAAGATTTATGTTGTATCTTTTAATTTTTTAGTTCGCAATATTTTTTTAAACAAAAAACCAGTATTTTTTTAAAAAACTAATTCTACTTTTTTTTTAAATTTGTAATAAAAATTGTAAAGTTTGCTTATAATTGTTTAGAACTTCTCAATAAAAAAACAAATTATTCACTTTAAATTTTACGCTATAAGTTTTTGTTTACACTTTCTTAAAAAAAAAGGAAAATAATAAAAACGATCTTACAGGATTATTCCACAGAACATCTTGTCTTGTTGATTGAATAACGTTGACTTCTATTCTTCAAGGACATCTGTTGCGTCCCAGTGTTGCAGTATAGCTTTGATTTTCTTCCAGGATTTCTTGAAGATATACGTATTTTGTTGTATCACAACAAAACATAAATTTTAACTTTTTCACTTATGGTGATTATGCAGTTGGAAAAAAACTTTTTCAAAGTCCGTGTTAGCTTTCTCACTTAGGTATAGTGATTATGTAGTTGGGCGCCAGTTTTGTATTTGTAATTATGTTCCTTTATTTATGATCCATATCGGTCTGTTACAAAATATAAACTGATTACAAAAAACTCCCTTAAAGCTAAGCTGCTTCCAACCGAACGACTCTGCATTCTTAAGCGGATGCGCCCGTGGCAGAATTGAATGATATTACTTTATGGCGTATGTATCTTAACTTATATTGTAACGAGCTCATTTTTTAACTAAGATTGATTCAAAAATGTATAAGTGGAAACTGTTTATTTAAAATCAGCATCAGGAAAAGCTAAGTGATATTCAAAAAATTTCTAACAATAAAATAGTTTTGCGGCTATTAAATGATTATTAGCTAAAACGGTCATTCAATTGTATTATAATAATATAGCAAACTTCTTTTGCAATTATGGAACTTGTTGTTTGAATCCTTTTTGTGCTGGTTCAACTAGCATTTGTTCAAAAGAGTCGCGTGATTTCTGTATAGCTTTTTCAAAATTTTCTATACTGTTTTTGATGGAAACTAAATCTATATTCCTTGACTGTAAATTTTTAAACAAAGTTTCACAATAAGGTAAAATTAATTGAAAAAAATTGAGCCAATAAAAAAAAGAGCTGTCGTTTAAGTATCTTAAAAGCATATCAGCCTGAATTAATGAGCTGACATCATTTTCTACAATATTATTCATGCATTCTTTCAAAACCTCTTTGTAGCAATGAACTGAACTTACAGTACGTGAATTAAAATTCCATCTGGTTTGTAGGACAGCAGGAATCTTCCCTGTAACAATGGCTTTTAAAATTTCAGTTCTTTTAGAAGACCGTGAAAAGAATTTTGGAAAAGCTTGCAGGTTGGCGAAGAATTTCTGAATTTTTTTTATTTTGGCTTACGCTTTTTTCTATTATTAAATTGAAATGATGGGCATAGCAATAAACAAACTGCGCATGCGGATATACTTCTTTTATTTAAGCCTGCACTCCACCAACTTTTCCGCTCATTACAGAAGCACCATCATAGCATTGAGCTATCAGTTGCTCCACAGTTATTTGAAGCTCATTCAACTATGCAAGTAAAGCAGCACTCAAATCATCAGCGGTATGTGATTGTGGCTTTATATATTTCCAAAACCTTTCGTGTACATGTCCCCTATTTTCATATCTTATAATCATAACAAGCTGTATCTCTGTGGTTTCATCTGCTTGAATAGCCAAGTAATTGCATTCCTTAGTTTTACCTGGCAACTCTTTGTGATACACAGCTAATATGGAATCTAATATTTCATTTTGGAAGTATGTACCTTTAAAAAAATAAGTTTTTTTCTTTTTTTATATCCAAGGATGCTTAGTGGAGGATAGCTTATATGGAGTCTAACGTTTTATTCGGATCATTTTAAAAGTATGTATGTAACATACCTTTGAAAAGAGAAGAAGTTGATAGATGTTCCTTCATGACCCCATTACGAAACGAAATAAATTAAGCCTCGAAATACCCCAACATTATTCAAATCACTTTTTTCGTCATGACCTCGCAAAGCTAATTCAAATCCGCCACAGAATTTTATACAGTCGACAAGGCGTGACAATATATATCTATGGCAAATTAAAAAAAAAAAAGTTTAAATTAAAAAAAGAATTCCTTTTTTTATTAAATGCATACCTATTTCTTTCAACTTGTTCATTGTGTTTCTGGATATTTGCTCTATACACAGAATCCAGTTGGCATTTATTATCAATGGAACCTAACACAGACAAACTTATAACGTTCTTCAGATGAACTTGTGGGTGGTCGTGTTTTTTAATTTTTTTCTTCTAGATCATTCAAATCTGTAACTTCTGTCTCCGTCCAAATCTCTTCTCCACTAAATATAATGCATGGAAAGCAGAAAAATGCATTAAGTCGTTCACAGCCACACAACCACTTCTTTTTTCCGTACATCTCAATTTTAAAATATCGAGTAAACGTTTTATTTTTTGACCTATACTCTTTCTTTAAATTAAGAGATGGTCTTGGAGGCTCAGCAGACTTAATTTCTATTTTTTCTTTAAAAAGTCTGCTTGTTATTTTTTATAAAATCAATATTAATATTCATTTTAACTTAAGAAAAAAAAAAAATCTGATGCAAGCAACGAATGAGTACAGATACATACTCATCGAACTACCTTTCGCTTTTGACTTCATTCGCCTTCGTCAAATTTCGGCAGCTTTTTTAATTCGTGTGCTGAACGGTTTCCTTTTTTTTTTTGCATTGGCTTTAAATAAACACTTTTTGTTGTAACGTGCCAGCAGTGAGGAACAAAAACAACATATAATGTTGTTTTTAAAAATCATAAGCACTTTAATTTAATTTAGCTTGGCAATGCCGGAATGAAGGTGCGTTCCATTACTTTGTTACTTACAAATAATTTTTCAAATTTTATAACAGATGAGTTATATCAATTTATGTAACGCACAAAAAAATTTGGTAGTGCGGCACACGAGCTTAAAATTAAGAATACAAAGTATTTATAGCTAATTACAATTGACGTAAAAGATAAATGCTTAATCAATAAATTAATATTAAAATAAATATAAGTGTCAATTTAACAGAAAAATAGGAAATGCTTATTGGATTGACCTAAAAGATAAATGCTTAATCAATAAATTAATATTAAAATAAATATAAGTGTCAATTTAACAGAAAAATAGGAAATGTTTAATTAACTAAATAAATTAATTTAAATGCTGAAGAATAGTTTTGTTGTTGTTGTTGTCATTGTTGCTGCGTGATGGTTTTGTTGGTGGAGGCTCATAGTGTGCGGTACAGTTGGTACAATATGTAACTCGCGTCTCATCTAAGATGGGATTCTAAGGCTCTCCGCAAAATAAAATTTGTTCGCCCCCCACGCAAAGTCGGGTTGGTAAGCGCCTTCCTACTAAACTTTTTAGATCCATCCTTTTAGAATCAAGTGCAATATTGCACGTATTGAGTAATGTATTGCTTGGTAGTCGACTTTGATGTTCATTTTTGATATGTTTTATGTGGGAAACATATCATCAATTTTGAGACTGTTTTTTTTTTAGTTTTGGATATTTTTTTAAAGAAACTTTCTTTCAAAATGCTACTTCATTATCCTATAAAGCCAGCAGCTGTAAGTTGCACTGAAGATCACAAGGCTCTAGTTGAAACTTGTGAGCGAGGCACGCTGGCGTACTAGAGCTCGGCTGAGCTCGCCGGAAAACGGTGATTCGTTCCGCTCATGGATTCGGTGTCGCTGTTGCTGATGGTCTCGATGCTAAAGTAGTGTTTGCTGCTATTTCAATGATTCAATTTACTCAACGAATTTATTTTCTTCGATCGCGTTTCCGAGCGAGTTTACTCCACACACAAATGATTCTGATGTACCCGTACTCGATGTTTTTCTTGTAACTTTTTGTTTTAATTTTCACTGTTTCGGTAGTCTGTTCTGTAGTTTTGTTCCTTTTTTTTTTATTTTATTAAATACCGAATAACCAAGCTATTTCCCGAGACTATTCGGACTTCTGTTAAGCTTTTATTGAAAAATAATTTACACTGAAATGACCGGTTTTACCAGAGAAGTACCAACTAAAGAAATCTATTGGAGTTCCGAGGATTTTAATTGCAGACGAGACTTGAAACTTGCGTGGGACGTATGGCCACTAAAAGCCCTTCACTAACTAGATTTTCTAGTTTTTTTTTTATTTTTTTTTTCTTTTATGCTGCAACTTGCAGATGTCGCCCAAATGTAGGTCTTTTTCTATATATTAGTTTTTATAATTTATATATTAAAAACTTTTATTTTATTATCTTGATATTTATTTCGCACGTTTGTGCTTTACTTGAATTCTGCTTAGAACTAACTACTAAAATTAAAACGAACTTAAACCCAAACCATCCGCACTCGCGCAATCTGCTGACATAGCGCGTTATAAAGCGGATGTTTGCAGCAGCATAAGCGTTTTGGTCGGTCAATGTTCTGATGTCGCAACTTGTGTTAACTTAGCGTTTTGTTCGGTCAATGTTCAGGTGGTTTTTTATATTTGAACATACAAAAACTTTAAATATTACATGCACACAAAATTCAATTAAATGCTGCTTCAAATTCTTGAATAAAAAATTCTATCGCTTTTCAGTCACGGGGCTGTATTTATATAGAGCTGTCTCGCTAGCAGAATACTATTCACAAAACGGGCTTTTTAAAGTAGTAGAATTTGATGGATATCAAAAATTACAGATAATCACACGCTTTCAAATTTGTTACTGATATCCGCACTACTTAGAGTAGCCAACTTTTTGCGTTTTCAAAAAACTCTTACGCTTTGTCATCAAGTAACTAAAATATTGATTTAATTAAATTGTTTATTAAAGTTAATTTGCCTTTGAGAGACGGTGGAATAATAGATAAATCCGAACCGGTGTCTAATAAAAATCGATCATTAGATAGCTTATCATAAATGAACAGTCGGCGGCTAGTATTACTGGATGCCGTTTCTGCCACCATAGAATACGGTGCATTTAGTTTTTTGACTTAAAATTGGAATTAAAATTACACCAATCAGTGCATTTGCGTGCGTTGTTCCCGAATTTATAATGAAACCAACATTGATCAAATCTTTGATCGTTATTGTCATTGTCGTTGAGATTGGCAATTTTGCTTTGAGAACGAGAACGTGAACGATCGAATTTTTTATTTATGTCTTCGATTTGCTTTAACAACGCGGCAATTTGAAAAGCAAAATCATTGTGTTGGACACTATTGACGCTTGAAAAATGAGACGAAGTAGAAATAACCGAAATGGATGGCGCGTCAAATTGAATTCTGTCCTGAATCTTATCAGCAATTTCTGCGTTTTGATATAAAGGTGTATCAACACCGACAATGACCGCACTTATTGCTTGTGGCAGTTTGGCTCACCAAAGTATTTCGAGCATTTGGTCTGAAACCATGCCCTTTGAAGTTTCGCGCATTTTGCGCAATAAAATGGGTGGCTTTTGGTCACCCAAATCCATTCCCATTAATAATTTTTTTAAACGCGACTCATCAGAATGTTGAAATTCTTTGATGAGTATACTATTAATTGCAATGCATTTGTTTTCTTTCGGTGGATTGCGCATTATGTCAGCAACCACGTCTAAATATTTTTGATCTAATGATGAAACACCCAGATCGTATTTTGTTTGATTACGAGAGTTTTATTTTTAATATGATTCTTTTTATTTCCGTTGCCAAAACCAAACTGTCTCAGCAACGTTAAGCTCTACATACTTAAAGCTAACATTTCAATTCTTTTTTTTAGCATATTCATATAACATATATGTATGTAAGTATTTATATATGTATATATGCATGTATAGTACTTAGATATGATATGTACACCCTCATACAACTTTGTAGTGCCAGCATAAATGCATCGTTGGCAGTTTTTAGCAACGTTGGCTATGCCGTTGTATGAATGTCCACATAAAATAAACACCATAATGATAAGCTTACCAAGCCATAGGTTTTGGCTTATTAGGAATATCATCTTTCTTAAGTTGATCAAATTTCTCTTGATCACGTCACGTTGATCAACATTGCTACTATATGTAACTCCTCTACGCTTTGAAACAGAAGCCTCCGGCTTCATATTATTTATTACTTTGATGGAGCTACGTTTTGCATGCCAGAACTTAAATACCACTACTGTTATAACGCATATTATTAACATAGTAATTATACTTATTCCACTGTCGTATGTATATAATGTTTCTATGATATCTTAATTCTTTTATTGCTTCAATATTCTCAAAGTTATCTGTAACAATTTTTTCAAAAGACATATGGTTTTCATAATGTTGATCTATCATTTTCACTGGATAAGCATATCTATCAATAAATTGAACTCTATTGTTGTAATATTTTTGGTTTGCAATTTGCAGTTTACAATTTGAAAAATTAATCAAAAAGTTTTTATTAATAGTAATATTTCGTTTATCACAATTTTGAAAAATATAAATGGTATGTGCATTTTTTATTAATATTGTATCATCATAAAGTTCCTGTATTTTTGTTTTATTATTATATTTGA
Source organism: Tricholauxania praeusta (assembly GCA_949775025.1). NCBI lineage: Eukaryota > Metazoa > Arthropoda > Insecta > Diptera > Lauxaniidae > Tricholauxania > Tricholauxania praeusta. The sequence continues at coordinate 85,858,725 of OX459031.1, forward strand.
ACGTACAATCATTTGAAAAAATGCAGGTTTTACTAATTTTTAAATTTCTCACGTTAGTGTTCTTAACATATTGGTAATTTTTATTATTAATTGTGACAATAGTTTCATCATTTTCACTTATTTCTACAGTATAAAAGTTCTTTGGAATTTTGATAGCTATAACCAAGGACTCATTTTTGTAAGCTAACACCCCCAATTTAAAAAAAATCAATATCAAAATACTCAAGTTCCTCTCTGGATAATATCCCTGGGTGAATTATATCATACTTGGCTGCTGCAATGTTTTCCAGTATCTCTGTTACTTTTTTTCTAAATGTCTTAATTTACTCAATTGATCAATAAAACGTAACTGTTTTTCTAATTTGGTGTTCCTTTCCTGAACCTGATTGACCTGACTCCCAATCTTAATCCTATCTTCTTCAATGGTGTTTTTGAATAAATTTATGGTATGATTAAAATGTTTATTAATTAACACTTGTTTATTTATGACTGTGATGGCATTGTGGTCATTTTCTTCTATTACTTTAAGATGATCCGTAATTTCTTGTCGATCTTGGTCATCCATAAGACCAAAAATCCACTTATAAATTTCACCGCCAAAGTTCACTAGTCCTCTTCGTGTTCTTTTTATCTCTCTGGGTGTGATCGATGCAATTTTCGCTGCGATGCTGTTGATTTCATTTAGAATTAAGTCCTTGTTGTCAATTTCCATTTGCATGACGTTTTTTTTCATTTGGTTTAGTACTTCAGCTATTTCCTTCGGTTTTATAATATGAAGTATTGTATTGGTTTCATTTATTATCTCTACTTTTCCGATCTGAATGATTGTGTAGCCGGCTTCCTCCAATAAGGGCGTCACTTGAAGCCGCCCTTGAGCCACATTGACCATTAGCATTAGTATGAGTAGAATTATCTGTAAGTTTATATGGTCGTTTAATATTTATTGGATGGATATTTTCCAACGTATATTTTCTAAAGTAAGGTTGATCTTTGTGCCTTACCCTCTTGTAATTTTTAATGTAACCTTTCTTTTTTCTGTATAGATTTCTTTTTTATTGTTTAGTTTTTGTGTATATTTCTGTTTTTTCCATTTCAACCTATCTACTATTAACCTAAGGTTTGTTAAGTTATTTGCTTGCCTAGGTGTCATCTCAATGCTGGAGTGAAATCTATCATTGTAGTTACCTATAGCTATTTGAATTTTTTGTTCTAATGTCACCTCTTCAGTTACAGCTTGGATCTTTTCTATTAGTGTTGAATGTAATCTTTCAACATCTGCATTGCCCGTATGAATATTGGGCTTCGTCCAATGCACTTCAATATCCTTTTCTTGTAAAAACCTTTTCATATTCTCCGACTTAAACTCATTATCCATAATTATTTTACAAGGTTTGCCGAATGTTGCCATAAATCCTTCTAACACTGCTATTTTCTTAGTCCAATTTCTATCGTTAATTAAATATGCAGTCGAAAATTTTGTTAATTTATCTATAATTGTGATAAAGGTTTGTGAATGTGAATTATTTCATTTTTCTTATTTGGAGTCTCTGTTATTTGCAGTTTGGGTTTAATCGGGTTCCTGTCATACTTTATCTCCTGACATTTTCCGCAATTATTGATAATTAATTGAATATGTTCTTGTAGTTTCGGATAATATATTTTATCTTTAAAAGATCTATATGTCCCGTTAATTCCACTAGGTAAAGATTCCTTAGTATGGTAAAAAGATATTTGCTTATGACACTTGTTGCGAATTATGCGTGAGTGAATTCAATTAAAGCCGAACACTTGTTGCGTTTATGCTGGTTTAATTATAACTAACTTTATTCAAATTAACAAATTTCATAAGAGCTTAATTTAACGAAAGAAAAGTAAAGAAGATAAATAAAGACAAGAGAGCGGCAAAGCGCACACACATATTTACGCATATTAATACAGGGCCTTAACATACCGCCCTCCTTGGACTACTTTGAGGAGTCCAAATATATGAATTGTGAAAATACTTGTGGAATATTAAATGCGTTAAATTTGTGCAAGTTCTCGTATAAATACATTTTTTTTTCAAGTTCTCATAACAAAAAAAAATAAATATTACAATGGATTGTAGGGCAAAATTGGTGAGACTTTTACAATAGGTCGAATTAAAGTTCCTGCTGACGTTTTTAACTCTACAACCCTAATTTTACCATCTTTGCCAGGTAGGCATTTGATCACTCTAGCTAATCTCCATTTGCTAGGTGGTATGTTTTGATCCTGAATAGCTACTAGGTCTCCAACCTCGACATCCTTTTGCGGCCGTAACCACTTGGCTCTCTGCTGTAGGGTTACCAAATACTCTGTCTGCCAGCGTTGCCAAAAATGACGACGAAGTTGTGATATAAATTGCCAGCGTTGATTGAGGTTCCCCTTGAATGGTAGTACTTCAGGTTCCGGCAATGATTTGAGTGGTTCTGATATTAAGAAATGAGCTGGCGTCAGCGACTCCAACTCCGAAGTATCTGTTGAAAGCGGACAGAGGGGCCGCGAGTTGACACAAGCTTCGACTTCCGTGAGCAAAGTATAAAATTCTTCATACGCCAAAAGAGTAGAGCTCAGAATTCGTTTAAGATGAAATTTAACCCTCTTAACTGCGCTTTCCCAGTAACCTCCCATGTGAGGCGCGCTAGGTGGATTGAATCTCCATTCTATTGACAAATCAGAAAAGAAGTGCTGAACATTGTTATTTTTCATAGCCTCGTTGAAAACGACTTTGAGGTCCTTTTCGGCAGCGGTAAAATTTGTTCCGTTGTCTGACAAAAATGTACTCCAATGGCCGCGACGTGAAACAAATCGTTTTAAGACACAAATAAACGTTTCGGATGACAAGTCCCCTGCTAACTCCAGATGCATTGCTCCCGTAGCCATGCATATAAAGACTGCGACATAGCCCTTGACGGATTTTGCACCTCTTCCTTTAGAAAATTTTAGATTAAAGGGTCCTGCCATGTCTACGCCTGTACATTGAAATGGCCTGCCACTATTTACACGGAAGATGGGCAGGTTAGCCATCATTTGTTGCTGTTTTACATTGCTATGACGGCGACAAGTTACGCAGCCTTTGTAGACTTTGCGAATTAAATTGCGAGCGCCGACAATCCAAAATCGTCTTTGTAAAGTTGATTGCATAATTTGCGGACCGCCGTGAAGCAACATTTTGTGAATGTCGTTGACGATCATGATTGAGAGCGGTGATTTCGAGGATAATATGATAGGAAATTTAGTATCAATTGTAACAGCAGCGTGTGAAATACGACCACCAACCCTGAGGATCGTATGCTGATCAAGAAACGCGTTTAAACGTGCGATGCGGCTTTGTAGCGGTATTGGCTTCATGTGTTGACAGCAAGCTATCTCATCTTTAAATTCATATGATTGCACCTGCTTAATCCAAAACTTTTCTGCAGCTTGTAGTTCTGTGTAAGTTAGCGGGCCTGTAATCATAGGACCTTGCTTGCGTAGCTTTTGCTTTAAATTATATATGTAACGCGTAGAATAGGCTGCTATACGTTTTAGGTGCCTAAATGATGAATAAAAAGTAAGTAGATCCCAACTAGGGGATGAGGACACCGTATGCGTTAATATTTTGATGGAACGCTCTTCCAAGTTTGTAGAAGGTTTTTTTACTTGGAGTGAAGGCCAGCGGCTTGACTACAATGTAAGCCAAGGAGGCCCAGACCACCATAGCGCGTAATTCATTAGTTTTGTGGGGTGCATCCCTCTAGATGTACAATCTGCAGGATTGAATTCTGTTGGTATGTGAGACCAGTTTTCGCTATTAAGGATTCTTGGGCTTTAGCCACACGATTGGCTACGAAAACAGACCAGCGACTCGGGTGGCTTTGTAACCAGGCGAGGGTGTTCATTGAATCTGTCCAACCATATGTTTTCCTGATGAGCACTCCTAATGATTTTAGGACATGTTTGGCGAGACTGGACACAAGTGTGGCTGCACATAGTTCCAGTTTAGCTATTGAAACCGTGCGCAGCGGTGCTACCTTGGTTTTTGCGCAAACCAATGCTACTGTAATGGAGCCTTCAATATGCTCTGTTCTTGCGTATATAACGCCTGCGTAGGCGACTTCAGATGCATCTGCGAAGCAATGTAGGTCAGTTATAGAGCCTTCTTCTCCTGTTCCGAGCCATCGTGGTATATGTAGTGTATTCAGTATTTTAAGACCTTCGCGATAATCTAACCAGTAAGTTGCTATGTCTTGCGGAACCAGTTCATCCCAGTCGATTTTTAGCTTCCAAAGGCGCTGAAACAAAATTTTAGGAACTACAGTTACAGGAGATACCTTACCCGTAGGATCAAAAAGACGGCATGCATCAGATAGCAGAAGTCTCTTCGTGAGCACATTTGGTGGTGAATCCAATGATATTGCAAAATACAGATAGTCTTGCGTAGAGTTCCACATTAACCCCAAAGCACGAACGACGTCATCTTCAGCAAGCAAATGTATTATTTTGTTTTCTTGTGCTTCCAGAGGAATGTTTTGCAGTACGAGTGGTGAATTCGATGCCCACTTGCGTAGTTCGAAACAGCCGCTACTCAAAATTTCACTGATCTGTTTTCGAAGCACAACAAGTTCTTGCTCAGATGAATGTCCGGTTAACAAATCATCCATATAAAAATCTTTAATAACTGCTGAGGATGCTAGCGGATATTTCGATTGAAAATCTAGAGCTGTTAGATGAAGTGCTTTGACTGCGTGATGTGCACTAGAAGCAATGCCATATGTTACACGTAACATACGATAATCTTGAATGGTGTCCCACGGTGACTTTCGCCAAACAATGCGGTGGTAATCTGTGTGTTTTTCATCAATTTTGACTTGCCTATACATAGCAGCGACATCTGATATCATTGCGTAACGGTGCGATTGAAAGCGGTTGAGAATCGACGGTAAATCTTGTTGAAGCTGCGGACCAACCATCAACACATCATTTAAGGAGTAACCGTTTGAAGTTTTTTGCGATGCATTAAAAACTATGCGTATTTTTGCTGTCGAGCTGGTCTCCTTAACGACGCTGTGATGTGGCATATAAAGGTTTTTTTCGTTATAGCTTTGAGCTAGCTCCATGTGACCCTGATCCAACATATCTTGTAGAAAGGCGTTGTAGCTTATACGAAGTTCATCATTTTGTCGGAGTCGACTTTCCATTCGAAGCCAAGATTGAGTTGCGATGGATCTTGACTCGCCAAGGCTCATGTTCGGTTTGAACGGTAGTTTTACAGTGATTCTTCCATCATTGTCTCTTTTGTGCGATAAATCGAAAATCCTTTCGCAGGCTTCTTCATCGGGCGTGTGATAGATTTTTTCCGGCATCTCCTCTAGCTCCCAAGCTTTCATTACTACTTTAGTCAGCTCCAAGTTAGTACACAAACAGGCTTGTTCTGGTTGTTGAATTACTTCATTTGTTGCTTCACCAAAGAGTACCCATCCTAATGCAGTTTTTTGAGCTAGTGGCGTACCAGGCAAACCTTTGATGAGATTAGGTTCTAGAAGCGATGGCATTTTATCAGCACCAATTATTAAGTCTACTCGAGCGGGATTGTAAAATTGTGGGTCAGCCAAAGTTAGCCCGTTTATATGTGGCCAGATGGTGTTAGTAATTTTCACTGTCGGCATAGGGTCTGTAAGTTTTGCGAGTACAATGGGATGTATCGTGTAGACCTCACTTCCATTAACTGGTGATATCATGACAGTAGTTTCACCCTTCGTATTTCCTCTTGACAATCCGATGCCGTTGATGGTAACCGTGGTAGATCTATATAATAATTTTAATTTTGCGGCGCATGCCTCTGTTATAAGCGATGCTTGCGATCCATTGTCTAGTAGTGCGCGCAAGATGTGTGAATGTCCATCGCTGCTGTATGCTTTGACTAAGGCGGTGGCCAATAGTACAGATCTGTTGGTGTTTGTTGACAATATCGTGGTCGTTGGACTTGTTTGCGGATTATTTGTTTCAGCTTTAGAGTTTAAAGCGGCGTTTTTGTTTGAATGCAGAAGCGTGTGATGGCGTTGACTGCAAACTCTGCAAGTGGAGGTGCTTTGACACTTATTTTCTGAGTGTTGAACGCTGAGGCAATTTGTACAAGCACCTTTGCTTCTTACTGCGCTTTGTCTGTTGTCAACTGAAGTTGTACGAAAATTGTTACAATGGTAAATTTTATGGTTACCTGAACAATAAAAGCAAGGCTTTATGCGGGAGTCCTCAGCTTGCGTGGTCAAGCACATATGTGCTTTGTTTCCTTTTAATGAGTTTGGTTTTAATTGTTTGTTGTTTGGTGTTAATATCTCTAAAGAGCAGCAGCGGTTAGATATGGTTAGTTCCCATTGGCGTCGCGTTTCATAAGCAAGGCGATGTACTATGATGTGTATTAGCCAGTCGTCCCAATATGAAACCGGCAAATTAAGTGATTTGAGTGCTTGCATGTTCTGCATGACTGGGTCAAGTACGCTCTTTATCGCAGCAGCTGTATCGACGTTAACCTTTTGAATTGAGAAAATAGCACTGAAATGATGATCTTTAATTACTCTTGGTACATTGTATCTTGTTAAGAGTAACTGCCAAGCTATGTCAAAGTTGGTATCTTCCAATTTATAGTTTGCTATTAGTTGCAATGGTTCTCCTGATAAGCAGTTACGTAAATAGTGTAAGCGTTGACTACCTGTTAGTGATTCATTTTTAATGATGACGCTGTTAAAGCTGTCAAAGAATGACATCCATGCAGTTGGCTCTCCTGAAAATCTAGGCAAATCGAATTTGGGTAGCTTCACATTTGGTAAAAAACTTATCGCGTTTGCTTGAATTGCGGTTGAATTTATTGCTGCTGTAGCATCAGAAATTAACTGTTCCGACGACTCAAGCATATTTCTGAAATTTGCCTTTGCTTCTATGTACCATTTTTCTGCTTGTTCTCTTTCAGTTTCTTCGTGTGCCAGAGTGTCGGCACTACCGCATGATTCTTCAACTTTTTCTTATGCCGACTGAAAACGGCACCATTGCTCTTTTAACAACTCTAAGTATGAAGTTATTTGTTGTTTATTATAGCTGTCATCGGATTTCATACTTGCTTGCAGGTATCGCCTAACTGCATTGCGCGCCGAGTCTCTCTTTTTTATGTGTGCCATGTTAAAAACAAATAACTAACTGCTGTTGTGTATGTGTGTGTATGTCGAATGATTTTGCGGAATTCAAGGTTATAGGTACAGCAATGCGTCGTTAAATGTGAGTATGTTTTAACTTCGAATGAACAGCTCCACCATCTAACCAAATTATATCCAAAATTGCAATGTGCAGAATGCTTCAATTTGCACAGGTTTGCGATAAATTATGTATGCGATAATTTCCAATCATCAACCGACCGCCAAGTTATTGAGTTACTTTATTTTTCTCGGTTTTAAAGTCGATTGATTTTTTGCGAATTAAAAAGCGCGAACACCTAAAATGTAGTGAAATTAATTATTTAATGCGTTTAAATAATTATTTGTAATTGTTTGGACAATTTGATATGTCCATCCGGTTTGAAGGACCATAAATTGTTGCGAATTATGCGTGAGTGAATTCAATTAAAGCCGAACACTTGTTGCGTTTATGCTGGTTTAATTATAACTAACTTTATTCAAATTAACAAATTTCATAAGAGCTTAATTTAACGAAAGAAAAGTAAAGAAGATAAATAAAGACATGAGAGCGGCAAAGCGCACACACATATTTACGCATATTAATACAGGGCCTTAACAACACTCTTCTTCATTTAGCATTTTTTGAGCTTTCTTCGTAACTTTTACGAATTATATACTTTTGTCTTCTGAAAATAATCATATAATGACTTGTTGCACTTTATTATAATCTCCTTCGTCGACTTTTGAATAGATTCCAATGTATCCAGGTTGAATGTGCTTTTTCAATATGTTTTCAACTACAGTTTCCTCGCTCTGAGGATCAATCTGTATGATTTTTTTTAAAAGCTTTACTTGCATTTCTACATTTGGGCTATAAGTTAGTATTAATTGGGTTCTATATTTGTTGACAATTTCTTCTTTTATTGGTATGTGATCTGTAAAATTTTCATCGGCGGAGTGTATAGTTGCTATTACTTCACTATCCTCTTTTTTTATTACAGCATTGAAATGATCCCTACCATGATTTATAATATGTACTGTATTATTGTCACCATAATTCGGTGTTGCTTGTATTATTCTGTCGCCATCTACGATTGTATGTATATAAATTTCCGTTCCTTCAATTTGATGCTTTTCTATAACATGAATTTTAACATTTAATTCCGTACTTATCATTTTTCCTTCTATTTCAATATTGCCCCAATAATTACTCTTCATGATATTTGCTAGGTACTTGTTTTCAAACTGTGTCAATTGATATTTAGATTTTTTTCGCTTAATGTAACTGTAGCATATACTTATTTATGTGCTCGAATTTGCTTGCATGCCCATTTCTTTTAATCCTCTACTAATTGCATGAAAAAAACAATTTCCATCTCCAGGAACTTCTATCTCTTTGAAATCCTCGGGATATGGTTTTGATAAGTCCGTGTTTTCAATATAGTTTTGAGTATTGCTATCAGACAGGTCCCTATTGGATTCACTGCTGTTCTTTTATTTTATGTCAGACAGGTCCATATTGGATTCACTGCTGTTACCTTCATTTATTTTTGAACTATTTCCTATTCTACTGAGTAAATCCGCTACTTTATTCTCTTTACCCTGTAGATATTCTATATTGAAGTTGTACTCCTGTAATTTTAATATCCATCTTTGATTTCGTTGCGAGAATTCTTTTCCCTTATACTTACTTGGAGGATAAATATTTTATTGGTGCATGGTCTGTAACAATTTGGAACTTTCTTTCATACAGATAAGGGCGAAAATAGTAAACAGAATATACTATCGCCAGGAATTCTATATCCGTCACGCTATATTTTTTCTCGTGATCGTTCAATGTCCTTGAGACATAGCATATTGGATGACCGTCTTTGGAAAGAACTGCTCCAATAGCATAATCACTGGCATCTGTAGTGAATTTTTTTTCAAAGTCAGGGAATTTTAAAATAGGGTGACTAATTATTAGCAGCTTTAATTTTTCAAAAGCTTCGATGTATTGGGGATCCCTAGTGTTTATTGTCATATCCTTTTTTGAATATTTTATAAGAGGGTGCGCTATTTTAGAATAGTCTTTAATGAATTTTCGGTAGAAGCCAGTTGCTCCCAAAAAACTTTTTAACTTTTTTCCCGTTTTGGGTAATGGAATTTTTGTTATATCTTCTATTTTATTAGGGTTTGGCTTAATGCTCTCTTTGCTTAAAACATGGCCTAAAAATTCAGTTTCCCTTTGCATAAAACTTCATTTGTTCGCCTGGATCTTTAAATTATGCTCATTAAGACGTTTAAATATCGGGTGAATTCGAGATTGACAGTACTGCGCATTATAAGAAAGCAGCACGTTCTTGTTGAAATTTCTGCCAACACCACAAACGTCAAGTGTTCGAGTTGGCAGCTGCTGTCAATGTACTGCGAAAATTCTAGACAGAACAATAGCAAACAACGCAGCAAAAAAATTATAACTGCTGACAAAGGTGGATGAAGAAAAGTAAATAAGACTCAAATTAAAGGCAATTTATTTATTTTTTAACTATTTATTAATTACTAATAATGTATCATCCGCATATATTTCACTTGTTTTGACAATTATTTAATTTATTGGCGAAATCACGTTCGAGAAAACAAATGTAAATAATTTGCTCAGTAATGCAGCACACTAACAGCTGAGCAGCGACAGCAGGGTTGCAGATTAAGTAAAAAACTTGCAGTGCTAACGCAGCCCTGTCGCATTTCAGTCAATCTCGAATTCACCCATCTTTTCAAGCGAGCAAATATGTTCTTGGAGGGTAGTGGAAAAAATCAAGATATCATCGAGAAATACAATGCAGTTTTATAGATATACACTCTAAGTATTTCATTTATTAGCCTCTGAAAAGTGGCAGGTGCATTTTTTAACCCGAATGGCATCCTGACATATTCATAAAGGCCTACTGGTGATATAAATGCGGTTTTCTCAATATCTTTTTCAGTAACTAGGATTTGGCGGTAACCTTTTGCTAAATCTAAAGAGTTAAATTATTGAGCTTTCCCCAACTTGTCTAATATGCTATCGATATTGGGCAGAGGGTACTTGTCATCTACGGTAATTTGGTTTAGCTTTCTATAGTCAATGACTATACGATATTTTTGCTCTCCGGTCTTATCTTTCTTCTTAGGAATGACGATATGGCGAGAACTATATCGGCTTTTGCTTTTTCGAATAATTCCCTGTGCCTCGAGCTCTTTTATCTGTTTCCTAGCTTCTTCTTCTTGTTGAGGTGGATACCGAAACATTTTACAATTGATTTGCTCATTTGTTGTCGTTTTTATTTCATGAACAATACTAGTAGTATTTGTCAACCTATCACCTTCTTAATAGAATAATTGTTGATATTTTTGAGTAATTTTGTAATCCCTGAACCCTCTTCCATATTTAAGTGGTAATTTGACAGCATTATTTAATTTAATTTCCTGATTCTTTATATCAATAGCTTGTACATTGTTTTCAATCCAATTCATACCCAATAGAAAATCATAGGGTTTGTAGGCTTTTTTATTCCCTACTATGTAGGGCTCAAACCGAATAATACAAAGTCACTGAAAGAACTAACTGAAAACCCAAACACTAAAGCTAACCTACCCCGAACCTAAAATTAAGCTTCTGCTGTTGCTCTGTCCATATCGCTGCTGTTGTGATTGCTTCTGTACTGTTGTTCTGTTGATATCGCTGCCGTTGTTGTTGTTGTTATTATTTTTCGGGTGTTTGATAACAGTTAATTTCTCACGCGAAAACTCCTAGACATGTCGTCAGCAATTTATATGCAAAAGCGGATGCGTGTGCAAGGTATTGAATTTACTGCGATAATTCTGTGGGAATGGAATGTGGAGTGGCTATTTGTGCAGGATGTCTAATTAACCGGTGTTAACTACTCACTCCTTTGGAGTGAAGCTGTCCTCAGCTTCCTGTAGAACTTTATTTAATGCCGCAGCATTGTTGATCCTCTGTTTCTGTCTTACGAATACAAGCTTACAGTCGTCACAAAAAATATTGTAATTAGACAAGTGAATACGACCAACCACTGTGTTGACCGTACTTGAATAACTTCTCGCATGGATGCTATGTGTTCCAGGTTCTTGATGATCATCTTATGCAAATATGGAAGTGACAGCAGTGTAACATGATCACTAAAATTAACAAATTGAGCCGAAGGGATTTCAGGATGTGAGCGGCTAGTCACTTTCCAATTTGTAAATTTGGAGCCATTAACTGTAATATTTCCCTCAAACATGACCAAAAAAGTACCCTGTACCATAATAGCTGGATTATTTCCTTCCTGGATTTCTGCGGACTGGTCATTAATCACAAGTAAACCATCGTCGATCTCATTAATTGCAGCGACACCATCTGCCGAGGAAGTCTTGCACACTGCGGCATGATTATTGAGCAAATAACGCACACATGGTCCATTTTTAAGGGGCTGACAAATCGTTATCGACTTGACTTTCTCATAAATTTCCCTAACCTTTGGATATTTAATTACAAAATAAACACTGTTCCTGTCTCGAAATATTCTTAGTCTAGACACATGTAAGATATCACTTATACTATTATTGGCAAAGTGTTCGACAACTAATATTTTTTCTATTTCATGATTGTCTAATATAATTGGATTTATAATACCTAACTTTCCCAGAGTTATTGAGTAGATTATGTCCTCGATATCTGTTATTATTGCTCTATTCCTGGCTGTAGCCAATTCAAATAAATGCCCCGTATCCACGTCAGCTTTTTTGGTCGCGTTTAAAAATTCATTTTCCCTCTGAGATAGCTGATATATTCTAATTTGGACTTCAGTGTTAATAATCATTTGCCGTTCACTAGCTTCAATAAGCGCTTCACCCTTAGTTACCACCTCGTTAAAGTCGTCAAAGTCCGGAGTTCCTCCGATGTATTTTAAGGCGGTGCCTAGAAAATTTATACTGCGGGAATGTCTGTGATGAATCTTTAATGTGTCCAATAAATGAAGGATCTGGTCAGTATTGGCCTGAAGTAATTTACGCGCATGCGAGTGTGGGAGGTACTCTAACAGATTCTGCATATCTGATGCTATTATTTCGTAATTCGTGAGGTTCGTCCTGTGTAATAAAAACCCGTAGTGGTCGTAGATACTCGCTTTCCCGTTTGTCACCGGAATGAAGTAGGAACTGCTGTAGTCCAACAGTTTTGCTTGCGTCTCATAAGTCATGGCAAGAACAAAATATCTGGAATGGAAAAATTTATCTTAGATTGGCTTTATGGACTTTCCCACCCTATATCAAGACTGTAGTTCCTAAGTCCTGGTCAACAATTTTCTCTACATACAGCTTCGTGAACTTATTGCCGATTCTCTTATTTTTTTTAACAAAAACCTTATCTCCCGGCTTGAATCCCTCACTTTTGTACCCTTATTAAAGCGGTGCATCTCTGCCTCCTGTGCTTTAACTATTCTTTTATAGATTTCTTCCTGGAAAAGTTGCGGAATCGAATGAATTATGTCTATAGGCTTCCGATTCGTTACGGAATGTATTGACCTATTGTATTTGGATGTCGCTAGCATTACAAGCTCTTTAGTGTCATTCAACCCCTGAGTCATTTGGGTGCACCGTGCGATTTCTGTCAATGTGCTGTGGAACCTTTCTACCTGGCCGTTGGTAGTGCTATGGTGGGGGGTGTAGTAAATATTGTGACCCCGAAATGGTCCCTTAATCAGCATTTGATTGTCTGGGAATTAAATGCTTTCTCGTTATCGCAGACTATAGTGCTTGTGCCTTTAAAGAAATTGAGGATTTGTAAAATTGGCTCTTTTATACATATCTACAATCGATCTAGAGACAATGGGCGAGACTATGGCAAATTTTGAAAATTTTGCAAATTTTGCAACAGGAGACAATCTCCTTTAAGTCCCTTCGCATGCTAGGAAAATAGTACTCGTTTAATACCTGCTAAAGATTCTCACGCATAGAACGATGTGCTCTGTTACGTTCCGTCAGAAGAATTTCTTTTTGATCATCTTCGTTGTAAACATCCATAAACTGGTGTGCTGTATGGACAAATTTCACACCTGGAAACATTGAAATAATTCTAGCTTGAATTCCTGCCAGAATAGTAAGGTCACAAAGAAGTCCGTTGACCACGTTGGGGTTGACGCACTCTTTGAAGACTGTGAAAAGTTCGTCTGTGTAGTTGAAAACGATATTGCGTCTCATTCGTGTCTTAAAAATTATTTTAGAAGTTTTACACGGCGTGTTACCCCTCTCCAAGATAAGTTGGTTCCTGAAGCAATTGATAGGATTCACAGCTGTTGAAATAATTTGTGTTAACGATTCTTCACTGTGACATGTTACAGCTGAGCTACACAAGTCCTCTAAGGCATTCAAGTGTTGTCGTGACAAAGCGTCTGCGACAACATTTTCCTTTCCCGGTTTATAAAAGAAATTTGGAGCGAATTCCTCCACGAAGGCTCTCCATCGCTTCAATTTAGCATTTGGATTTTTCTCCGATATGGCAAACGTAAGAGGCTGATGATCTGTATAAGCCTTCGAACACGGTATAAGTAATTTCTTAGCTTCTGCAAGGACCACACTATCGCCAAAAGCTCTCTTTCGTTTGTCGCATAGTTTTTCTAGGTTGTAGATAGAGTCCTTGAAATCATAGCAATTGGTCGGCCCTCCTGTGACAAAACTGCCCCCAATGCGTGTGATGACGCGTCCGTAGTCAACTCAAATGGCTTAGTATAGTCAGGATAAAGCAGGAGTACGTCCTCGGAAGCTAGTATTTCTTTTATCTTGAATGCCCTTAACGCTTCTTCATCAAGCTGTATGGGAATATTTTTGAACTGACCAGTACTTACATTTCCGTTTTCCCCTCGCAAATACTTTGTAAGTGGTTTTGCAATCGATGCGTAATCCTTTACGAATCTTCTGTAATAGCTTGCCAAACCAAGAAATGATCGCAATCCCCGAAGTGTCTGTGGAACTTTATAGTTAAAAATATCACGTACCTTATCAGCGCAAGTCTTTACTCCCTCTTTGGAAACTACAAACCCAAGGAATTCTACTTCATTTTTCATAAATTTAGTTTTTTCCAATGAAACTCTCATATTTGCTGCATAGAGTCTTTGCAGAATACGTTTTACATCTTCGATATGTTGTTTTTCGTCCCTAGAAAAGATTATGACGTCATCTTTGTAAACATGGCAACATTTACCAATTTCTTCTCTGAGGACGTCATCGATCGCCCGTTGGAAAATGCTGGGCGCGTTCTTGAGTCCAAAAGGGAGTCTACAAAACTCGTATTTCCCGTTGTTTACGGAAAATGCGGTCTTGTCTCGCTCAGTTAATTTTATCTGATTAAAACCAGATTTCAGGTCAATGGTAGTGAAGTGAGCGGAGCTGCCTAAAATCGCCAGGATAACAGAAGTATCAGGGATAGGATACCTGTCGCTAATAGTCTTATCATTGAGCTTTCTGAAGTCAATTACTAGTCGCATTTTCCGTTCTCCTGTCTCAGTGAATCCTTTTTTGTCAACAACCCATATGGGGTTTTTGTACGGGGATCGAGAGGGTCTTATAATACCGTCGTTAAAAAGATCCTCAATCTCTTTATTTACGAAGTTGGCTGCTGCCATCGGATACGGATAGGCCTTAGAGTAGATTGGTTCATTATCTATTGTCCTAATTGTTGCTACAATATTTGTGTTGTATGGTAATTGCTCATTTGGATCAGCAAAGACTCCAATCTGTTCCCCGAATGATTGCAATATCTGCTCACCATCGGTTGGATACACTATCATATTATTAACGTTCTGGCAAAAAAAATAAATCAAAACCTCCTTCTTACCATTATAGTAGAGGATTCCTTTCCTCATGTCAAGTATTGCGCCTATCTCTTTGAGTAAGTCATGACCTATTATGCCGTCAAACGTCTGGAGAGTTAGTAGAATAAAAAATTGTGCGTTTGTGTCAAAAATATTAATGATGCATTTCTGCTGAATTTTGTCGGTGCCGTGTATTGACTTAACTAATAAAGGATTTTCTATTTTTCCAATCCCTTTTAAGCCTTCAAAATGTTTTATATAATTTTTACCGGCACCTGTGTCGACCAGAAATTTTAGGCTTCTTCCCTCGAATGCTCTACCAACGTAGGGCAGGAGGGATTTTCCTCTAAAAAATTGATCTCATCCACCGGATTCAAATCATTAGATACCAACTGTGGTCTTTATGGTAAGCCGAATTTTCGTATTCGTCCAGATAGTCCTCAAATACTTCACACTCCTCTACTTGTCCCAAGTGGTTGATTCTTTGTAACTTATAGGCAGGTTGCCTTCCACTTTCATGCGGCCTTTCCCTGTCGTTGATCGATGGTCTCCTCTGTGCGCTGCGGTTGAAATAATCCGTCTGATTTTGGCCTATTTTTTATTTGTTTACAACCAGCCTATTATGCTGATGGTGGAGCGTTGATCGATCGACGTCCATTGGAACCGGCTCCTGTCTCTGTTGGCCGACTAAAACTCTGCGGTATTGAGGAGGAGCACGCGTTGGGATTGGGTTTATAACTTGCCATCCCGACCGGAAAGCAAAGGAATTCGCAAAGAAAGATCGTGCCTGGTTCGCCTCTAGCTCTTGAGCCAGGGCTAATGCAGTTGACATGTCTGATGGTCGAGACGAGAACATAATGTCACAAAGATGCTTATTCAGCCCTGAAATGAAGACGCGAAGTGCGTCGTCTCTATATTTTTGTTAAGGGACTCAATTAATGTTGCTTGTTCACCGTTCGACATTATTGTTTTATTGACGATTAATGTCAACTTTTGTTCCACCTCATCATAGAACTCTAAAACGGACAACCTTCCCTGACGTAACGTGAACATCTCCTGTTCTACTAGATAGATAGGTTTTTTGTCCGCGTAGGTAAAATCTAACCTGGCTATTATGGCCCAAAAATTCAGTACCGTGTTGAATGAGGATAGCACCATGTCTGCGGACCCTACTACTTTGTTTCGTATGATCGCGACGGCCTGATAATGCCTCGAGCTTCCCTCATACTCCTCAAAAATCTTATAGGCAGCATGCGAATTACGGGTTTGGTCTAGCCAAACTGCTTTAATTTGGTTAAATTTTATTCTTCAGAATAAGAACACAAAAAAAAGATTTTATTTTCAACTTGCTTTATTGCAATGGATCTTAAGACTGATTTGAAACATTTTCTTTATCTTACTTTAATTATTTTGTGTTTCACATTTAGTTGGCCTTGAAATGCAAAATGTACAATTAAGCAGATTTTGCATTTGGAGCTTCAACTGAATGTGAAACTTATTTTGCCATACTACAACGGAAGCTTTGTAGACGCTTACGTTGCAGTATGCAATAATTTAATTTGCTTATGATATCTAAGTATTTAGGGGACGGGGACGTAACTCCTCCACCCCTTGATTAGAGATACTCCTGGATCTCGGCTTAAAGTTTATTAGGTTATTTTATTTGGCAAATACACAACTATTACTTAATTCTATATTTTTTGCAATTTCTTTTAATTCCACATCGTTTATGTTGCTTTCCTGAGCATTGTTTACAATTTTGATCTGAGTTTTCCTCTTATGTAAGTATATTAAAATGACAATGATTGCAAGAATTATTATGGCCAGTGTGATACTTATTCCATAAGACATTTTTTTGTGGAAATGTAGTTCTTCAATTTGATTTGAGTTTTCAAAATTTTCTAAGTTAATTTTTTCTAATTCTGGCATGTTTTGCTCAGGAAGATCATTTAATTGTATCTGAAATTTCTCATAAAATTCTTTCTTTTGATTTATATATTTTTTATTTAGAATATTAATTTTACAATTAGCAAAGTTTATTATATTATTGCCATTTAAGGTTATATTTCTCTTTGTACAATTTTGGTATACGTTTAATTTTACAGCGTTTTTGATTAATAAAGTATCTTCGTCTATTTGTAAAATTTCAGTTTTATTGTTTATTCTGCATCTACATGTATTATGAAATATGCAGTTATCACTTAATTCTAGTTCCTTTAACATGGTGTTCTCTTTGAAGACATAATTTTTATCATTTATATTTGTTATCATTTCATTTTTTTGATCGATTTCTAAATAGTGCTTGTTTGGCAACGGAGTTATTAAAATCAATGTCGTAGTTACATAGTTTTTAGGAATTTTTATACAAATGACTATTGTATCGTTTTTATAAATAAGAAGGCCCATTCTAGCTAATTTTAGTTTGTAAAAATCGATTTTAAAATAGTCGATTTCTTCTTTGTTTAATATGCTCGGGGACAAAATGTTATACTTAGCCGAGGCTACATTGTCTTGGATCTGATCTATTTTCCTTTCTATAAATATAAGTTTATACAATGCTTCATTGAATATTATTTGTTCCTGTAGTTCTTTGTTTACAGTGTTTAATGAATTTAAAATTTTAGTTCTGTCGTCTTCTATTATTCTTTTCAAAGTAACAATTGATTTATTAAAGCTACTGTTTATGATAATCTGTTTATTAGAGTTTACGATAAGGTTGTGGTTATTTTCACTATTTACTTTCAAAAATTCTTCTATTTCCTGTTTGTCCGAGTCGTCCATCAGTCCAAAGAGCCAACTATAAACAAAACCAATTCCGTTAAATAACCCTCTCTTTTGCCTATGCATTTTTTCCGGGGTAATAGACTTAACTTTTGCTTCTAGTAACCCTAACTCTGAGAGAAGGATTCCTTTTTTGCTTTTTTCCAAATCGGTCATTTCTATATTTTCCCTAAAGGTGTTCAGGATTTTTTCAATCTCCTCCGGTTTTACCATGTGTAAAATTGTGCTGGTTTCGGTAACGACTTCTACGGTCCTTAAGTGAATTGCTGTATAGCCTTCTTCCTCTGATACAGGATTTACTATTATTAAGCCCTGTGTTGCTGCTATTATCATTATGAGTGTGAGTATAATGAGTTTAGGTGTCTGTAAATTTATAAGGACGTTTTATATTAGTGCTGTGAACATTTTCAAGAGGATATTTCCTAAATTTTGGTTGCTCTTTATGCCTCAAGTTTGTGTAATTTTTTATATAGCCTTCTTGTCTGCTCTCGACATAAGACTCTCTTTTTTTATTTAGTTTCTCCAAAACATGGCGTTTTCTTTCCTCCAACCTACTTTTAATTATTTTGTGATCAATTTTATTGTTGATCACATCGAAAGGAGTACATTTAATGGAGCTATGAAAACTATTGTTGTAAAACCTTATTGCTTTTGACATTTGCTCCTGTATTGGCAATGTCTCTTCTACGTTAAGTGCTCTGATTCTCTCCGTAAGAGTATTGTTCAGCCGCTCTATGTCGGAGTTTCCAGTATGGCTGTTAGGTTTAGTTGAATGGAATTCAATTCCTTCCCTAGTCAAAAAATCCCTAACATTTTTTGTGTTAAATTCGTTATCAAATACAAACTTCCTAACCTTGCCTCTTATTGCTAGATAATCTCTGATTTTTTGTATTATAGTTACATTATTTCTATCGGTTAAATGAAAGCAAACAGAGTGTTTAGAAAATTTATCTATAAAAATGATAAATGAACTTTTACTATTAACGTATGTATCAACGTGTACTATATCGTTTATAGTAGAAGGTGTTTCTGTATGTTTGAATTTGTTTCTTATCGGGTTTCTATCATATTTTGCCGATGAACAAACATGACAATTATTTATTAGTTTATGTATTGAAGTTTTGAGATTAGGATTAAAGATTTTACTTTTAATGCCTTCATATGTGGCTACTATTCCAGAATGTCCACTTTCATATTTATGGAATAAGGCTAATTGTTTTTTCAGTTCGTCATGGTTTTCTATGTCTCTAGCAAGGTAAGAACACTTTACGAATTTAACTTGGTCGTTCCCTGAAAATTCATCAATTAAAATTTTCTGGACTTTGTTGTACTCATGGTCGTTTAAGTCGCAATATACCCCAATTTTTCCTTTTGAAACTCCTCGTCTAATAATATTTATGACATTTCCGTTAACAATGTCATTTTTTTCAATAAAAATTCTTTTGTTATTGAACACTGTTTCTATTTCATGTTCCTTTGTTTCTTTAATGACTATTTGCGTTTTGAACCGGTTGACTACTGTTTCTAATATAGGTATATGGTTACCTAAATCCTCCTCTTGGGAATGTACTGTTTGTACTTGTAAGGATTCATTTTCGCTATCTGTTTCGTCACCTCCGGTTTCGTTAATTATTACATTAACTCGAAAATCTGCTGGTACCCTTTCACCTGTATTCGTGAAATTAAGTATATTAATTTCTTTGGTTTCTGAATCTATTCTGCTCAAGAAGTCTGCAATATAGTTGCATTTTCCTTTGATATATTCTATCTTAAAATTATATTCTCCTAGATCAATTAAATATCTTTGGAGTCTGGGACTAATATCCCTTCCTGAATATTTAGTTATTAACCACTTGAGTGGTTGGTGATCGCTCTCTAAGTCGAATTTTCTTCCAAAGACATATGGCCTAAAGTATTTAACACCCCAAACTATCGCCAACAATTCTTTATCAATTGTTGCGTAGTTTGTTTCGTGTTTGTTCAACGTCCTAGATGCATATGCTACTGGGTGACCGTCTTGAGTCAAGACGGCTCCAATAGCGAAGTTACTTGCATCTGTTATGATCTTGAAACGTTTAGCAAAATTTGGGTATCTTAGGATAGGAGAATTCGTTACGAGCTCCTTTAATTTTTCGAAGGCGGTAATATAATCCGGGTCATAAGTATTGACTTTTTGATCCTTTTTTAAGAATTTAGTCATAGGATGTGCAATTTTTGCGTAGTCTTTAATAAATTTTCTATAAAACCCGGTCATGCCTAGAAATGATTTAATTTGTTTTTGGGAAGTAGGGAGCTTCAGCTCTTGTATTATTGCGATTTTGCTAACATCAGGCTTAACTCCATTTGTAGTTAAAACATGCCCCAAAAACTGCGTTTCTTTCTTAAGAAAGTCGCACTTATCGATTTGAATTTTTAATTTAGATTTTCTTAGAGCTTCAAATATCTGTCTAATACTATGAATGTGCTCTGCCAGTGTCGTGCTAAAGACTAAAATATCGTCCATGTATACGACACAAATTTTGTTTATAAAATCTCGAAGAACAGAGTTCATCATCCTTTGAAAGGTTGATGGTGCATTCTTCAATCCAAATGGCATACGAATGAATTCGTAATGGCCAAAAGGTGTAGAAAATGCCGTTTTTTTTCTGTCTTCTTCTCTTACAAGGATTTGATGAAATCCTTTCGCAAGATCTATCGTGGTAAAGTACAGCGACCTTCCTAATTTATCTAAAAGATTATTTAAATTTGGAATGGGAAACTTGTCGTCGACCGTAAATTCATTCAGTTTACGATAATCGACTACAAGTCGCCATTTTTCTTTACCTGAATTATCTAATTTTTTAGGTACAATCCATAATGGACTGTTGTAAGGGGAATTGCTGTCTCGGATAATGTTTTGCTTCAACATTTCTCCTATTTGTGTTTGGATCTCTTGCTCATGGATCTGAGGGTATCGGTATATTTTAGAATAAATAGGTTTATCAGTGGTAGTCACAATTTCGTGCTGAGTTGCACTTGTGGCGGAAAGATTGTCCCCTTCCTTATACAAAAGGTCTTTGAATTCTAACAGGATATTTGTAACATTTTGTTTTTCTTCTTGATTTAAGTAACCGAAGTCGAATTTATTAAGAATAATTGTGTCTTCATTTGGTTCGACGACGCTTATGTTTTCCACCATATACGGAAAGTTATAGTCTTCAAAAAATATTTTATTTCCTAATATTTCAATGTACTTATGTTCATTGTCAATTTTTGTTTTTAAAGGTATTAAAAAATTTGTCCTATAATCGCCTCGAATTTTTCATTAGAAAAGTCTATTATTTTCCAATTTAGCGTACCTGTGCAACAGAATTCCTCTGGGAAATGCGTTACTACTTTGAACCTAACTTGATTTATTCCGTTTAGGGTTTTATAATAAAGAGGTTTTACTACTTCTTCTTTAGGGTAATTTTCGATTAATATATCTGGTTTTAAAACGCTAGTTGTAGAGCCTGTGTCTATTAGGCACCTAATTCTTTGCTTTCCTATTGTGAGTTTTATTATGGGTAGTTGAGCTGCCGAGGCAGGGTTAAAAAATTTACCTCACTATTTCCATTTTCTGTCCCTACTTCTTGTATAGTTTCTATATCCATTGCATTATTACTTGAATTCTTAGATACACGACTTAACTTTTGTTCGCTATCCACACTCATATACGAACCTTTTGTCTGGTTCGAAAGGTTTCCCCCATTTCGATTCGAAAAATTATTGTAGTTGTTGCTATTATGGTGATTATAGTTATTGGCATTACTGTTGCTATTTTTATAGCGTTGTCTAAATGTCTGTTGAGTTGCACTTTCATAATTGACAGGATGCCTACTGGTATAGTTTTTTGTATTATTTTCAATATTTGACTTATTTTTTCCGTCATATTTCCTATGCTTAAAATCTATTGTTCTTCTGTCCTTTAATAATTTTAGCTTAGTGTACTTCACAATAATAGAATTTAAAGTTTCACTGTCACTTATGTGGGCTCTAATAGGACCATCAATTTTCTCTAACATAATGTCCACTAAGTCCCTATCTACGTATTCCGGTTTGTAAATGGCCGGTTTTAGTGGGTCAGATAAATAAATTTCGTGAATTTCAAATTTAGATCTTTCAAAAATTTGGAATAATTCATTCAAATCACTTACTTTTACACTTCTGCAAAAATTAAATATTTCAGCATAACTCCTCCTGGGTCGAGATTCTTGTAGTAGCTTTTCCTTTATGTCCTCCCAAGTGGCGTTTTCTTCCAGTTCCCTCACTCTGCGGCCAGCACTGCCCAATATTTTTTCGTTGGCTACAATTTTGATGCAGAATTGCTGTAGACTTTGATTTGCTCCGCAAAGGACAATATTGCTTTCTACTGCATTGATGAAAGCTCTAGTATTGTGGCTTACATCTAAGGATTTTAACCGACGGAATTGTTCAATTACATCCCTTGGTGACATGTTGAATTGATAACTCTGATCTAGTTGATTATGCGGTTGTTGTTGCAGTATCAGTTGCGCTTGTTGTGCTTGCAACTGTTGTTGTTGTATCTGTTCTTGACCTTGTACTATGTGCTATGCTTGTTGTTCCTGCAATTGTTGCTGAAGCTGTTGTTGCTGAAGCTGTTGTTGCTGAAGTTGATGTTGCTGTTGTTCTACTCGTTGCTGTAATTGTTCTTGCTGGTGCCTCAATTCGTTAATTACTTCCTCCTGTCGTCGAATTATGACTGCAAGTTCCTGTGGATCCATAATTGGTCGATTTCTATCGAACACTCTTTGTCTCTGCATATACTTGTTACTATTATATTTATATATATTTTTTGTTGTTATTTATAGATTTTCTTCTTTAATTTGCAGTGGTTCTTTTCTCACAAAAAAAAAAAATCTTTAGATTTTTTTGTTCCGCGACTGCGCCAATTACAGGTTTGGTCTAGCCAAACTGCTTTAATTTGGTTAAATTTTATTCTTCAGAATAAAAACACAAAAAAAAGATTTTATTTTCAACTTGCTTTATTGCAATGGATCTTAAGACTGATTTGAAACATTTTCTTTATCTTACTTTAATTATTTTGTGTTTCACATTTAGTTGGCCTTGAAATGCAAAATGTGCAATTAAGCAGATTTTGCATTTGGAGCTTCAACTGAATGTGAAACTTATTTTGCCATACTACAACGGAAGCTTTGTAGACGCTTACGTTGCAGTATGCAATAATTTAATTTGCTTATGATATCTAAGTATTTAGGGGACGGGGACGTAACTTGCGCAGCTTGCCTCCATGACACGTATCGTACTTGGTCTCCACTGAACTCTGGCAGTGTCTTTACCAGATCTAGAGTTTCCTCACGATTCCTATCTGCAACTATTTCCACCGGTTGAAACTCTTCAACACGAGAAGGTGCCTCTATACGTCCCAACCTGGCAGTCAAGTCATTAACTGTGCTCTGAAATTGTTGTCGTGTAATATCGGTTGCGGCTCTAATGGCTGCATTCAATAAAGTTTGCATTGTCTGTTGGTCCATGGTAAAAAAAAATAATTGAACCCCCTTTCTGATAAATAATAATCAACAAATAGGATTACAGTCTACTCAATGTTCAGGGAAAGAATAATGATGTTAAAAAAAAATCGAGTTAATTAATAACCAATTGATATTTTTGTTGAAATTTATTGCTTTAGATATATTTTTTTTAAAAAAAAATGCTGCCAAACACTTTGCTCACATTATAACTGCTATCATCCTGATAAAACTCTGGAATAAGTATCTATAGAATAGGAGTCCCTCTTATAAAAGTTGATCGTCCTGTTGAGTTGAAGCTGCTTGCTTTGTTGGGTTTTCACTATGTTGATTTATTCTTAGCTCACTCGTTCTGTTGGTTTTTTCACTAAGTTTGTTTCTTCTTAGCTTCTTACTGCATGAAAATACTCTTCGATTAATTTTTGTTCATTTTCCACTATATGGAATTCCTTCAATATTAATTTCGTAAGTTCTTTTATTTGTTTTCCACAATGTGGAATTTTTCAATTAGTTCTTTATTTTTGACTGAATTTTCACTTTTCTGGGGCCCCACGTTGGGCGCCAATTAAACTCCGTCAATTAAAATGAAACAATGTTATTTTTAATTTCCTACTATGTAGGCTTTTTTATTTCCTACTATGTAGGGCTCAAACCGAATAATACAAAGTCACTGAAAGAACTAACTGAAAAACCAAAAACTAAAGCTAACCTACCACGAACCTAAAATCAAGCTTCTGCTGTTGCTCTGTCCATATCGCTGCTGTTGTTATTGTTTCTGTACTGTTCTGTTGATATCGCTGCCGTTGTTGTTGTTGTTATTATTTTTCGGCTGTTTGATAACAGTTAGTCTCTCACGCAAAAACTCCTAGACATGTCGTCAGCAATTTATATGCAAAAGCGGATGCTTGTGCAAGGTATTGAATTTACTGCGATAATTCTGTGGGAATGGAATGTGGAGTGACTATTTGTGCAGGATGTCTAATTAACCAGTGTTAACTTGTACACCCTCATACAACTTTGCAGTGCCAGCATAAATGCATCGTTGGCAGTTTTTAGCAACGTTGGTTATGCCGTTGTAAAAATGTCCACATAAAATAAACACCATAATGATAAGCTTACCAAGCCATAGGTTTTGGCTTAGTAGGAATATCATCTTTCTTGAGTTGATCAACGTTCTCTTCAACGTCTCGTTGACATTGCTACTATGTGTAACTCGAGTGAGGCCGTTGTTACGAAATTGAGATTCGATCTGATGAAATCATAATTCTGGCTTATCGGAATAAAAAATTGGTATCTTAGTTGATACTTTGAAATATTCATTATGTGAATTTTGAGAACGAAAATTGGAATTTATTGATTCTTGTCGATTTAATTGGTTGCGCAATTGAGAACAACTACTCATAAGATTTGCCATTTGAATCTGAAGTTGCAATTCATCAAAGCGCTTAAGTTTTCTGAATGGGCAATTGAAATGATATGAATGTCAAAACTTAAGCAAATAGGATGACATATGATTGAAAATCGAAGCTCTCCCTAATTACTTAACCTTTATTATTACACCATGGTATGAGAGTAAACGAATCAACTCTCTTCAAAAAACATTCTCAACAATTAAATTATACTAGTGGCTATTTGCGGAGCTAACATATGACAGCCGAAATCTGCATCACTAGAGTGTTGCCAAACGCAAAAAAGAGCAAATATGCTAATTTAAGCATAATTGCCATTAAATGCAATATAGCAAGAAATCTGCAAAATAATAAGAAATATGCAAAATAAGAAAGATTAAGCAAAAGCTTAAAAATTTCTGTAAATTTCTGTTAGCGTAGAATGTAATCTCTCGACGGGAGCATTACTACTTGTTTGTTGGAACGATGTGAAATGTAAAGTTATTTTATATTATTTATGGGTTTTTAAAGTTAATTTACACCTATTTTTGGCTGCAACGCGTAATAAATAAAACACTAAAAATTTTAAATTTTATATTGTTTATTTATAAAACTTGATTGCATTTCAGACCTTGTGCGGTCCATCATCAGCAATACACTATCAGTAAAAAAAAGGTAAAAGAGACAGAAAACATATAAGAAAGAATAAAATAACTTAGTCTAATACCACTCAAAACAAAATTGAAATATAAATAAAGACTGTGGTGAAGACATGAACAATCGCAGTTACAATGTAATATTACATAAAACAATGAGAAATGAAACTTAATATATTATTTTAAATTGTTGGCAAAAATCTTTAAATAAATTTGATGTAAATTCAACACCTTGAACACAAATAACTTGAACACAAATTAAATTTGGCATCCCGTGCATGATTATAAAGTCTTTTAAGGCTTTAGCTATAGATATGATATTCCTTGCTGGTAAAGTTAGTAGAGATACCGATCGTTGATGGTATAGACATCAAATTGGAGTATGTCGAGTGGCTTAGTGGAGGATTCGGTGTGCCTATCGTATTTAAAAATATAACATGTCTCACAATTATTGATTGTAGTAACTATTTTATTTTTCATGAAAGGAATATAATATTGACGTTTTAAGTATGCAAACGTTTCATTTATGCCTCTGTGATTATTATTTTGGAGGTCTGTCTGTCCTGTTTGTCATTTTATTTGATGTCAGTTAGGATTTATTAGCAAAAAGTTCTATTGAAATTATTAAAGAGTGGTCTTAATTGGGTTTGTTCGCCTTATATTAGTATTTCCCGACGATGTATTCATCGGTTCAGGATTAGATTGTTTGTCCATTGAAGGTCTGAATGATTGGTTAAATATTGGTGGTCTAAGTGATTGGTAAATTGTTGGTGGTCCAAGCGATTAATTAAATGTATACTGATTCGGAATAGGGTTCGGTTTAAAATAAGTATGAAACCTATGGGGTAAGGATTAGTGGCTCTTACTATATTACTGAAGAGTCTATTAAAGATATTTGGTTGTCTCCAAATAGGAAGTTGCTTTATCGGGTATTTTATTGTAGTCTGTCGGAGAGGGTTTGGTGGTTTGCTAGTAATGATTCTCTGCAAGCTGTTTGTTTTGTTGCTATAGTAAGATATATTTTGCTCTATAATAGAGCTATAGGCAACGTATCTGGCCGCTTGGCTCTAATTGTCGACCCTAATGGTTTTTTTAGTCCCGTTAAAAAGGCTCATTTCAGCGAATAAATACTAGTTTTTTAAACCTAAAACAACGCTCAAGGGATAGCCCCTATAAATGCAATGCATCGTGTTGATGTATAAGAACGGAACTAAGTTAGTGCGAACGGGGGTGAGAAAAGTAGTCTATGTGAATATTTTTTTTTGAATTTGGTGTCAGAGCGGTCAGAAAAGACACTCGCAGGGAGATTATCCCACAATCTAATGGTACGGCCAAAAAACGAATTATCATGAAAGTGCAACGTTCTTTCCAGCACCGTCAGGACACAAAAGGGATGGACCTGATGAGACGCGCAAGTGCTACGAGAGAATACCCGAACTGTGTGGACCAACTTATGAATCTCTCTAGAGCACATCCCATTAAAATATCTATAAAATAGGGTTAAATTCCCTAAGAAAATTAGCAGATGAGGCAATACTGACGTTCCCTATTAATTTTATCACACGTCGCTGAACTCTAACTGGTAGCTCCAAAGTAGTTTTAGGAGCCCCGGCTCATAAGTGCGAATTGTACTCCAGTTAAGGTCTAATAAAGGTGAAATAGACAGTTCGAACGTCAACAGGGGTGAATTATTCCTTACACCATTTTAAAAAAATGTCACTTTTTCATAAAACCCATAAAATAATGAAGAAATTTAAAAAAAAAAATATGTAAAGTTATGTATTGAGGAAATACCGACAATTTGAAAAAAAGTCCTTTCAGAATTGGTTTTTCAAATATGTAATTTTAACATACAAAGTTCAAATGACGATAACTTTGAAAAATGTGTCTTTTCAATAAAATAAAAACTGGGCATAAAATGATACCTGAAAGTTTTAAGCAAATTCATGACATTGATGTGGTCCGCTTCAGTCGATTTGAAAAATATTGTGCATTTATAATCAGCCAGTTGATTTGAACTTGACGATTTGAATCAAACGATCTTTTGCAATCTTTTCACGTATAAACTTATACTTTATATCGATATGTTTAGATCGTTTATGATATACAGGATTATTTATTAAATTTATTGCAGCTTGGTTATAAACAAATAAAGTAACGTGAATATTTGAAGATTCAACTATACCGATTAAAAATTGTTTTAACCATAACAGTTCTTTTGTAGCTTCGCAAGCTGCCATTAATTCGGCTTCCATGGTGAATAATGCAATTGTTTGTTGCTTAAAACTCTTCCAAGTAATGGGACCATTATTCATTAAATACAAATAACCTGTAGTTGATTTTCTAGAATCTGTATCACTGGCAAAGCCCGATTTGGAATAGCCAACCAAAGCGCTGTCACCAGTATATTTTATGCCAAGGTGTTTTTTCGCGATTAAATATTTAATTATACGTTTAACAGCTTCTACATGTTCACGACTTGGATTGTTGACATAACAACAAACTAAGTTTACAGCAAAAGAAATGTCCGGTTGAGAAAAAGTGGCTAGAGACAATAAGGAGCCTAGAGCTTCTCTGTAAGGAAAATTAACAGCATCATATACTTATGTTTTTAACTAAATTAATATTTACATCTGCTGGAGTATTTAATGGATTTGCATCGTTCATTTTAAATCTTTTAATTATTTGCTCAATGTATTTCGTTTGAGTTAAATGAATCGCATCTCTAGTTCTACTAATTTATATATCAACAAAATAATTTAGACAAAATATCTTAACATTAAAATTAGATTTTAAATCAGCAATTACGGATTCTAACACCATTTTACTAGGTGAAAAAATAAGACCATCATCTACATACAAAATTAATAATGCCTTTGCATTATTGAAGTTGCCAACAAAAACACAATGACCCGACTATGATTGTACAAGCCCATACAATTTCAAAAATTCTGTGAACTTCGTATTCCAGCAGCGCGATGCCTGTTTCAAACCGTAAAGTGCTTTATTGAGTTTACAGACTTTACCTTTCTCTGCAGATACTCCTTCTGGACCTTCCATAAATATGTCCTCCTCCAGCTCACCATAAAGAAACGCTGCTTTTACGTCAAATTGCTGTACTTCATAGTTATATTTGGTAGCCAAACTCAGCAAGATTCGAATGGAGTCATCTGGTAGTTGGAGCAAATGTCTTAGTGTAGTGAATATCCTTTATTTGGTTGAAACCTCGTGCACATAGTCTGGCTTTGTATCTTCGTTGTTGTCTTTAATACGAAACACCCATTTGGAGGTTATAGGCTTCTTGTTTGTTCTATCCACTACTGTCCATGTACCATTATCTTTATACGCTTTTAACTCCTCTTTTATTGTGGCTAACCATTTTCTGGATTCTGGGCTTTTAATTGCTTCTGCATATGTTCGCGGTACGAAAAATTCAATCATATGAGCTTCGTACTTTCTGTTGATTCTTGGTCTCAGTTTAATTGTTCGTACTGTACGAGTATGCTGTTCCTCTAAATTAGTGTCAGCCAAACCTACACAATCGCATTTTACCAACACAACGCAAGCGTTCAATGTGCGCATGAACTGCACAAGGAAAAATTAGGAAAGAACATAAAAAAAGCTTTGAATGCGTAACCTTATTTTCCTTTAATCATTTATTTTTACCATGTACATACAAAAAAAGAAAAGCCGTGCGACGTGTTGTTGCTTGTATGAGTTCTCGTGGCATAATGAATATGTATACATACACGCAGTTTCTGCTTGAATTCTGCCGCGTTTTGCTCGCGAGCACGTTTTGGTTGACACTGATCTAAATCCAATGAAGGTTCATGTGTCGGATCATTATTGCTGTCATCAAATGACACTTCTTCAGTTTCTGTTTCTGCCTCATGGAATTGCTGAGATGGTAATGCGGAGGTCATTGAACTTTCCGCAGACTTACTGGAATCAAAATCATCAAGGTCAACCGAAATTGAATTCTTTAACACCGGGGCATTGGACTCATCAAAGGTGACGTCTCTTGATATCTTTATTTTATGCCTATTCAGATCATACATTCTGTAGATATTATTTTCATAGCTGACCAACAGCACCTTTTGACTCTTCTTCTCAAGTTTGGTTCTACATACATCAGGCACATGTACATATCAGCAGGATCCAAACACTTTGACATGCTTTAAACTAGGTCTCTCGCCTGTCCAGATTTCAAAAGGAGACACTTTTGTAGTCTGGCTGGAAGTAGTTCTGTTGAGTATACTCGTATATAGTAGTGTTTTAAGTCAAAACAACCCTCATATTTGGTTTCTTCTTCGGAACGGAACTTATTTTATTTCACGAACTTTTACTAACATACGATTAGTCAAAGCTTAACTTAAATGCTTTCTTCAATTTAGTATAAACAAATGAACATTAAAACATAATTGCAAATAGATACTAAGTGATTGTTGTTGTTGATGTTAAGTAATATGTTGTAGAGAGTATAGTGAAGGGTTACCACGTCACTCCTCCACCCTCAGATTCATCAGTCTCTGTTGAATTTGTTATTCATTATCATTGTTTTTATATTTTCTCTTCAATTAACTTTGGCTAGTTATAAATCTCCTTAGAATCTATCTTATTTAAAGAAGTATATAAAGAAAAAATTATTTCATAGTTCATATTGATCAATCAAAACAAAACAAAAAGGACAAAACAACAAAAACATTTTAAACTTGGTATTTATGTTTTCTTTTGAATTGAGTCTTATAAATTTTTCTCTTAATTTTATTATTATCTGAAACTAAGTAATTTCCTTCCTTTTTATAGTTAATAATTTTCTTGTATTTGGGTTGAGCTTTGCTTACTCTAAAGTTTTTAACAAAATTATTTTCAAAATCTGTTTTATCTTTTATATTTTTATTTAATTTTGTGATCATTTTCCTTTTTTCTTCGTGCCATATGTGTGATAATTTCAGTAATTTTTCCCTTGGAATAATATTGTTTATGAAATCAATCGGTTTCGTTTTTGTTGTAGAATGCATCGTTTCGTTATAAAAAGTAATAGCTTTAAAAACTTTTTCGTCTAAGTCATCTTTGTTGTTTGGGTCGGCGTTAAAAAGTCTTACTTGTTCATTCAAAGTCAAATGAAGTCGTTCAATATCAGAATTACCAGATTTTAAATATGCTGTTGTAAAATGAGTCATTATGTCATTATTCTTCAAAAATTCTCTCATACAAACTGTATCGAATTCGTTATCTGCAACGATTGATTTTGGTTTTCCTAGATATTGAATGTGCTTCCTTACACCTTCTATTAAAGATACCCAGGCTCTATCTTGCAAGTGATGAGCTGTGGCGTACTTTGTCAATTTGTCAATGCTTGTCAGATACATGATATTACGCTGTGGAAACCAGATGTCAAAATGAACTGTCATTATGGCTTTCAGGGATTTTAGTTATATTTAAAGGATATTTAATTGGACTTCTATCAAATTTAGCTTCATTACATATTTCGCAGTTATTTATAAATTTCTGAATTTCTTTTTGCATGCATGGATAGTGATAAAACTTTTTTATTTCAAAATATGTCTCACTTATACCTCTATGGTTTTTTTTAATATGTTCTTTTTGTATAATTTTCAGCAATTTCTCTTTATCAGTAATATCTTCTAAGACTATATTTGATTTCATTATTTTAAGGTTTTTGTTCTTTGCAAAGTAGCTTATGTAAAGTTTCTGAAATCGTAAAAATAACTGGTTGTCATTACAAAATATAGTTACCAAACCCTTATCTGGCAGTTTTTCTTTCATAATTTTCAACAGGTCGCTTTTTGGCGTCACGTCTATAAGTATTCTTATTCTGTTTCTGTATAAAAGTTTTGTTTTAATAGCTTCTTTTTTGGAGTTTTGCAAAATTATTTGTATTTTAAAAATATAAATGGGATTTTCTGTGATTTTAATGAAGTCCAAGCTATCAGTATCTGCTCTATGAACAGTTTCGATATCTTCGCCAAATAATTCATTTAAATTAACTACTATTTCCGTTTTTTGATTTTTATCTAACGCAATTCTACTCAAACCATCAGCCAAAACATTTTCTTTTCCTTTTATGTAGCATATATCAAAATCGAACTCATTAAGCTTAATTTTCCACCTCTGAAGCTTTTAGTTAGGTTCTTTTAAGTTATTTTACCAGTTATTTAACCAGATAAGCGGCCGGTGATCAGTTTTTATTATAAATTTACGACCAAACAAATAAGGCCGAAAATATTTGGTTGACCATACGATTGCTAGGAGTTCTCTCTCAATAGTGCTGTAATTTTGCTCATGACCATTAAGTGAGCGACTAGCATAGCAGATAACCTTATTATTTTGCATAAGCACACTGCCTAGAGCAAAATTACTAGCATCAGTGAGCAGCGTAAAAACTTTATTGAAATCCGGATGAATTAGTATTGGATCGGACTTAATAATTTTTTTCAACTTTTCAAAACTTTCAATAAATTCTTTATCTTTGACGTTAATTTTAGCATTTTTCTGGTTTGTTTTGAGACTAATAATTATTATATTAATAATTTTTGTATTGAACTTTTTAGTCATTTATACAACCAACATGAGAAAGATAACAAGTGGATCAATTTAACCTGGTAATTGGTGACATATGTTTCGGCTATTACCACGTATAAACATATTTATATGCATATACATAGCCTCATCAGACCAGTTTTTGGTTAAGTTGTACTGAGAATTGATCCACTTGTTATCTTTCTCATGTTGGTTGTATAAATGACTAAAAAGTTCAATACAAAAATTATTAATTTAGCATTTTTCTTTAAATATTTAACCAAGCTATGTGCAATTTTTGAATAATCCTTAATAAACCGACGGTAAAATCCAGTTATACCAAGAAATGATTTTATTTCTTTTTGATTTTTAGGCAAACTAATTTTATCTATGGCCTCCACTCTTTTCGGGTTGGGCTTTATCCCCTCCGATGTTATTAAATGTCCTAAATACTCTATATTTTTCTCTGGAAACGTACACTTATCTAATTGTATCTTGAGGTTATGTTTGATTAAACACTGCAAGATCTTATTTAACGAATCCAAATGTTCTTCAACGCTTCCCGACTAGAATTTTTCTTAGGCATGCCTAAATATACTTTTGGCCCTAACTGGGAAATAATTAGGCTAGCCAAAATTAGGAATGTGTACTAGCAGCCTAATTAGGCAATTGTAAGGCATTTCTAAATTAGTTTTGCCAATCAACTGCCTGATTAGGCCCTACTGCGGCATGCCAAAGTTTGGTTTGCCTAAAGGTTTGGTCATGGTAATAACCTAAGGAATGCCTGAAATCAGTAAATCTGGGGAATAAGTAATGTGGTAGTCGTGACTAAGTTCGAATTTACTCCTGAACTATAAGAAATGACCGATGACAGATGCAACGTTTCCTGAACTTTTAACTTTGATTTTCATCATTTCATTTAATTTTTTAATGAATATTGACCTTGATATATTTATAAATTTGGTGTTTTATTATGCGAACTCAAATTAAAAAAAAAAAAAAATTTTGAAGAAGTTTTCCTGCGCTGGAGTTGAACCTGGTCATTCCGAGTTGTTAGATGCGTAGCTTGCGTAGCATAATTTTTCTAACAGTGTCATATTTGAATTGTCATTTTATCAGAGTTCCCAGACTTGGGTGTTTTTGTAATGTTTGATTATTTTTTTTTTTTTTTGCTGTAAATGTGTGTGGTAGCTGCCCGATAATTGGAATTAGAATATTAAAATAACACAAGCTTACTGTAGCAATGACTTTTTATTTATTTATAAAACAGTTTTGTGTCAACATATTTTTAATACAAACTGATATATAATCAAAAAAGCCTTTTCAACAATGTAGTTATGCTAGTTGTTGTTAAATAGAATAAAAATTAGAGACGAAAGAGTGGTTATACGACTGAATTATGAAGTGCCGTATTTTTTAACAATTGCAGTTTTACTTATGGATTTAACAATAATGTCACAATTATAAAGTAAATAATTATTTGTGTAATTTGCAATGCTCAATGTAACATTATTTGTATTTTTTATTTTTGGTAATTGAAAAAATTGTTCTTTGATAAATTTGTTGCAATGGAACCTCCCTTTTTTAGCCATTTTTGATAGGATTCCAATGTAATTTTCAAATCCGATCGTATCGAATTCATCCAAAATTTTTCTACATCACCTGCAAGATGGCGCAAATAATGTGGAATATATCTTTTCGAATTGGGACTCAAAGTAGTTCAAAAGCATTTACACGTGCAGAAGTAAAAAATGGTTCTACAATTTGTTTCTAAAAACTTTTTGCAAAACCACAAATATCAAAAATATATCAGAAGTGATCAGAATTCGGTCGCCTTCCAATATTTATGGTATATTAGAGGTCTCTGTTTCCCAAGTAAGCGTCAGCTTTGTACTATAGCTGTTCAACCTAAATTAGAGCGCCAGCGTCGTTTAGCTGTCAAAATTCTCTCATGCACATACATTTTATAAGAAGCCAACCGAAATAACCAACGCTCTAACGCCAACGTATTCGATTTTCTAATTTTGACAGAGCGTTGGCAGCTAATTTTTTATTTTATTGTGTTGATTTTTTTTCTGTCACAAACAGTAAACAAATAAACTCTACATGACATTTAACGCTACGCTCTTATTTAGGTTCAGCGCTCAACTCAAAAGCGTAGCGCCGGCAAAGTCAACGCTCAACGCTCTAATTTACGTTGAACAGTAAATCTGTTTTTTCTTAAAATAAAACACAGTTCACACAAAAGCATTCAAAAACAAGCTTAATAAAATAAAATAACTTTTCAAATCAGAAGGAACATTAATTTACATCGGTTCATTTAATTGTCAAAGAAAAATCAACTAAAATGAAAAAAATCTTAATTTCTACCAAACCAAAAATTTTCTACCAAATTTAGGGAAATATTCCAAATGTGGCAACGCAGGTAAACATTGAATTTTTCTAATAAAATTTAAATAATTTTTTATGATTCGTTATAACTTTTTTGTTTTCATAATTTTATATATATGACATCAAATTTATAAACATAATGATGAACTAAGTGAATGTTGCGTGGGCGACTCTTTGCTTTGATGTTGTATTAAAATATGAATATATGTATATGAACTCTGTGTATGAATGACGACTGAATGACAATATAAATAAATAAACGTAACAAAAATAAATTCATTTAAAATAAGTCAACAAAAATGTTAACGGGGAAGTGTGTGGGGGGTAATAAAAATCATATAAAAAGTAGTGTATGCATTATGTGTGGCGCTGCACTGCAATGACGTGAAAAAAACAACCAATGATAAAAAATGTTTCCCCAAGACACAAAAATTTTTTTTTTTTTTCATTTCCCCCTTGTAGAAAGGGCCCAACGAGAGCCTAATGAGGTAGGCGTTGAACAATCCTATTTGGGAAAATTTGGGGCACACCGTTACAATCCAAATTAGGTTGTCGTTGGGTTTCCAAACTTGGCCCTAACGTCTGGTTAGGCAAAAGCAATGAGGACCTAATTTACGCCTAACGACATTTTCTAGTCGGGTTGTTGAAAAAACGAGGATATCGTCCATGTATACAACACATGTTTTACCAATGAATTCCTTCAAGACTCGGTTCATTAGCCTTTGAAACGTTGCAGGCGCATTTCGGAGACCAAATGGCATGCGAAGGAATTCATAGTGTCCACTGGAAGTTGAGAAAGCGGTTTTGTGGACATCACTGGGATCCATTTTAATTTGGTGAAACCCCTTCGCCAAGTAGAGTATGGTAAAATATTGGCACCGGCCCAATTTATCAAATATGTCCTCCATATTTGGTATTGGGAATCGATCTTCTATAGTGATACTATTCAACTTGCGGAAGTCAATTACTATGCGCCATTCTTGCTGATTAGTACGATCTAATTTTTTAGGAACCACCCAAATTGGGCTATTATATGGACTTAAAGACTCGCGAATAATACCCTTTTCTAGCATTTCATCTATTTGCTTATTGACTTCTTTTTTATGAA
Organism: Tricholauxania praeusta; assembly: GCA_949775025.1. Lineage (NCBI taxonomy): Eukaryota > Metazoa > Arthropoda > Insecta > Diptera > Lauxaniidae > Tricholauxania > Tricholauxania praeusta. The sequence continues at coordinate 85,894,121 of OX459031.1, forward strand.
CCTCTGGGTATCTATAAAGTTTCGAATATGTAGGAATGTCATTTTTAGTTTTAATTTTATGTTTGATTTCACTGGTAAAGCTAAAGCTAGTATCATTCTTATTATAAAAGACATTTTTATATTTTATTAAGATAAATTTTAATTTTTCTAATTCAACTCGGCTAAGATGATTTGTATTGATGTATTGTATGATTTTTGAACTTTCTATTTGGTTACTAAAAATCTCTAGAACACAGTCTTTATATGCTAGCTCATCATATTCTTCCTCTTCTTTGCTTAAATAAATTTTGATAATTGCATTATCTGTTATTAACTGCCTTTTTCTGTAATCATTTCTACAATTCAAGTTTTCTAAAATGTTGTTTCCAATTATGCCGTCAAACGAATTGCAAAGATTATATTCTAAAAATTCACAATAATAATTATTTTGATTGAATTCTTCAAAAATGGGAAACTTACAGAGCTTATTTACGTGAAATTCGGTTCCTAATGCCTTTATTGAAACTTTAACGTTTCGTTTCCATTTCGGGCTACAAATATTTTCACAAATTAAGCTAAACTCCGCACCGGTATCTATTATAAAATATAACGTTTTGATATGATTTCGAATTTTTATATAGGGTAATTTCTTAGGTCTGCGTCCTGAAAATTTATATCTGCATTTCCAATCTCCATTGGGATAACTTGGTTATAATAATTTGGATTTCTATGTCGGTTGGAAAAGCGAGTTTGGTCTGTTTGCATTTTCAAGACTGCTGAGCGAATATTATTATGAGAATGTTGTAAATTATTTCTATTTGGTACTGGATTATAATGTTGGGAAAAATTTCGTGTATTATTTTGTCTGCTAAATGATTGTCTGGAATTATTGTTATTATATGGTACGTTGTCAGAAGAATTTTCACTGTGATAATTTTGTGTGTTGTTTTCCCTGTGAAATGGTCGTCTGAAATTGTTGTTATTATTATACTGTAAAGGTGGAATGTTGTTAGAAAGAGTGTCATTGTGATTGTTGCTATTGTAGCTTACCATATTTCGATTATTGTAATTATTATAGTTAGGATTTTGGACTAACTCATAATCATGTCTAAAATTATCACTAAAATTTGTTCTTCTATCAAAGCAACGAGAGTAGCTCATCATTGGTGGCCCATAGATGGTATACATTTGATGTCTTGCCTCAAGTATAATATTGTAAGCGTCTTCAATATTATCAGGGTTTCTACCAATAATCATGGTTTTTGATGGTTCTGGCAGATGTTGATTAAATGTGTTTAACGTAATTCTATTAATTTCGTAGTGTGTAAATTGGTTATCATCATGTGTTAGTTTTCTGTTGCAAAGCCTATGTCTTAATTTATTTAATTTATAATAATAATTTTCAATAGTCGAGTCCAAAGAGCAAGTTTTTATTTTTTCCATTAGTTCAATACACGTTTCCTTTTCACCAAAATTAGCTTTTAAAATGTTTTTCAATTCGGTCCAGTTTTCTGGTGGACTGTATCTGCGTATGGTTTGTCTAGTTTCTCCTACACATTTATTTTTAATGTAATCAAACAACATATTTTTATCCTTATCGTGAAAACTGTCCACATTTGGCAAAACATTTTCAACTTGCATAATAAAATCAGGGAGCTGATTTTTGTCTGCCCCGTCAAATTTCTCGATATTTTTGATACAATTCAAAGTTAAATTAAATCTGCTGATTAGCTTACCCTCCATTTTATAATAATGATACTATCTGTTGAAATGACTTAAGATAACAATTAATACACAAGAGTATAAGAGATCAAAACTAAACTAATGTTTGGTATACATATAACATTAACCTTATAATAAAATATATGTATTATATGATGAGAAAAAAAAAAAACAACGTATTATAACTGTGCGTAATATTTCGCCCGTAGTAACCGTTCTTCAAGGTGATCTTTGAAAAATCTCAGCAGCAACATATATTATATGTGTTCCAATCTTCTTAAATCTTCGGAGTCTTACCGATCTCTGGTTATCGGTAGGTTATGTCCGCTTTTCCAAATTATTTAGTTTGCAAATTCAATAATCTTACTTGTATCATATGGTGAAAAATAATCTTTAAAGTTCTGGTCACCATTTGTTTCGTACTTTTGCTTTATGTTATGCAAGCATCATCGCAAAAGTTTTTATCAATGTTACATTAAATAAGCCAATCACTTTTCGATTTATTATTAGAAAAATTGATTTTGAGAAGTGCTTCAATTTTTTTTGTGTAAAGTGCAAACACGCGGCTTAAATTTTTTTTTTAATTTTTCTCGTCGTCAGTAATGTTTTAAGTCAAAACAACCTTCATATTTGGTTTCTTCTTCGGAACTGAACTTATTTTATTTCACGAACTTTTACTAACATACGATTAGTCAAAGCTTAACTTAAATGCTTTCTTGTGTATCATAACATAACTTAACTTAGTATACATTTAGTACAAGACTTAAATTTAGTATAAACAAATGAACATTAAAACATAATTGCAAATAGATACTAAGTGATTGTTGTTGTTGATGTTAAGTAATATGTTGTAGAGAGTATAGTGAAGGGTTACCACGTCACTATAAACAGCACAATTCACCGCTTCAGCCCACAATGTTAATGGTAGATCACGTCCGTAGAGCATAGATCGAGCACTTTCAAGGATGGTACGAAGTTCTCTTTCAGTGCGCTCGTTCTGCTGAGGGGTGCAGGGTGCAGTATACTTAAGCGTACCAACTTTGAGTTTGAAAAAATTAGTACATTTGCCTAAAATCAATAGTTGAAAATAAGTACAAATAAGTACAATATCAATCCATGGTGTTATTATATGGTGGGTGCAGTAAAGAGAAAAATCAAATGGAACAAAGAAAAAATGCAACGACCAGCTGTCAACGCGGTGTGCTTTAGTGGTAAGAGAACGATCCCGTATTGCACCCACCATATAATTACACCATGATTCCGAGCTATTGTTTTTATATCGAAATTTCTTTATTGAATTGTATTTGTCAACAATAACTACAAATTAAAAGTTGAAAACATGTTCAGAAATTTAAAGGATAATTGATGTTCGCTCTGTGTACTACCAATCGACATTTTGTTGGATGAGACAGCCTTAGCGTCAGCAGTTTCACCGACAGAAACCACGGTGCGCTGTTGCTCTTTGAAATTGTATTTTTCTTGACACGAAATTTGTTGCGATTTCAAAAAATGGTAAAAATCGACGCATTTATACTGCAAATTTATTTTTACAAGCAAAATCGGTTTTAGAGTGTTCATTTCAAGCCGAGAGAACTCGGTTTTCCAGATGTTTTTGCTGATGAAAAAACGCGCTCCACTGGTGCACTCGTTCCAGGTAGGCACAGAATGAATTCGACGAGACGAGAAAATTATAATAAATAAATAAATATAAATAAGGCACTTGTGAAGCTTCCATGTACTTAAAGATCTCAACCCAGCGTTCTTCAGATAACAATTTCTTCTCTTTCCATTGTTCAATTAGAATAACGTATTTCGAAGCATGTGCGGAATATTTTTGAAGCGCAATCCGATGAAATGAAGCTATTATTCGCTTTTGTGACATGATACGACCAAACGCCTTCACATGCCGTAAGGGTGGTGTCGGCTGACGAGGTAAAAAAGTTCGCAACAGTGCGGCTGTTCGATTTGGCAGACAACGCTTTCTTGTGGTTCGTGGATTCCAAATACTTATCGATTTCACTCTTTCCGGCGTTTGCGATGTTGACTTCCGCGTTGCACAAATTACACCGTATATCACTTTCTGTTCTTCCTTTTTTCATTTGCGGATATTTTTTCTGAATAATCGAATTAAAAATGCACTTACGGCGCTGCGGCGCCATTACCATTTAATGAATAGAAACACGAAGCATATAAGGCGAAACACATAAAAAGCATACATGCATCGTATGCTTTTCAACACACCTAGAATGCATCTATTAAAATTTGTCACTCTCTTTTCCCATACGATTTTATCAGCAAATATGTATTGTTTACAAATTTTGTTTTTGTCACTCTCTTTTCCCATACGATTCTCTCACACAAAATCCGTCAATGCTTCGATTCCTACAAAAAGTTGAAAGTAGGTTTGACATTTTTAAAAACTACAAGTCTGCGCTGTCAAACTCAAATTTAGTGATGCCACACATCAATTCTTGAAACATTCGTGTGTAAATACTAATTAAAGAAATTCTAGTTACAACTATTTCGCAGTCATCGGGCCAGCGCAAATGATATTTATATTTATTATTAATTTGAGAAACAGATTTCGGCCGAAATAAGTACAAATTAAGTACGCTTTGAAAAATAAGTACAAATTAAGTACGCTTTAAAAAATAAGTACGGCAAGCTGAAAATAAGTACTGTAAGAAAGCTCTTAAAATCATTATTGGCATATTCTCCGCCAGTATCAGTATGCAGAATACGAACATTATGATTAAACTTGTTAGATATTAAAGCATTGTACCTTTTGAAATAATCCAGCACTTCACTCTTATGTTTCATGAAGAATACGTGCCTATAACTTGAAGCTGCATCTCTAAATAAAAGAAAATATTTCGCACCTTGAATAGAAGGCTGACTTATAGATCCACAAACGTCGCTATAAACTAAGTCACCAATATTTAGTTGCCCTCTATGAGATGTATGAAAAGGAAGGTGACTCTGTTTTCCATACACGCACGAGTAAAGAAACTTCTTTTTTAATATTGAAAATTAAATATAACTTTAACGCAGATGTTGGTTGGTTTAGCTTCAATTCAATTCTGTTTTATTCTCAAATTATTCTTAAACTCTAAACTCTAATTATAACATTATATACAGTGTTGCCACTGAGAAATTTTTTTTCCTACCAAAATTTTCCCGAAAACCTACCAAAATCCTTTGTAACCTACCAAAATTTTTCAAATTAAAAAAAACACCTTTTTACAGCATTCAATGCGTTTATTCACATTTGATGTTACTTAAAATATATATATCGTCGTTTAAAATGCTTATCCTATGTCACAAACTGTGTGTTAAAAAATCGAATATATGACACAATTGCCATAAGTTACGTGAGAAAAGTGATTGTGCTAAAAGAAATACATGGTTTTGCAGTTAAAACAGCAATATATAAGAGATCTTCACATTACATTTAAATAGCACCTTAAACATTTGGCAGCACATATAATACAAAAAAAAATAATATCATACTTATGAAAACCCCTACTAAAACATAAAGTGTCTTAACAAAGAATGGGTGTTTCTTAATATTTATACGTACATATTGAGATCATTTTTAAACTCATTACATGAAAAATATGGAGTAACCCCCGTAGTATGTAAGGCGAAACAAGTGAGTGAGTGATTTTCGTCTGCCTATATCTTGAAAGTGTAAGCCTGCATCTAAACTTTTTTTTTTAAATTATGTTATTTAAGTTGAAATGAACATAAATGTCGAAATAAGTTTTTAATTTCAAGTTTCAAACGGCTGTGGTGAATGTGTCACTTTCAGTCACTCACTTTTTTGCCTTACATAATACGATGGTAAAGCTTTTCAAATCAATTGATTTAATTTTTTTTGAAATCTTTCTTCGCTGACCACACATAGTGCGCAACGTTGATGACGAGTTCCTTACATACCATTATATTATTAATGGTACTTATTTCGAGCTTATTTCTTAATTTAGTTTTAATTAAGGAAAGCGTCGAAAATTTGCGCTCTGCGGCTGCAGAGCTGTGCGGTAGCGAAATCAAATTAAAAATAAAGTTAGTAAGTTCCGCGAAACTACTCTCATTCATTCCATTTTTAATTGAGGATACTTTTCCCCAAAAAGTATCAATATCTAAGTCTTTTGAAAGATTTGTCTCGCTTAGCCGTAATAAAGACCAGTGTGTGGTTATGAGATCTGGATCACATTCTACAAGATAAGGAAATTTTAAGATAAGGGGCAAGATCGGTAAGTCTTCTTTGGAAACGACTTTGGCTGGTGTAATTATTTGAAGAAGCTTAATGTCATCGCGTTTAAAATCAAATCTTAAATTTATTTGATTTAAAAATTCAATATAAAAGCCGATAATATTGGTTTTAATTTCAAATATTTCAATATTATTTGAGTTATTTGCTAAAAAAATTTCGGCTTTTGTTCCGATAAAAGCTTTAGAAATTTCGATATGATTATTTTCATTTTTATAGTCAACGTCGACATTGATAAGTTCTTTTCTTATAAAATTACTCAATATTAAAAGATAGTTTGATTTTATGCTAGAGTATAAATATGGCAACCGTGAACTTTCTGATTGAAATTCCTTATTAAGACTGTTTATTATGGGCAATATATATGATAAGAACAAAAAATAACATTTTATGTTACTATCCATTTCTTCTGCCAGTTCCGCAGGTCGAACGCTATTGACTTCATAATAGCAACTAATGAAATAAAGTTTTAAGCTGTCCCATTGTTCAATTATTCGCAGAATAACTCCTTCAAGTGAAAGCCATCTAGTTAGGCATATGCCTAAAATTTTGTGGGTCTTAACTGAACAGTAGTCTTGGAATTCTTTCAGTTCATTTATCCGTTTAGGACTAAAGGCAAAATAGCTATAAATATTACGGCAAAGGATTTCAACTTTCTTCGGCAAATATTTACAAGCGTAGCTGGAGCACAGGTGAAGTGAGTGACATGTGCACTTCATATAAAAAAAATCGGTTTCAGTACGAAGCAAGGCTTTAAGTCCGCCAACTTCACCAGCCATAACGTTCGCTCCATCAGTTGCCAGGCCTATCAAGTTATTCATAGGAATTTTATGTAAACAAAAAAAGTTCTTTATCAAATTACAAATGGATAGTGCGTCTGCCTTTGGGAGCTCCAATAAAGCGATAAAGCGATCCTGCACACCACAATCTTTGTCGACGTAACGCGCAACTAAGACGATTGATTTGGTCATCGACAAATCAGTCGTTTCATCCACAATCAGAGAAAACTTTTTGTTACGCAGAGTTGAAATTACATTTTGACTAGCCTGCTGTGCAATAAAATCAACTACCTGTACGGACTTTGTTCTGCCACATTTCACTTTTTTTGCTATTGACGAATCTGGGCAACATTCCACCAATAAAGTTGGCAAGATTAAAGATTATGCGTGATACAAAACATTACCATCGTATATTCGGCATCTTCTACCTGCTGGTGTAGCTTTCGTTGTTCGGAATTAAAAAACCTTTCCATTGTCATTTGACTTTTTTTGCACTCATAATTTTGAGTGTGCTGTACAGTTTTCTCGTGCAATTTCAAGTGGGTGCAATGGTTTATCAATGGCTTCATACATACAATGCAAAATGCTGACCCATCTCGTTCTTGAAGCCAGTCGAAATAATGCGACCACTCTGGCCTGAATTTCCTTTTTGCGTATTCCTGCTTGCTGTCTGCATCACTAAAAGTATTGAAAAAGTATTTGAAAACTCAAATTTTAACTATGTACATATGTGTATATATGTATTGTTTTATTACCTGCAAGAAGCATCGCTATTTTGTTCCGGCGGTTTTGGTTTTTTGCTGATGAATCTAAAAAGTAAAGTTTGTTATTATTTATTTATAGCTTAATGCAATAAATGTACTTACTTGTCCATTAAATATATAATTTTTATGAATTTCACAGAAATTTACAATATCAACTAATAATATTCACAGCTCGTTATTAAATGCGCGTTTTATCAATGCTTGGGTTTTTGACATTGCCTGTTTCTCTTTTCTTTCTGATTCTGCAGGTCTGGGCACACATTCAAATTTGACTGTGCGATCAGTCGCTGCACTATTTCGTCGCATGTATGCGTGTGCGCTAATAAACGTAATTTTTTGTATGCATGATTTCAGGGACCATACGATCTTGTTGAAAACAGGGCTGGTAAAAGTTTATTCATATATGTAAATATTTGCTTTCTGTTTCAAAATATTTTGATTTTTCGATTTCCATAAAAATTTATATTTTACTAAATCCTACCAAAATCAGGTTTAGCCTACCAACCTACCAAGAGGAAAAAAACCTTCCTGATTTGGTAGGAACCTACCAAAAACGGCAACGCTGATTATATATAAGTTGTTCAGCGGAAATGCTGATTCTGCATAAATAGTCAGCACATATTGCCACGTATAAATAGTTGTTGTTATTGTTGTTGTGCTTAGGCTATATGTTGACACTATGGACAGTCGGAAACCTGAGCCAACAGCAGCACCAATGTAGTTTGCTTATTTTATTATATATATTTTTTAGTCGGCATGATTCGCTTAGCGGTTGCGCTAACTCTCCCCTATCTTAAGTTCTTCGTCCCGAAGTTACAATATCACTCATCTGTGATAGGGCCGCTTGAAAAATCTGTTCTTGGGCCGACTTATGAGCTTCAGTTCGGCACTGTCTCCACATTTGGAATCCCTTCATGATTAAGAAGCTTAAAAAACCGATTATGCACAGTATAAAATTTGTCCACAACATCGGATGGGACTCGATTTCAAGTTGAAAGGGAGAAATTGCATCAATATTGGTAAACTTTAACTCTTCATCATCCGTCTCCTTGAATTGTACAACCTTGTATTCAGATTCATGGTGGTGCTTAATATATTCTAATATATCGTTAGTGGGATTTCTATAAGTTACATTGTCAATATTTATGCTATGGTTAAAAGTAATTAGATAAGTTCCATTAAGAATGATGCCATTTACATTATGCAAACCATTTATTATTATGGCACCATCTACAACAAGCTCTATTGGTCTATTTTTTTCTTTTATTTTCGTACAATTAGCATCATTTTTATTTAATAATTGTGTTAAACATGTTGTTGCATTATTAATTTTACAATAGGTTGAACTTAATTCCGTTGCACATTTTTCAACATTTATATATTCATTATAACATTTAGCAATTTTATTCTCCAAATCTAATTTACCATCTTCTTGGCTAATTGCCTTAACATCATACAACTTACAGCTAGCAAAAATTATAGGGTATATAATTTGTATAACAATGATATCTTCATTTTGAAAAATCTTAAATTTAGATACAGAAATAAGATCAGTGATCGATACGGTCTCGTGAGAATGCTGTGTTATATCCCTAATCTCGCTTAAGTGGAGAATTCCTGGGTTTAAGATTCCTGTTCTTGCCAAAGCTATTGCATTAAGGGTATTCTGTAAATCATTTACAGCATATTTGTTTCTTTGAATAATTAATTTTCTATACTTGTCACTGTTCTCTAATCGCGTAAGTCTGTGGGTCATTTCTTTAATGTTCTTAAATAACTGAGAATTTGTGACTACCTGTTGGTTGTTGTTTGCAATGAATTTGTTAATTATCTCCTCCATTGATACGAAATCCGCGTGATCTGGACTTCCAGCCAACCACTTCCAAGCTGAACCTAGCTCGTTGATTGCTCTTTTAGATTTCCTATGCCAATGTAGTTGTTGAAACAATGTATCTATAGTATATATTTCTAGTTCTGCGTCGTAGTCCTGAGTTTTTTGTTTATATAGTCGTGATTCTTCCAAAAGTGACTCGTAATAAGTCAGGTTTATAACATGAAACAGATCTCTAAAGTCTTGGTACAGTGCTGCATTCCCATTTCCTATTAGCGCATACGGCTCCCGGGTTAGGTCGATTATCTCTGCCGAAACAAACGGTATCAAAGCCACCAATATCAATATCATTTTCTGGAAGGGAATAAGTACATTAATTTCCAATGCCGTCCTTGTGCACTTTTAATATTTTCTTAGTTTTATGTCGATTCTCCTTTTATAAGGATACTTTTACTGAGCTGTTTTGTAATTTCGATTCAATCAATATCATTTTCAGCAGGGGAATAAGAATACTAATTTCTAATGTGGTCTTTGTGAACTATTAGTATTTTCTTAGTTTTATCGTCTTGTACTGTAACTGTATTCCTGTTATTTTTTATGACTTTCCTTTTCTTGTACCGAGGAGTTAGTTTCCCCCGTCTATCATTTTTCGTAAATATTATTTCGTCTTCGTTCGGATTTTTTTCCACCCTATCATTGTTCATGTTAGAAAGCATTCTATTCTGGGCATGTGTATTCCTCTCAACTAGTGTTTTCGTGTACTGATCTAAATTGTGGTATGCCGTTATTGGCTTCATACCCGTTGTGGAGTGTATGGTATTGTTATATTGTTGAACTATATGTATCATAGCGATTTCGATTTCTACTAGTGACCCTCTCTGCTTGACCATTTGATGTGGAATGGGCCACGGGTGTCAGTTTATGTTGAACACCTAGGTTTTCCAATGTTTGTTTAAATGGTTTTCCTATTACTGAACTCTGGTTATCGGTCACAACTACTTTAGTGTTTGAAAATAAATTTATGGCTTCTAAAATTTTTTGTCTCATTTCAGATTCCACGGAAATGTGATTCACTATCAAGAACTTAGTTAACGCGTCAATTATAACGACAAATTTTTTTTTATCTGTAAAATATATATCACAGTGTAACACTTCACCCCCCTCTTGAGGAATTGGAGTCTCTCCAATTTTCTGCTTCTTTGGATGTCTCTCATACTTTGAGAGCTTACAAATGTCACACTCTTCGTTAATTCTCCCAACGTCACGCACAACCTTAGGCCACCAATGAGTTTCTGTTATTTGTTGAACTACTTCCCTTGCTTGTCTATGTGCTCTGTTATGAGCTCTTTCGGCTAACACATGCTGTTCGTCCGGTGAAGTCACGTCATCCACCAAAACATGCGTATGGATAAATTTTGTGTTCGGAAATGCGTTCAGCAATAAGTTTTTAATTTTGAAAAGAGTTTCCTCTGTGCATTTTATTGCTACTGTCGGCCTATTGATTAATTTTTTAAGTTCTTGGAATAATCTACAGGTATTGTTGTATTTTATTATGGACCTCCAATAGGTGGGAAAAGTCTCAATAGTTTGAGTGTCATTAATTGTGTCATGTTCTTCTATAACGAATTGATTTTTGAATGCATTTAAAGGTCTATTTAGTTTCCTAATTTTTTCTAATTCTGGGGAACTATCTGCTGTGTGAGCCGTACTTATTTTTGATGAAACGGTTTCATCGCTTGAAAGAGCATTAATATACTGTCTCGACAACGCGTCGGCTACAACATTTTCTTTTCCCGGTTTGTATATTATTTCCGGAGTAAACTGATCTATATAGGATCGCCAACGGCGTAGTTTTGCGTTATAATTTTTATCGTTAATAGCGAAAGTAAATGGTTGGTGATCTGTGTAAATCTTGACCCCTTGATTGTTTTGCAAATAGTTATTTAATTTTTTAAATGCCCAAACAATCGCAAGCATTTCACGCTCATTCGTCGCGTAATTTCTCTCGGTTGCGGACAATGTTCTCGATATAAATGTTATAGGCTTACCTCCCTGACTAAGCACCGCACCTATGGCGCTGTTACTTGCGTCGGTAGTCAATTCGAAATTCTTAGAGTAGTCTGGTTGTGACAAAGATATAGTTTCTTTTAAAAGGTCCTTGATCGACTCAAATGCCTCTTTTGCCTTCTCATTAAAAGTTATCTTTACATTTTTTGATTTATGTTGGGACGTTCTCCCATTTTCGCCCTTTAAGTATTCGGTCATTGGCTTAGTTATATGTGAGTAATTTTTGATAAATTTTCTGTAATACCCCGCTAAACCCAAAAAAGATCTTAATTGTTTCAAAGTTTGGGGCAAAGGGTATTCTTGAATTGATTTTATCTTTTCCGGGTCAACTTTTAGGGAATTATATCCCACCAAGTAGCCAAAAATTCGACCTCCTGACAAAAATATTTGCTCTTTTCGTTAGACACTTTCATGTTGGCCTTTGCTAAAGCTTTCAGAACGATTTCTATGTGTTTCAAGTGATCTTCTTTCGTTTCCGAAAAAATGATAATGTCATCGATGTAAACGTGACAAAATCCCTCCTGAATACACGACCTTAACACATCGTCCATGGCCCTTTGAAAGACACTAGGTGCATTTTTAAGACCAAATTGCATACGAAGGAATTCGTATTTTCCATTATTCACACTGAATGCAGTTTTTGGGATGTCTTTTTCCTCTATAAGGATCTGATGAAATCCGCTTTGCAAATCCAGCGTAGAGAAGTATCTCGACTTCCCCAAATTTGAGAGTATTACTGAGGAATCCGGAACCGGGTACCGGTCCTTAATAGTGAAAGTATTTAATTTTCTATAATCGATAACCATTATTTGCTTTGGTTTGCCATTTTCATCCAAGCCTTTCGATTTGGGTACAACCATAACGGGAGAATTATATGGACTGAATGACCGTCGGATTATATTATTTTTTAACAGTGACTCAACTTCTTTGTTGACAAATTCCATTGAACTGAATGGGATCGGATACTGTTTTGACCACACTGGTGTTTCAGTGGTGGTAACGATTGAACATTTAATATTCGTGTTATACGGTAAGAACTCTTTGGTTTTTCCATGAATAAAAATACCTTGATACTTTTCAATCAATTCCCCAAGTTTAATTTTAATGTCTTCTTCGATATTTTCACCTACTATGAGGCTATTTAGAGAACAAGTCCTATCAAATTTTAATTTTTCACAACCATTTCGGTGGGTTAACAGATTTGTACATAAATCTATGTTACCCCCGATAGAATGGAGTGTTCGCATACCTATGATCATGTCATAGTCTTTTAATTGCGATAACTCTAGTAACTTTATCTCAATATTAAATATATTTGCCAATTGATAAGTGTCTATGACACTATTTCCATGGACCGAATTAACTTGACTTTTGATTTTTAATTCTATAGGGTTGTTTAATAGTCCTGGTTTTACATAATTATGTGTAGCACCAGTATCTATCAAAATCTTTAATGGTTTTTTGGTTTCTTGGTCTACCCGGTAGATGTACGGGAGCCCTGGCTTTGATCTAAAAAATCATTCCCTTCATTTAAATTATTTACCCGCGGCTGTCTATTACCTTGCCAATTTCCCGAATTTGGTTGGTCATTTCGATAATTAGTGTTTGCCCTGTACCTAGTTACCCCGGAATCAATGTCCATAGGTACTGGTGGGTTTTGATTATCCCTAATTTGGCCTACGAAATTATTATTATTGGGTCGCTGATAATATTGCCGATTGTTTACATAATTATTAATTGGCCTCTGATTGCCTACGTTAGAATTATTATTTGGTCGCTGATTAAGCTGTCGATTGTTTACATAATTATTACTTGGGCCCTGATTATATTTAAATGACTGATGGTAATCTTCATGTTTGTAACCCTGTCCTTGGTTTCGTTTGAAGTGCTGACGGTTATCTGATTGTTTATAGGCTAGATGGGGTTTCTCCATCATTGCTTCTTCAGCTAGGACTATGGCGGCTGGGAGACTTGTCGGGCCTAAAGAGTAGACCACGTTACTTAACGATGGATGGAGACCATTAACAAAGACCTTCAACGCATCATACCTTGCCTCATCATTTAACTCCTTTGTTGTCCTGGAGTCCGTGCCGTATGTCATTATATTTTTGTTTATAATTAATGTCAACGTTACATTCACCCTATCAAAAAATTCCCTAGGAGATGAATTCCCCTGTTTCAGTCCTTCCAACTCTCGCTGCAATGTCCGTTTAGATCGTTTATCCTGATATGTATGGCAAGCATAGCTTTCGCCTGACCAGTGATTTTGCTTCGCAGTAGGCCTAATGCCTCAAAATATTTGTTTTGCCCGTTTATTGTATTTGCCCCTGAGAAGGTCCTCAACGCATCACAGGCTTCAGCCCTCCACGTTGCATACTGGCCTGAATCCCCACTGAATTCCGGCAGTGCTTTGATCAACGAAAGAATGCCATCCTCTGTTGGCGTAAATTGGGCCGCGACTCTAACTGGTACAGCCGGAGGTGCTAAATTGGCCTGAATCTGGGCAGTGATTCGCTCGGTTAGTTCAGCCAGCTGTTCCGCGGTAATGGTTACAGCCATATTAGAAGTCACTGCGTGTTCGTGTAGGTTGTGTCTTAAACTGTTAAGCCTAGCTTCGTATTCGTGCAGGTTGCATCTCAAACTGTCAAACCTAGCCTGAATTTTTCTCATAAGACGATTTCTAAATAGTTCTATAAATTCCGATTTCACTAATATTCTTCGGTTGCACTGATTTTATTTCACTCACGGCTTTACAGGTATTTTTTATATACTAAGGCACTAAAAAATTTGTATCTTTATTTTTATTTTTTATTTTTGTATTTGTAATTCCTAAATTAAAATATGCTTACATTTAACTCCACCGTTGAAAATTTCGATGATTATTTTTTTAATAACTCCACCGTTGTGTGTCTGTTGATAATTCTGATGACAATTGCTTCTCCTCTAGTTCTAGTCCTCTAGTTGGGCGCCAGTAAAGAAACTTCTTTTTTAATATTGAAAATTAAATATAACTTTAACGCAGATGTTGGTTGGTTTAGCTTCAATTCAATTCTGTTTTATTCTCAAATTATTCTTAAACTCTAAACTCTAATTATAACATTATATATAAGTTGTTCAGCGGAAATGCTGATTCTGCATAAATAGTCAGCACATATTGCCACGTATAAATAGTTGTTGTTATTGTTGTTGTGCTTAGGCTATATGTTGACACTATGGACAGTCGGAAACCTGAGCCAACAGCAGCACCAATGTAGTTTGCTTATTTTATTATATATATTTTTTAGTCGGCATGATTCGCTTAGCGGTTGCGCTAACTCACGCTTCACAAACAAAATTTTCGTCATCTATATTTTTGCATTCAATGTCCACTTTTAACCATGCTTTTTATTTCCTAGCCTTTCATGCCAATTTTTCAGGTTACTGTTTGTTAATTGTACTGCATTGCAACTGTCACTTATTGAAGTTTTGAAGTTCACTTCATATAAATTATTTGACGTTTGCGTTGCACTCATAACAATTTTACCATTTTTTGTAAATTAGAGCGCTTGTGCTCTTTTTAACTATTTCATATCCCATTTGCACCTTCAGAGAACAAGTTTCTGCGTAATTGTGCAACATACAGTACTTCTGTTTAAATATCGTTCTCACACTGTCCATGAATACACTTTCTTATTAGTACTATTCCTATTCCAGAAACTTTGAGATCCTTTGATTTTCTCCCCGCTCTCTTGCAGCTGCTGAGCTAACCCCTCCACTTTGGAGATATGTAGAGCCATGCTGTCTGACTGAATCATTCTGTATTGATAAAAACGCTCGTGATTCATCATTTTATGCAACTCCGAATTTTGTTCGTAGATTGAGTCTAGTCACAATTTTCTGTGTCACAATTTTCTATCAAGTTAGTTTGCTTGAAATCCATTACTGACGTAATGATGAACATGGGCACTCCGTCATTTTTAAGGATGTCTCTTTTGTCCTTTTGTCTGAATAATGTATCATCCCAAGCCAATGCAGTTCCATACGTATTTAGCACTTCATTAGCTTGTTCGTCAATTTTATTTCGAATGGCTCGCAATAAAATTTGCGCATAAGGTGTGCCATCGACGCTGCGAATCGGCAAAAAAATTTCTTCGACATTACTTAAAAAATCATAAAGAATTCTAGAATTGTTGTCAAATCTTGGCAAATCCTTTATGACATTAGGAATTCTCAGAGAGTTGAAAATATCTAAAGCAACCTTTGTTTGTGTCATGATTCCGTGGTTTCTATCTTTTCGTCTTATTCAATTCAGATGGTTCATGATAAGGATGAGAAAATCGTGATAGTTTGTTGAATTTTTTTGGCATCAATAACTTTGTATTATTTTTGTTTAATCAAGAGAAATGTGCAAAGTAATTTTATTAACATATGCCCCAAAAATATTGTCACTATGTTCCTCATAATGCTCCTTGTTATGGATCACATGAATTATTTCGTCCTGTTGAATAGATAAACGCTTTAGATGTTTCTGCTGTTTATTTTGGTTCACTTTAAATTTTCTTATTGTCACATGTTTTTTGTGCACTTATTTTAGTTGATTTTATTTTTAAAATGTTGTTTCTGATTGTATCACTTTTACGGATAATATACTTCTGGTATACCTTTTTCACAACACAGTACTGAATTTTATTTTCACAGTGCGAGATACGTTTTTTTTTAAATTAATATCCGTAATCCCAGTTACTTCGGTAATTTGCCGCTAATTACTTTAAAAGGTGATCGAAACCTATCCTACCGACTGCGCCAAAAATGACTAATTCATTTATTTAATTATTAAAAAATATTTTTTGAGAGAAAACACAGTGCGATTTCTTTAGTTTTTTTAGATTAATTGCACTTTTCAAAAAAATGTCAAACTTCCATTTACATAAATTGGTAAGTCCCATGTACAGTAGACGGAGCAAATCTTTTGAGGTTCGTCTTAATTCCGAAAAAGATTTCATTAGTAAGTTCTTATCCTTCGAATACTTTAATTTTATTGTAGCCGGATGGGTCGGTGGTTTTTGAGAAATTTTTCGTATTTCTAATTCGAAATAAGCCTTTTAGTGTAGGTGTTGTACTCGTAGCATTAATAGATTTGCCCAAGGCGTCGAATAGACCGCCAATTTAAAATAATTACTACTTACAATTTGTATAAATTTGTTGTTGTCCCATAATAAGCTCTAAGTGGTCATCAATACCATAATGTAACAATAGCATTAAATAAAAAAGTGAAAAAGTGCGATTTTAAAGTCCAGCATGTGATGACTGAGGTCAATGAAATTTGGTCGGTTTTTGTATTGAGCACTTGCTTCATCTGACAAGTATGCACTAATATTATTTTTGCAACTTTGGACAGGTCTTTTTTAATCATGATTCAGACCTTCATATATTGATAGATGGAATTTCATTTGCAAAAAGTTTTTGTCATCTTCATCTTATCGTTATTCCAGTGCACTCCTTGAATTGCATTTTGAATGACGAATGCGTAATATCCTTAAAAACTGCAAATTACGATGCATTCATTGGCTTTTAAATTTTCTTTCGTAGTAATTAAAAATAGATTTTGTATACTAGCAAAATAGAAATGACGCAACATTTCTAAATATAGACTAAATAATATAATAGCCCATTCGAAACCAGACTGTTTGCGTAGTGCACAGGTTTGATATAGGAAGCTTAAAATTTGGAAGAATTCTCTTCATTGTTGCATTGTTTATAATTTATCTTAAAAAAGCTTATAGTGATGTATCTCATATTGTTTTATGTATTCAAACTAAATTCGACGTTATTAAGTTAAAAAAATTAAATTAAAATTGAAATAAACTTAATTTTTGAAAAGTATTTTATAATCGAAAACATTATTTGGTTAGCAAAATACATTTTGATTGTAATTTCCCGAAGAAATACTGTCATCACTGTATCATACTCGTTAAAAGATATTCGAGTTGTCTTGTATCCAAAATCTGAAATTTGTGAAAAAGTAAAATAAGAAAAATATACTTATAGTAAGTACATTCATGATTCAGTGAATTTTTAAAGCAATAAAATAATAAATATTATATTATTTTTCATAGAACAAAAATAAAAGCAGTATGATGTTATGAAGCGTTATAAAATACATATATTAAATATAAAATAATAAATATATAATGTTTGCTTATTGTCTCTTTCTGTTGTAAATTATTTTGCAGACATAATATTAAGGAATGTGAACTTGATTAATGTTAAAATAGTTTGATTTTAATGTAAGTATTATAAGTTTTAATTGACAGTTTCAATAAGAGTCACTATATAATTGTTAATTCTTTTTTATTTCAAATAAAAAGTACTTACTGAAAAATTTATGTACTCGTACATAATATGAAATTTGCATTGTTAACACTAAATAGCAAGAATTAAGTCATGTCACAAATACAAATGGGCAATTCGATTCTTAATGTCTCACCCGTTTTAAAAAAAATTCTTACATGAGATTATTTTAAGATATTTTTTTTTTTTTTAAATGTTCAAAAGTTGCTCACAAATTTCAAACTGGAGTTATTCTTTACGTATAGTAACAATAATATATGTTATAGAACTGATTTTATAATAGCTATTGAAGAACTACAAAAAATGATTTTCATTTTTGATTTTTTTCATTTATATTCTCATCTATTTTTCATAAATTGTTTTTAAATTATTATCTCTGTATCATCTTCTTATTGAAATGTTTAATAAGTACCCATAAAAAACTTAACTTTTAAGTATCAACTAGATAAAAAAAAAATTTTTTTGAATAAATACTTTAACATAAAAAATTACTTAATGACTTTTCATCAGCCAGCCCAAAAATCTTAAGAAGTTTAAAAATATTAATTCAAAACTTTTTTTTAAGGAAATAGGCCCCAGCATGATATTCACTCGAAGTACTCGTTTTACAGGAGTTGACCGTGAGGAATTTCATTTAAAATAGTCGAGAAACTTTTTTGTTGAAATTAGAATTTTCATGTGGTTTTTTCAAAGTACATACTACGTGTTTGAATATGGGAAAAAAAGACTCATATAAATAGACTTGTCTCCACTGGCACATCCAATATCCACCTCAAGCCGCTCAACTATCTTTTGAAGGCTACAATTCTTTCGCTAAGTACACTGAGAAAACTATTTGTTTGAATAAAACAAGTGTACAGCAATCAAATATTAATTTGAATCAAACAAACTGTATTTGAATTAAATGTTGGTATATGTATGTTGGTTCAATTATCTTATGCTTGGATCATTCAAATCCCTAAGGAAAAATATTAAAAAATTCCGTTTCAAAATGTGTTATGTGTAGGATTGAATCCCACATTTTGTCATTTTATTTTTCTAAATGGGCAAAGAAAGTGGTTGATATTTTGTTACTTCCTTAATAATATTAATTTATTACCTCAAAAATTTTCTTTAAGTTTAAATCAACAATGTAACACCATATTTGATTAATCTGACTCTGGAGATAACAGTGTGGGAGGGATGAAATTCCTCCGTTTAGAATTTTTCTTAGTATATTTTAACTCTCTCAAAAATTCATTTTGAGAGTAGCGAAAGATGAGGGACATATGTACATACATATAAGTAATAAGTATACTACAAAAGACATTTTTTGACTGAATCATCGATAAAGGAAAAACCGTATTTACAACTGTTAAGATAATTGTCATTATAGGAAATTAAATAAAAAACTTCAACATATCGTTCCAAAAAACTTATTAAAATAAGTTAAACAAAGCTTAATAAAAGTATCGTCCAGACGAAATGTGGTCACAAACGTCGAACAAGTTTATTATCGTCAGAAAACTGTCAAAGTAAACGTTATTGAAACTTAAAAAAGGGCAGATGTAGCTATTTGACAAAAGTTTGTTAAGTTTTAAAAACCATGCGTAGCAGATAAGGATACTTGGTGCCACAAGACTGTGTCGAACAGAAACTGGGCAGATTTAAGAATTGGGAAGGAAAGGTAATAGGAAATAAACATCCAGTAAGTTGGGAAAATAACTAACGCGTACGAATTTACGGAATAGAGCAAGCATTTAATGAAAGCTTTGCACAATTACAATAATTTTAAGTTGAAAATTGCTTTTCGACTTCAGAATTTTAAAATTATTGTAAAGAGTTTCAAGATTTGTCATAGGTATTGTATTGGTTAAGTTATTTGAGGTAAAAACATAGTTATATGATGGCCATAGTCGATTGATAAAATAGAATAGTACTGCAATGACTCCAATAAGATTTACGAATGAATCGAATATTACACTTAGGGAAAAATTCATTGTAGTATAGTTAAAAATATTTCTTTTTGATTTAAAGCCGTTAAATTTAATTTCTTCGCGAAAAAACTCGGTCAAGGCTGCAACGTTCCAATTTTCGCGGAAATAACGATTTCCGTAGCACCGCGATCTGACGATTGTTTTTTTTATAGGACACGTCAAAATAAATTGAAAATGTTCAATAAAAAAAAATCAGTATCTCACTTGATTTCCGAGATATCGATGCATGAACATTTTAGTTTCAATTCTACCACGATTGTCCAACACCGGCTTTGCTAGCCGCAGTACTATAACATAAAAGTTAGATTAAGGACTACGAAGCATTAAAATACCTTTCCAAAGAAGATGTCAGTGAGGCAATAGAAAATATAGGATTGACGGCTAAGTTCAGAGTAAAATTATTCACGTGGAGAAAAATTGCTGTAAGTTTAAAGCACAAAAATTTAGTTTTTGTGTGATGTTAAGGTTTAGATATATTATATTAAAAAAAAAACAATTTCAGTTTGGCATAGAGGACGAAACTTGATCGGTCAACTCAAAGGTTTTCACCTGGCTGCAAGAACAGAATCTACAATATTAGCAGACAAAGAATTTAAAATCTTTTCTGCCAATAGAATTTTTGGAATCTTAGCCTATATACTCAGAGCTTCAGATATGGTAATTTTAATATCTTCGCACGAAATATTTACTGTAGCTTTTATTATATTTTTGCTATTATTTGCAGATCAAAATAGATTTTACATTTTTATTCGTGGTGAAAGATCATCTATTATTTGCCCAACGGGATCATTTGAAAAAGTCATACAAAATTACTATTGCGAAAATATTCACCATGACTGTTGTAAAAGTCTTTTTCACAGGTGCAACTCGTTAGGATTACCTAAATAAAATTGGACCTATAAAGGTTGTTAATTGATTTGAAGGTTGGTATATTGATTTTATTGACATTCATAATACGTGTGTAGCTGCAATTTATAAACTTAATTTTTAATATTTAATTTTTTTTACTTTAGATTCTAAACATTTCATATTGGGTACACTTTTCAACACTGTACTAACACCAAGGTGTAAAGCAGCAGCCGGGATAATACGGTAAAAGATATCCATACAAGATGCAAATGAAAGCTATGTATGTATGTATTAACAATTACCAAATATAAATGAATACAGCACGAAAATTTGCGATGTCATCTCCAAATATTATAGTAAAGGTATTACAATGTAACCATTTCTAATTTTAGAAGGACTAACTGTAACAAAGTTGACCTCTTTTTTTATATATGTGTGTATTTTGACAAAATTTTGGTGAAATATAAAATTTTTTGAAAATATTTGAAATATTTCAAAATAAATATAATTTTATCGCTACAAAAGCAATAAGCTAAAAAGTCTTTTAAATCTCTACTCAACTATCCTATGCCTAAGATGGGCTTTAAAAAACAACTAAAAAAGTTACCTCCTGATAAGTTGCAGTCGCAAATAAATGCTGGAAACTCAGCTGTTATTGTTCAAGCTTTAAGAGATGCTGTATTTTCCTCAACTTCCATCGCGGAAACTAATAAAGAAGAATTTCAATCGTTTGCCGGCACAACACCAGGTGAGAAAAATCTTTCAAAAGGTATGGATCTATCGGAAGTCGACTCATATAGTGACAGTGACTCATCTCCTGAATTCTCTGCCTCAAGTCCCAAACGCAAAAGAGGTAAAACTAACGAAATTTCATCACATGGCAACAGAAATTTAAAATTTGTTGATGTTTCATCCTTGGGTCAATCGATTGTTTCACAAAATAGATTTTCTATTTTGGGAGACCTTAATATTGAGACTAATAATAGTGTATCTGAAAACACAAAAAATGTTAGTTCTAACCCTAATAACATTGTAAAAAATTTAGGTAAGAAAAAAAAAATCTTCATTTTGTCCTCCTATCATACTTTTTAATGTTAATATCAAAAAACTTATCGACCAACTCAATGCAAAGTCCCCAAAAGTTGCATATAAAATAGTTAATAAAAGTAAAACTAAAAGTAAATTATATTTTGAAAACCTGTCTATATACCTTGAAATGATGGAGCAGTTACGTTCCCAGGGAATTAAATCTCATTCATTTACTCCTCCAGAACTTCGGCAAATAAGTGTTGTTATGAGAGGTTTTTATTACTTGACTGATTTGGATGTAATAAAAGAAGCCTTGGACACCGATCTTCCAGGAACTGTCGATAAAATTAAAAAACTTGTTAGTCCTTTCTCTATTAAAAACAATTACGACACTGGTCTCTTTCTCGTGACTCTCGTTCCTGGAAAAAAGCTAAATGATATCTACAGTCTACGTTACATTCTAAACCAATCGATTTCGTGGGAAGCACCGAAGTCGAGACAAAGGGAGGTGCAGAGCTACAGATGCCAACAATGGGGTCACTCAGCGCGCAATTGTAATAGGAAAATCGCTTGAGTAAAATGTGATAACACACATGCTCCAGGCGAATGCCTTGTAAAATTGGAAGAAAACATATCTCCATCATGTGTCAACTATAAAGCCAAAGGCCATACGGCTAATGATAGGGGTTGCCCCGCTTACAAGACTTATATTAAGCGAAAAACTGAGCTTATGAATTCTGCCAAAGATAGAAGAGCGAAAGCTGCCAATAATTTGAAACTTACTTTTAATAAAACTAATTTTGTTACAGCAGATAAATCGTATGCCAGTAACTTTTACACGGAAAATTCTCCCTGAAACAACATTTTAGATAGTAAAAAACAAACACTATTTAATCTTAACGTTATAAAAAAAATAAATCTTTTACTCTGTAACTCAAGCATGTAGCGAATACATAAAATCTGATTAGAATAATACATATAATTCTAAGTTCTCTATAATATAAACGATAAAATGTAACAACAAATTTTTTAACAAAGTCTCAATAAATTTTTACTTACTTACTTACTTACTTGACAAAATTTTATAAAAATATTCATCAAATTTTGAAGCTTTAGATGTATGTTTCAAAACCTTTGATGCTTTTCATTTAAAATATCCAGTAGCATCTGAACTTCCATGGCTATTTTTATAAAAATATTGATATAGAAACGGAATGTGACTTAAAATCGTCTAAAATGATTGCACTTGTAAACTTTTAAAAAACAACTTGATTTTCTTTGATTGATGTCGCTGAAATAATCGAATATAAAGAAATTGTGTCAAACAAGTATATGTATATCAAAGAACGAGACTCCGAGTTTTTTCCTTGTAAGCTGTGGAAACACCGGAAGCTTAGATTTTCTACATTCCTAAACTTAATTCGAATTAAAAACAAGTGTTGAAGTGCATGCCTTAATTGAAAATTTTGGTAATATCTTCAGCTTAAGTTTGCTATACCTTCTATTCCCAAATTTTTTATTAATTTAATTGTTGTCTAATGTACTTTTTAAATGTGTAATCAAAAAGTGTCGGTCGGATCTAGTTTCGGCGATATAGCCACGGGAGTTGCAAATATAGTTTTTGTAAAAATCAATATAAGTTGGGAACCCTTGACTTGATATCCAAGATATGGAGGTTATAAGAAAGATGATTTAACACGCTACAATAACGGTAAATAAATCTTTCAAATTTACAGATATGATGATTTTTCTGAAGTTTTGATAATTTTTTTTATACTAAACTATATTTTAGCGGAAAACCAAAAACTTTCTTCAATAAATTATTTTGAAAACTATTTTTTTATGAACAACAATATAAGACAGATGTCTAAGTTACAAGTTCCAATATGGTAGTTCATAAAATGCTAAAGTAAAACTGCTCCGTATTCTGTTGTCATTATTTATAATATTGTATATTAAGAAATAATTAACTATTAACTTATTACTTTCAATATGACAGGAAATGTTGATGAAGACATCGAAAACATCGTGAAGTGAGTTCCGCACGCCACGTTTGAAGCGGAAACCGCTGACCTCATGACAGGTGCTGCTAGCAATGAAGAAAAAGTACGAAGATCCCGTGCAAACTATAAATATCAACATTTAATAGGAATGCTGTGCAAAAAGATGGATATACCCCCAGAAAGAGCTTCATTCATTTTAGCTTGAAATTTCGCAGCTGGTCAACAAGATAATTCAACATAAGTTACAATATGTATTACTGCACCGAAAAAAAAATTTACTCCGTTTAAGGAAAAATGCCTAAGTATAAGGACAAAATGTCCTTCAATACGAGCTAAAGCCATGGGTTCCTCAAAATAAGTAAGTGCGATTCCTTAGTATAAGTAAATGTTGCTGCTTTGAAATAAAGAAAAGCTTACCCAATATGAGGACAAGGTTACAAAGCTGAAAGAATATATCTACTTCATTTGAGGAAAATTTTACTTTTTCCAAGGAAGATTTCCTTAAGTGAATGAAATTTGATTTATTTCAAAGCAGAAATTTACTAGCACCTTGGAAAATTTTTCTTTGTTTTAAGTACAAAATAAACTGCCTTCAAGGATATGTTTACTCCACGTTAGTACCTGTTTTATGGAAGAAATTTCCAAAACAGAAATCAAAAAAATTGTTTCGTTTACATATTTTTTTCGTTTATTTAAAAAAAACAGATACATGAATTATAGACTTTATTTTAGTCATTTTACAAATACGAAAAAGTTCCAGTAAGTAGCTGTTACCCCTGAAACTCTGCACGATAAATATAATGATAATTGAAACAAATTTCTACAGTTTCCGTTCCAAGCAATTTTCACGAAATGCAAATTGTAGAAATCTGGTGAATTCGAGTGAAAGAACGTTCATAACATTTGTTGTGCAGAATTTTAAGGGAAGTCATTTAAGCAGTAGCTTAATAGGGAAATAAATATTTCAAAAATATACTTTTGGCCTTAAAAATGTTTGTTTTTTAACTATATATAAGTGTGTGGGGGGAAATGAGATTTTTTTTAATTTTAATACTCTAAATTCATTCAATGAAGGTCCTATCAAATAAGATAAATAATGCTTATCATATTTTACTATCTGTAGCTCTTGACACAAAGCAAATAAATTATTTTTTAATACAAAAATTTCCCTTATTGTATATGCTACGAATTTTGAATCATATAACCAAAGAATATAGCTACTTTTATACATCGTACCATACACCTTGCAATACAAGTAGCATATAGTACTCTTGATATCTTCTTCCTTAAGTTTATTTTTAAGTTCACCAAGAAACTGCGATTTTTCGGCACAGTATTTTTTTTTACTGAAAATGTATATGGAGTCCTTAAAATTTTCAATGAATTCAGAAAATGTAATTGAAAATTTTATTGCCAATGATAATGAAATATTTCTTCTGCAAGTTATATTTTTTGCATAAGATTTCATTTGTCTATGTTTCGATTCAAATAAAAATGTCCATAAATGTTTTAGTGGACCTGACTGCTTAATAATGCTACAGTAATGGTTTAAAAAATGGTGTTTTGGCTTTTGTGTATCTGGAAACAACCTTATATATTCTTTATTATGCATGATAATGTGATTTTGTAAAGATAGTAAATCCAGTGCACTATAATTTGGTAAAAGAAGTAAGTCCATTAGTTCTATTAAATTTATGACAAATTTCCATACTTCATTATCTTGAGCAACAACATCCCCAATCATAAGTGGAAAAAAGTGGGCAAAGGTTAGCATTTCTCTATCAGACATTTTCATATTGAAATGTTTAATGTGATGCAACATTAACGGTGGCGATATATTCCCCTTTTCTGTTTCACCATAATTAAAATTTTGTTTTCTTATGTTGAGAAATTCCAAGTCAAAATGTTTATTTTTTATAAAGTAAAGGAGAATATGACTTAGGTCATATTTCAAAACTCCTTCAAAAATATCGTGTAATAAGTCAACAGAAAAGTTTTCTACGACGTGAAATATCTTTATTGAATTAAAAATAGAGTTTTCTCTAACTCCCGTATCAAGTACGTTATCTAGCTCCAAGTCTTCAGAGTAATTAATTCTACTACGTAGTTTACTGAAATTTTCTTCAAAATCAGTTTTTGAAGCAAT
The DNA here is from genome assembly GCA_949775025.1 of Tricholauxania praeusta. Lineage (NCBI taxonomy): Eukaryota > Metazoa > Arthropoda > Insecta > Diptera > Lauxaniidae > Tricholauxania > Tricholauxania praeusta. The sequence continues at coordinate 85,919,869 of OX459031.1, forward strand.
TTTATTAATTTTACAAAATCTGCAAAAATAGTGAGCTGAAAAAGATCGGGTAAACCCTAATACACTATTTAAGGCTAAATTATCGCCCAATATTAAGCCTAATGTAAAGTATAACTTTTTAATTCCACTGTTTGTTTTCACTTCTAAGCCATTTTTCTCTAAATCGTTTAGAACTTCAATAAATTTATAAAAACACTTATCGTTTCCAAAGTTTTTTATATCTGCAGATTTAAATAAAGCGGCAGGAAAAATGGAACTTAATTTGTGTCTCATGGACATAGGCGCTGTCGGAAATGAATAATAAGAAGCTAGAACAGGATTTGTGTGAGATCCTAATGCATTATTAACTTCAAAGTCATCGAAATATAAGAAATATGGAATGACTATTCCGTCTACATAACCTTCTTTTTTGGAATGCCAAAGTTTACCATTCACAAAGTTACATAATATGTCACTTTGAGATAATGTTTTCAATTCTTTTTCAAATTTCTCAAAAACATTTGGTATTTCAAAAAATTTTCTTAGTTGAAACTTTATAGGGAATATAACACCTTTTGCTACTGTTGCACTTAGAGATTTATGGCTGGTATTGTTGCTTATAGAGTTATCAATGCAAATAATCTGTGGACTTTCATATAAATCATATTCTTTCATTAATTTAAGTACATTATATTCCGATTGCAATTGTGCGAAAGGATTTTTACAGAAGGTAATTATTTTTTGTAGTTCATGAATTGCTAAATTATTATGTACTAATTGAGGTTGCAAAACTTTTTCCATTTCTTGTGCAACAGATGTTGTTATTGAAGTAACGTTTTTTTGCATGCTCAGTACGTAGTTTCTAGGTAAATTTATAGAAGAATATTCTTTCATAGTAAATTTATAAGAAGAGTCCTTAAGAGCATTTACATTTACAGTAACGTTATCGTTATTTGTAATATTAGGGTCGGTTTGTATTCTTGGTATTTTACTGTAAAGTGCAGAGACTTCGTCAGATCGAACAGAGACGTTTTCCGAAATGTTTAAGTTTTTTTCAATTGCATTATTATGGTTTCTTTTAACATATTCATTTCGCATATGTCTGCGAAAACTTGCTGAAGACGTAAATGTTTGATTACATGAACTTAGCCCACATCTTAAAGTTTGATTTTGCGACAACTGATGAAAATATTTCAAATGACTGAAAAGCTGTTCGCATTCAAAAAATTTTGAATTGCATATAGAACAAGTTATGTCCATTTTTCAAAGTAAAATTTTTGCAATTATTTCAGAAAAAATGTTTTTGATTAATAAAAACAGTTATCAAAAATATATAAAAGAATCAGTTTGAAATATTTTAAATCATTTTAGTGAAAATGGAATTCTTACAAACGTAAAGTATAAAAAAGTATTGTTTTTGTTTTTATAAACATTTGCTTTATAGCTTTGAAATTAATATTTTTCATATGAACATGTTTAGTATACAAAAAAAAAATTTAATGAAATTGTATATGTATATGTACGTATTAAATGGCGTGTTAAGGCTTTTATAAGGCAATTATTATTTCATATATAAGAAGAAAAATTATAAGGTTTTCGTTAGTCGTTACAAACAAATATTTTTAACCTAAAAATTGATTGTAAATGCTAAATTTATACAATGTTTTCAAAAATATTTTTGTCAATAAGCTATTGACTAAAATTAGCGCCTTAATTCGTCAATATAAAATCAAGTAATAAAATTCATTCTTTTTAAAAATTTACAAACTCAAAATAGGCATTTTGCCTCAAACACTTGTATTTTTTTGAAATTTCAAGTCGCTTACAAATGCACAAATAGAACTATTTTTTTTTTTTTGATTTCTATCTTCAATTTCATAGAAAAATGTTCCCAAAAATTGCCAAATTAGGTTACAATCATCCGGATATTGCAAGTCTAACACTTGAAAAACTTTAAAGCATGCGTCAATGCTTTTAACCAAATTTGAAAATTTAAAATACGTATTAGCAAAATAAACATAGAATTCATTAAGTATAAACTCCTCACCAATGGCACAAATCATTGGCTGTATTGTTGCATTTTGCTTAAAGCAATTATCAACAATTGTCTTTATTTGGGATTGAAGCTCTCCAACAGTTGAAGCCAAAGTAAGAAACGATCGTTGGGAATCTGAAACAGTGGCTTTTTTCCCCAACCTTCTATTTTTTGGCTTTATTATTGCGTGAATTAAATGCAATATGCATGCATCTCGTTCATCTGTAAAAATTACAAAATTGTTTCTACATTACTAAGAGAAATTTTCAAAATGCCAACTTTTTAAAAACGGCCCTTAGCATTTTTCTTATTTATTTACCAGTATGTAAAAACTCTTTTTTTAAATTCTTTAGAATATCCAAGCCAAGTGGGTCTTTTATTTGCTCATTCAAAATGGGCTGGACTGATTTGCAAAAATTTTCCCAATTATTAAATAAGTTCTCGTTTTTATCTGGAAATAGCACCAAAAAATCGCTTTCAATCTATAAAAAAATTTATTTTTATTGGTTCGAAAAATCTTATTTTATCAATAACATTATTTACTCAAATGAAAATATTTTAAATATTATCTGTCTACTTACTAAGGTATGACCTAAACTTTGCTTAAGAATAGGCCAATCTTCAAGGAACTCGTTCAAAGATTGGGTATTTTTCAAAATTTGTTGTCTGTAGCAAAAAGTTGCCTGCCATTTACTAATGACTTCAGGAAATGGCTCAATGTTGTACTTTAGCCAACTTTGTGTGGCAATATCATCTCCGCTTAGAGACAATTCTGTATTATTTGTTTGGGAGCAAGTCCCTTTGCTGCTGGTCTCGTTCTTCTGAACTAAACCGTCTTTTCTTAGTTTGTAAAGAGAGTTGTGAAATTTTGCATACAAACAACCTCCAGGCTTTTTGCCTTTATTAAAAATACAATAAATTTCCTTGAAGAAATTATATCATTATTGCCATTGACTTGAAACTTTTAAATTAGAGCTCGTACCTTGGTTTCAGTGGGAAAAAATCCAACAATTTGTTCTGCAATACTGCGAAACATCTGTGGAGATGGATGAACTTTATGTTCATGTAACAACCCTGCAATAGTACCAGCTAGCAACTTTCGATATTTGTGGTTAAGCTTTTTTTGTGTCTTGTAGAACTCTAATACTATTTTACCATTAGATGAGGAGTTTAGAATGTCTGAAATTGAAATCTAGATAATTTATTATAAAAAATGGCATAAAACTGATAAACCATAAAATAAATACCTCATTTAATTCCTCCACAGCATTATTAAGATTTGAATTAGCTATAGCGGCTAAGCCACATGATAAATTTGTAATCTCAACGCCCTTGAAAAAAAAAATAAAATTATATCGTCTTCGTTTGAAACAATTTTTGCTCAGGCCCAACCAGACTGAATAAAAACCCTAAGTTTACTTAAGCTACCATTTACCAATTTTTATTAAACCGAACATTTTTTATTTCGTTTTCAATTTTAAGAATAAATATGTAATCAAAAAGTGTCGCTCAGATTTAGGTTCGGAGATATAGCCATCGGATGTTGCTGTTATAGATTTTCTAAAAGTTAGGAAACGCTATCGCTGTAAATAATTACCATATACAGGGTGTTTTTTTTAGAGGTTAGTTTTTCGAATAGAGATAAAACTGGCATTTTATGGTCAAATCTGGCAACTCTAATGTCATTTATGTTCAGTTTGGTTTGCCATTTCATCATGAACAGGTTGACAAAAGAACAACGCTTGCAAATCGTGCAAATTTATTTCGAAAATAATGGTTCAGTTCGCGAAGTTTACCGCAAGCTCCGTCCATTTTATGGTCGACATAATTGTCCATCAGAGCAATTAATTCGGTTAACCATGGGTCGTTTTCGCACTACGTTTACTCTATGTGATAATACGCATCCGCAGAGACGTCGAACAGTGCGCACCGAAGAAACAATTGCCGCTGTAGAGCAAAATGTTGAAGAGGACCCGAATGAATCGATTCGCCACCGTGCACAGCAATTGGAGCTTTGTCCATCAACTTTATGGAAGATTTTGCGCAAAGATCTTGGCTTGCGACCTTACAAGATCCAGCTTGTGCAAGAATTAAAGCCGCGAGACCATGCAATGCGTCGTGATTTTGGTGTATGGGCCGAAAATGAGATTGATCTCGATGCTGATTTTCATCGCAAAATTTTGTTCAGTGATGAGGCTCATTTTTGGTTGAATGGCTACGTCAACAAGCAAAATTGCCGCATTTGGAGTGAAGAGAATCCACATGAGACCCTTGAGACGCCATTACATCCACAAAAACTGACTGTTTGGTGTGCTCTATGGGCTGGTGGAGTCATTGGGCCATACTTCTTCCGAAATAATGCTGGAGAGTCAATTACCGTTAATGAAGACCGGTATAGAGCCATGATAACCGACTATTTTGTTCCCGAATTGGATGGCATGAATGTGGATGAGTTGTGGTTCCAACAAGACGGCGCTACATGCCACACAGCGCACGTCACAATCAATTTATTGAAGGAAACATTCGATGAGCGCATAATTTCGCGGAATGGACCTGTCAATTGGCCACCAAGATCGTGTGATTTGACACCATTGGATTATTTTCTTTGGGGATATGTGAAGTCGCTCGTCTACGCCAACAAACCAGAAACGTTAGGGGACTTGGAAGCCAACATTCGTGGCGTTATTGCCGACATACGGCCCCATATGCTCGAAAAAGTGGTTCAAAATTGGACCTGTAGAATTGGCTTTATTCGAGCCAGCCGCGGCGACCACATGCCCGAAATCATATTTTAACATTAATGGCATAAAATTATCCTTCCAATAAAGCCAAATTGATGGACATTAAAACGATTTTCTTGTGTTTTATTTCAATTCGAAGCTCTATACCTCTAAAAAAAACACCCTGTATTTTAATACCAAAATTCACCAAAGTGATTTTACTTTTTACGATAGAAAATAGGTATACTGAAAAAAAATTATGCAAATGATACATCATTTTAAAGCAAGAAAATCAAGCTTTCTTGACATTTAAAAAAAAATACTGGTTATTGACACATTTTTTGGAAAAAATTACGATTTTCAAAAAAAAAAAAAAATGGTCAAAACCGTCATACCTCCAAAATTAAAGGTTTTCGTGACATTATTGCAGACTATTAAATGATCTTTCTTATGAGATGAATATTTTTGATATCCATTCAGAGGTTCCTTACTTATGGGGAATTTTACAAAATCTATATCTGGAACTTCCGATGGCTATATTACCGAAACTAGAACCGAGCGACACTTTTTTATAATTCTTTTGCTTTTAATTTTAGCCTCCTATTACCATTAAGCAAAAATTGGGCAATGGGTGCTAAGGTAAACCTGTTCCAACATGTATTCACTGCTTGCCACCGTTGGCAGCGCAAACTTCTTCGTCGCACTCGTCGCTGTTGACTGCGCTGTCAACGGTGCATAGAAGTTCAATAAGAAAAAGCCACGTAGGCCAGATTCGATATCAAAAATAGCATATTTTTTACCTGTTCTTTTTGCCACTTTCCTAAATTGTATTCAAACAAAATACGAGCTCCAAATAAGGATTTCGGAACAATTTCCGACAGCTGACTTTGGGTTAAATATTTAAGGTTTCCTTTCGTGATTCCGTGTTCTAAAAAACATGTTTTTACTCGTATTATTAAAGTGTATTGACAAATTACCTTTAAAAAGCTCCAAAAATGGCTCTCCTTCTAACTTTGATAGGATCACGATTAGATCATCTTCCATAATTTGCGATTGCATAAAAATTTCACAGTAAAAAGAACAATTGGTTTCGCCTGGTGGTTTACAACGATTGAAGTAAAACTTTCCAATTGCAAAACTCGTCGGTGCTGTCATTTTGCAATGCTTAAACTTAGAGGGAGCCAGAGAGGGACAACATGAGTTTGCGAGCATAGCTATCAAGCTTATTGCTTAGCAAAGGGGTAGACAAAGACAAATACAGAATATTTACGTGAATAATGCATATTAATATCAGCGAGTAATGCAGCGAGCGTTGCCACTCATTTATTAAGGAAAATTTTCCTACGTTATAGTAAATTTTTTGAAGAAACTAACTAATACTGAGTACGGGCTTCTTTAAACAAAACATTCCATTAGATTGAGGAAATATTTACTCAAATGAGGGAAAAATTGTCCTTATAAATGTCTTTCAAAGAAAAATTTACTATTTCAAAGGAAAATTTTACTAAAAGCACAATTTCTGTATTTGAGGAAGAGCTTTGACTTGTTCTAATGAAACCCGAACTCATTTTAAAGGACTTAGTAACTAAATTGAAAGATATTTTCACCAATATGAGGAAAAATAACTTAGGTTAAGGAAAATTTTCGCACTAAATGGGAGGAAGGCATTTCTTCAAATCTAGTGCGGTCTTTTTTTTCGGTGTGTTGTGCCTAAGTTATAAGTTTGAGTCGTTTCTTACTTTAAATTAAATTTTAATACAAATTTTTATTAAAAATGAATTTTAGTATTTAGGCAGTATTGAATTTTAATAAAATTCTGGTGTGGTCATAGACATGTATGTAAGCCCAAAAGTATTAAAATTTATTCCAAAATTTGATATGTTTGATAAATTAAATTGAATATGGGCTGATTATTCAGTTTCATTCATCAAATATTTTAAAATTAGCCTTAGGTGTATTAAGAACAAATGTGAGATTTCGACCAAAATAGCTTTTTCAATGAATCGTTATTGAAAAGAGACTTACAGCATCTTTATGTATTGCGAATCGTTCGTCTAGCACACGAAATTTTAGTGCGAACGAAACTTTTGCTTTTTGTAAAACGTCAAACAAGTATAACAGTTGGAGTTTCGAACGAAATCGGCAAATATGACTTTATGTAAATAAAATTCAAACGATTTAAATGTCAAAATCAAGCAAACAGTTTTTCTTATCGTTTGCTGTTTCGTCTGAAATATTTTAAAAATAAAAGTGTACATTTTCCGATAGGAAAAAATGTAAGTAAAAGTTGTAGTTTACTATTTTATTTAATTATTTCATCAATAATTTTAGCGTTAAAAAAACAACAACCCAGCAATTTGAGGTGCTTGTCTCCGAATTGGAAAAGAATTCGGAACTTGCATGGGACGCACCTGTATATGGGGGAAGTCGCGAAAAAGTGGAAGAGCTAAGGTCTCAAATAGCGAATAAAATAAAGTGGCAAGCTTTACTTGAGGTGGAATATGGGTTTTCCTAAAGATTTTTTTCATTTTTGGTACCATATTTTCCAGTAAGTACTTGAACACGTCTTTACTTACACGCAAATTTTGAACAAATCCATAAATTAAAATAGTTTTTTTTTTATTCTTGTACAGGTTCTGAACCTTTAAATAATGAATTACTTTAAAACAAAAATATTTTTTGAATATTCACCCAACGAATTCATTGTTATTCAATATTTTCGCCTTTACACATAAGAATGGCACAAAAAACCAACCATGAATTTTTCTTACCAAATGCATGAAAGTTTAGATGGAGTACGTTGTGAAAATTTTGAGTTAAAAGGTTATATTTGGATAACCGTAGGTAATGTAGTTAGTTTTACCATAAAATCGTTTTACTGGCAGAACGAAATTTGGCTGAACATTTGAAAAAAAATGATAAATGAACAAATGTGCACACTGATCAGCTTATTTTCGTGAATGTTTTTGCAGCGGATTACAAAAAATAATTGGTAGCAAACACCTATTAAAATGTTTTATTCCAAGATACACTCAAGCTCCAAAACATTTGAGACATCTCTCAATTTCCTTCTTGCAATTCTCTATACTAAACTATAATGGGCAACCGCAGTAAACATTTTTCTATAAGAAAATAATAATTAAAATAAAGTTATAACATTGATTTTTGCTTACCTTAGGCCTTACACACCAATATATTTGAGTATTTTTAAAAATCAATTCAACTTAAACACAAGTAAAACTTCTTCTGACAATTAAATTTTCTATAAAATTTGAAAACTTGACAACTATTTCGTATAACAATTTTAAGTTGGCGAGCGGAAACATCAAAAATAAATAAAGCAGAACTTAAACGATGTCGTCGCAAGGCGATTCGCCGTTCATTCGTTATCGTTCGCAATACATAAAGATGCTGTTAACCATGTTTGGTACTGGTAAATATTCATTGGATTTTGAGTTATACATTCTTCCCATCACACCTATCTGTTATCCTCAAAGGGATCGGATCAACATAAAAAGTTTTGGAATGAAAATTTTTTTTTACGTTTATGTGGAGAAGAGAAGCTATTGAAGTTATTTTAAACAGTTTTCGATCGCTTCAGAGAATCAAATCTGAAAAAATATGAATCAAAATCCTGCAATAGACTGCTTGTTAGCTCCTTTGTCCAATTAATAACATTATCTGTTTGATTTTGTGCGAATCCCAGGCTCATTATGTTATTAACAAATTCGACTGTGAGTCTAATCAATAGGCATTGTGTTTTTATGTATAAAACTTGATATGAGTTGATTAAGGGTCATACAGTTTTCAATATTATCGTCTGATTGAGGGCTAATAGGAATTAAACACGAAATGCTACAATTAAGTTAACGTATTGACATCAGTGATATTTAACTTTTAAGGTTTGATTTTCGAACAAGAAATACTTCATCCTTAGATATGGTATATAACGCTGTTACATTTACTGAAATATGGAATATAAAATTCATTTTGACGATATAAAAAAAGTTTTAAATATTTAAATTAATTTTCAATCGTCTGTTGGTTTTGCCAACTAAAATAGAAAAGAAAGAGTATTTTAAAATATGATAATCGAAATCAAAATATGTAATATTGCTAACACTTTCAAATCTGATGAGATCACTGATGCAGCCTCCTTCGTCACATCGAAAAACCCACAAATTAATAAACTCTTTGATTTTTCGGGATAAAGATCAAAATCGGAAAGAATATAAAAATAAGTTATTTGAATAAGCTTTAAAAACTGGTTGCTGTTTTACGCCAAACAAAGTGTTGAAGCTGGTTGAATTTTGAAAATGTTGTCTAAAATTAAACCAACGAATACGTTTCTGTTTCCAGTCCCGGGAAACAGAAAGAAAAATGGAATTTCGAAACAAAACTATTCTTGCTGATGAAGTTTGGCGCAGTTTGTCTTGAAGAGCAATACTTTACAAACAGGCGCGGATCCAGAGGGAGGGGACCATGGGGACACGTGCCCTCCCAAAGACCCAAGATAAATCACTGCAAATAATGAAATAATGACAAGATGGCTACAAGCTTTTCAAATATCATTCATTGTTATTGTTACAAGCTTATGAATTCAATAATATTTACTTTAAAAAATATTTAAAAAAAAAAACATTAATAATAATATGTTTGTACAGAGTTTCTTGTTCAGTACTTTTAGTGCAAAAAAATTACAAGCGAAAAATGCATTAAAATGGGCAACGAGCTGCTTATACTAGTTTCAATGACCGCTACGTCATATCATCAGTAAGCTTTGTTAGCCGAAGTTTAGTAGTCTGCAAGCCTACTATATTCTATTTCTTGCGCTTGTAATTTTTTTGTTGTTTTTTGCACTAAAAGTACTGAACAAGAAGCTCTGTACAAAAATATTAAAAATACATTCAATAATTTCCCAAGAAGGAGTTACCAGATGCCATGGCTTTTTTGCAAAACGCCGTAATGATTTATTCTGCATTTACTTCTATTTCCTCATGAATATTAGCAAGAGCTAAACATTTAAGGCGATTTTCACTCATTGCAGAAATCAAGAAAGTTTTCAAACTTTTTAATACAGAGAAAATGTTCTAAAACTTAAAAGTATTACAATGTTCGGAAGGGTTGCTCGGTATTGATTTTTTTGATTACTTGTAGCGTTTGTAAGGTTGTATTATCATCACAAACGTCTTTTTTTGCACAGTATGTATGCCACAATAAAATTTTCCTTTCAACTTCTGTGGATTTGCTATTGCTTAGATCTTCATCATAAACAACAGCAGCATGCAAAACCTATTCGATAGGCTGTTTTGCAATATAAGCAGGGTTGAGACATTCTAGTGATAAGATTTTCAGCCGTTCACCTTTGAATCTTATCTCCAAGGAATTTGTCATATCGACCCCTTTGCGCGAAATTATCGTATGTGCCATTTTTCCGAAATTGACTTTTTGATGCAAATGTAATCTATACCCCACTACGCATCACCTGGTAAAATATTGTAGCTGAAATTCTTATAGTTGCGCCAAAAATTGACATGGAAATTTTGGTTTTGTTCTGCTAGCTAAAGCACAGAAAAGTAGAAAAAACCCTCTCCTGTAAAATTTGGTTTTTGGCACATACGATAATTTCGCGCACAGGGGTCGATATGGTTTAAATATGCATGCTACAAAGCCATAATTGTCTATTCAATTACACCAATAAATATGAAATTATAAAAAATTTTTAAAAAAGTTAGAGGTAAAAAAATATATTGACATCCGACACCGTCCTGTTGCTGGTTAAAAATCGTATGCGAAAATTAAATGCCGTCAAAATTCAGGTGCCCGGGCCTGAAATGAAAATACATCTTTAACCCATGGGACTCTTGCGTGTCAATGGGTCGATTTGTATGATTTTTATGCATTTTCGATACGATTTAACCCTCTAACCGGCAGGAGTGCCTCGAGATACTCATAGAAATACTCGATTTTTTGTCAACAATTGTTTTATTTTTTATTTAAACTGATGGTAATGTCAACCCTCTTGCCGGTTTGAGGATTAATTGTATTATACCTATTATTTGGAAAAAATTCAACATTTGTGATTATCAGATTTTACGGACTCAGTATGATGCGAAATATGTGTGAAAATTATAAATCAAAAAAGCACCACAAATTTGAGTTATGATTCATTGATACGAACGTGAAAAATGCGAAAAAATATGACATTTGTACCTCCACTTTGCTAGCCAAAACCTTACCGATTCTATATTTTTGAACCGCAGTACTGTGCGCAATCAAATGACATCTTTTTTTAGATGGGAAACGATATGTGAACAAATTTTTGTACCACCAATGCGATCTGGAGAAATTTTCGATTACAAAAAGCAAGCAAATTCGTTACAAGAAAATAATGATTTTTAATTCAATTTTGTTCAAGAAACGCTAGTATTTCACATTTGTTCATTTTGGGAAAATTTTTCAGTCTTAGGCGCTCACTTTAAGTAATTTTCGAAACTCAACTTCGTCCTTCGTTATCTTTTTGTTGAAATTTAGCACAAGAGTGATCGGTCTTTCTGCAGTGTCGTTCACAAAATTTAATTTTTGAGGTACAATTTAAAATTTTTTAGTATTTGAAGTTTGTGGCCCAAAAATTACACGTGAACGACACTGCAGAAAGACCGATCACTCTTGTTCAAAATTTCAACAAACATATAACGAAAGTCGAAGATCAATTTCAAAAATTCGTGCCCCCTCCAATCTTAGATTCTAGATCCGCCACTGTATGCAAAGGCTGTGCATAATTTGAAAAAAAAATTCAATATACATACATAAGCATACCAACTTTAAGTTTGAAAAAATAAGTACATTTGCCTAAAATCAATAGTTGAAAATAAGTACAAATAAGTACAATATCATATATGGTGGGTGCAGTATAGAGAAAAATCAAATGGAACATAGAAAAAATGCAACGAACAGCTGTCAACGCGGTGTGCTTTAGTGGTAAGAGAACGATCCTGTATTGCACCCACCATATAATTACACCATGATTCCGAGCTATTGTTTTTACATCGAAATTTCTTTATTGAATTGTATTTGTCAACAATAACTACAAATTAAAAGAAAACATGTTCAAAAATTTAAAGGATAATTAATGTTCGCTCTGTGTACTACCAATCGACATTTTGTTGGATGAGGCAGCCTTAGCGTCAGCAGTTTCACCGACAGAAACCACGGTGCGCTGTTGCTCTTTGAAATTGTATTTTTCTTGACACGAAATTTGTCAATGAAATTTGTTGCGATTTCAAAAAATGGTAAAAATCGACGCATTTTTACTGTAAATTTATTTTTAAAAGCAAAATCGATTTTAGAGTGTTCACTTCAAGCCGAGATAACTCGGTTTTCCAGATGTGTTTTGCTGATGAAAAGACGCGCTCCACTGGTGCACTCGTTCCAGGTAGAGAATGAATTCGACGAGACGAGAAAATTCAAAATAAGGCACTTTTGAAGCTTCCATGTGCTTAAAGATCTCAACCCAGCGTTTTTCAGATATCAATTTCTTCTCTTTTCATTCTTCAATTAGAATAACGCATTTCGAAGCATGTGCGGAATATTTTGGAAGCGCAGTCCAATGAAATGAAGCTATTATTCGCTTTTATGGCATGATACGACCAAACGCCTTGACATGCCGTAAGGGTGGTGTCGGCTGACGAGGTAAAAAACTCGCAACAGTGCGGCTGTTCGATTTGGCAGACAACGCTTTCTTGTGGTTCGTGGATTCCAAATGCTTATCGATTTCACTCTTTCCGGCGTTTGCGATGTTGAGTTCCGCGTCACACAAATTACACCGTATATCACTTTCTGTTCTTCCTTTTTTCATTTGCGGAAATTTTTTCTGAAGATCCGAATTAAAAATACAATTACGGCGTTGCGGCGCCATTACCATTTAATGAATAGAAACACGAAGCATATAAGGCGAAACACATAAAAACCATGCAAGCATCGTATGCTTTTCAACACACATAGAATGCATCTATTAAAACTTGTCACTCTCTTTTCCCATACGATTTTCTCAGCAAATATGTATTGTTTATAAATTTTGTTTTTGTCCTCTCTTTTCCCATACGATTCTCTCACACAAAATCTGTCATTGCTTCGATGCCTACAAAAAGTTGAAAGTAGGTTTGACATTATTAAAAACTACAAGTCTGCGCTCTCAAACTCAAATTTAGTGATGCCCCATATCAATTTTTGAAACATTCGTGTGTAAATACTAATTAAAGGAATTCTAGTTACAACTGAATGATATAAATGATATTTAAATTTATTATTAATTTGAGAAACTGATTTTGGCCGAAATATGTACAAATTAAGTATGCTTTGAAAAATAAGTACAAATTAAGTACTCTTTAAAAAATAAGTACGGCAAGCTGAAAGTAAGTACTGTACTTACTAAATAAGTACAGTTGGTATGCTTATACATACATATACGTATAAACTATTGTCGTTCGGTGACGGGAAAGGAAAAGAGACAGATTTCATTTCTGTCATTACAATACAGGAAGTATTGAAATATAATACAGTCAGGTTTAAAATATTGTTATAATATTTGAACTGTATTAAAATTAAATATAAAATGTATTACAAATTTTTCAAAAGTATTAAATGTTATCAAAATTGTATTAAAAATATTTGTAATACTTCGCTTGTATTAAAATGTATTCCATTTATGTAATCGTAATAAAAATAATATTTTTACTAAAAACTGCAATAAAAATTGTAACAGAAGAAAAGTCTTTTAAATTGCACTTCTTAAGTGTAAGTATTATAATATGTTTATTTATTTACAAAATCAATTTATAAAAAGGACTTAAAAATAATCCAAGGAATTATGAATTGTTAAAAAGAAATAGAAAGAAAAAATTACTGGACAAGATAACAATGGAAAAAGAAGTACAGTTCTTCTGGCGAAAAACGTATGCATGTTCTTAGTGCCCTCCACCGAGCAGTAAGAATACCTATTAAATAAAATAAAATGTTTTGTTATAAATAAAATAGATACAAAATAGATCCTTACTTACCAAAAGCAATTTCAATCTTAATCCTAGCGTTTGAAATTCTCTTATTAAAGTTTTGTCAGGTGCTGACAGTTACTCGTTGCATTGGCAACGAAATAGTATGGAATTATCGAATTGTGGTAATTTTCTATCCGCTGGGATGTTTTTTAATTCATCATTTTCTTATTTTCTTCCAAATGAGGAGTTCCTAAGGACGCCGCCAACACCGAAAAGTATATATTCATGAAAAGAAAGATTGTCGCAAGCAGCGCACTTATTTAGCTGGCTGTTGCGTCCAAAGTTAAGAACCCGCATGTACAGTGAATCAAAAAAGCTTAGGCACAGCGTCTTTTACAAATTTTTCGGTTAATAACTTTTTTTCCACTTGACTAACAAAAATAATTAGGATGTAATTTTTAATAAGGAATATTTTATTAAATATATAAATATAAATCAATTTTTTGAACATAATTCCTTTTCCACAGTAACCACTGCATTTTTATTTTCTGGGCTATTGAAAGTTTTAAGCAAACTTATTCTAATAATACGAAAGTACCAAACAATACTATATAGGGTTAGAATTTTTTAAACGTACATATCACTATTTTTCGACCGTATTTAATTTTTTATGAAAATATGACAAATTAGTAGCCATTCACTAGTAAAATCACTCCGCAAAGTTTTGGATCGAAAATAATTTTATTTTTCGACTTATTGTCATAAACATTTTCAACCTGTTATTTGTTTCTTTCTTTTATAGCTCAGGAACCGTTTGACCGATTTACATGAAATTTGTGTACGTTGTATATCGAACATGGTAGTTATTACTTCTTTTTTTTTTGTTTTGATTGTACCAATATTTATTTATATAATATCGAATTGTTCATAAAAAGTCATCATAGAACTACTTACTCCGGCATGAAAAAATTCGAAAAAAATCAGGAATATTGCTCCAAGTATAAATAAAAACATATCAAAATTTTAAAGTATTCGGTTTTTCAGTATAGAATTTATAGCTATTCTAACTCAGCATTTCATAGTGTTTTGAAAAAATATAAAGAAACTGGGCTTAAATTTACTTTAGTACAAATCCTCCAATTTTTTTAAGATTTTAAGAAAAAGTAGCGCTATAAAAATAACAAATAAGTATGCAAAAAAAAGGCTCGGACGGATCTACACTGAAGGAAAAGTATAACGATTTTTTTAAACAGACAGCTTTTTAATTTATTTCCAGTTGATTTTTTCGTGTCTTGAAATTTTCAACAAGGAAATTGTAAAATTAAACAGAAAAAGTTTTAACTAAGTAGAAATATAGTTAAAAAATAAACGAAGATATTCGAACTCATGAAGTTGACACAAAGGCAAAAGAAATCAACGCTTACGAAAATGTTTGCTATTGCGTTGATTTCGTTTGATTTATTTTAGGTATGTATATTGCCATATTGTCCGCTTAAAGTGTAAGTGTTCTAACTCGCTTTTTGGCAAAATATTTTTAATTTAACTCTCAAAAGAATTTCTGGTCTTCAATTTCAACGTTATTCATAGTTCTCGTAATCAATCGTTTTCACCTCATCCTTCTAAAACTTAGCTTTGACCTTTTCGCATGAATTGGTGCAATATTTGTACACGAGCAAAGATTCGAGAGCCAAAAATTTATACATACTAATTTATGTACATATGTAAGTACAGTGGCGGATACAAGGGGGGTGGTATGGGGGCTGAAGCCCCCCTCTGAAAGCGAAAAAAAAATATTTTTATTCAAGAACGTTCATGGAGGATCGAACAAATCAAAGCAGTTCAGGCTTTGACATCTGAAAACCAACTCTTAGCATTTTACACTCATTGTTTTCAGACAGTATCTGAATTTGTGTGCAGGAAAATCATGTGATATTTCTGAAATTCGTAACATGCTAGGCACAGTTTCATCAGTGTCAAACTTCTTCTCGAATTCATCTAAAAGAGTAGAACTATAATAAAAAGTAAAATATGCCTAACACTGAGTTTATAACAACTTTGTCATCCCGTTTGTAACGCATAAAGTAGGTGCTCTTTAAGGAAAAAATACGACTTTATGAAACATTTTAGCCTTCATCTATTGTTTTCAGTTCACTTCAAAAAAACTTGATTTCCGAAATGTAAGTCCTCTTGTTTTTTTTTAATTCCCATAAAAACTTTGGTAAATATAAGAATTTTCGAAACCGGTCCGATCGTGGAGAAGCTAAGTTCAAATTTTTTTTTTTTTTAATTCCGTGTTCCGACGTAATTTGACCAGCAAATATTCTTATACATATTTACATATCTATTTAGTTATCATTGAAACTATTGCTGCGATTTTAATGAAACTTGGTGATTCATCATACTAAAATTTGGCTTAAGAGGTTAGTTTATGGAAAGCTATTTCTGGATTAAAATCAGACTGGGTTCAGGGCCGGCGGAAGGTACGGGCAAAGCGGGCAGTTGCCCAGGGCGCCGCTCTGATGGGGCGCCAAATTTTGGAACATGAAAGATATACAAGGTTTTGAAAATTTATGGGGAACTAATATCCTTCACACGTTGAAGAAGTCGGCTTATAAATTTTAAGGACCAGACAAAATAGTTGTGCAATTTGAGTGCCTAAAAAGTTTTATTGAATTTTTTTTAATGCCTGCACGTGCAGATAAAAAAAGTTTTCCAAATAAGTCTTCCAATGCTAAGTGCGATGATGCTGTTGCCGATTTTAATAATAACGCTGAAGATGCTCCAGTCTCATGTAAAAATTCTGTTGACTCTGAAGGTAATTTTGAAGTGGATAACAAAAATGTTCCATTGGTATATTTTTATTCTACATTCAATAGAGATTACAAGTAATTCGCCATTGGAAGTTAAAAGTGAACCGACAGTGTCCCTAAAATAAAGACTGTCGCCGATTTGCACCAACATGTGTGAAAAGAACGGTCATGGTTGGTATGCTCAGTTGCAGCTGATACAATTTTTCCTTTGGCAGCATGGTCCCTAGCTCTTTTAAATATTGGAAGAATTAAAATCGCATGAGTGCAGTGTATTCTATTTGCGCACTTGCTCTGCTTGGCTAGAGCTTTCTAATAGATTGCGTTGTAATTAAACAAGTGACTCGGTTCAACAAAGCGCATAACGATCGAAAATAAACCATTGGCGGAATATTGTCGAAAGACTGCTTGCCGTCATCATATTTCCTGGAGGGGAATGCTTATCTTTTAGAGATTCGTCGGACACACCTCACAAAAAAGGAAATAGAAATTTTTTGATAGTAGTGGAGCTGCTGGCAAAATTTGACACTGTGGTGAAGAAACACTTCACTTGAATAAGGCAGTTACCAGCCCAAGTTGCTCACATTTTTTCGAATGATCGATCTAGTAGCTGAAAGAGCTAAAGATATAATTGTGTAGGGACCCAAACATAACACATCCAACACTTACACTTAACCCAAATACACCACATTCTCAAAATTTAAATTTGTATTCATTTAAGAAAAATAGTTTTTTGTTTCAAATTGAAAAAGTAAATTTTTGATTCAATTTTCAAAAAGTAATAATAATTTTCAATAAAAAATAAAATCATTTACTAAAATAATTGATACGTTCTTTGGATTCCACAATTGTAACATAATTGAATTCTGCTAAGTAAGTACTATTGTATAGTGGTTGATTGTACACAAGATGAGAGCAAAGTTGAGCAAATGTCAATTGTTGTGCGTTATTAAGGTAAAGAAGTAAACTTCGAGAGCATGCTTGAATTTACAAAAGACTTGGCGGGAGAAATTGACACTGAAACTACCTTTCGGTTAGATCCACCCATAAGATCTCGTACAAAAACCAAATATTTTCGATATTATGAATTTGAAGATGAGCCAATTTAGGATCCGAAAACAAAGTTAATGCTAGAATGTTACTATACAGTGTTAGGTGCAGCAATTAAGGAATCATGAGAACTCGTTTTCTATTTTATATGACATCGGATCCCTAAAAATTAAAAATGTTGTCATACACGAAAAGTGTCAATGATATCGACCCTTGCGAATTGTTTGCTATCTGAGTCAATAGATCCAAAAACTACTCCATTAAAAGCATTGGAATTTATATCTAAAATTTATAGTTCCAAACGTAGCTATTGCCTTCCGAATACTACTTGGGGAACGCAGCTTATCAAAATTAAAATTAATAAAAACTTATTTACGATCTACAATGTCACAAAAAAGGTTGTTCGGTCTGGCTATGCTGGTCATTTTGATTACGATAATTTCATAAAACCCTTTGCAGAAGCCAAAGCAATAAAATTTTAGAAGTTTCTAAGTACTGAAAATCGCAAAAATGTTATTTTGTTCAGTTTTGAAAGGATTTTTAGTCACTTTTTCATATCAAGTGAAATTTAATAAAACTAGCATTCTAGTGCTAGTTTCTAAACTAAATCTTTATGTTTTGTTACCTTTCTAAGGAACCGAAAGTTGGCTGCGAAAATATGATCTCATTTTTCATAAACAATTTAAGTTCTTATATGTACTTAGAGTGCACAAAATACACGATTTTATTATAGACTACATATGTAACTTTTCTTAATTATAAATTCACTTAATCTTTGCTCATATATCTTTGTATCGAGTCAGACCCGTGCGCAGGAATCATCCATAGGGGGGTTTTTAACTTGGACATTTCATATTATTTCATGTTCATAAAAAACGTCAAAAATCGGTTTACTTTTAATATAGAGATTAGACCTTGTCGATTTGTATGAAGAAAAATAAAGTCAGACAGACACCGACTCAAACGTTAGAAGAACCCTTAAAAACGCTATCTGTGTCATTTTGTTTTTTCCATATAAAAAATGTGAAAAAATCGAATTTTGGGATTGAATATTATCTATAATAGAACAATTATTTAAAATTTTTTAGCGTAAAATTTTTTGCAAGAAGGCAATTTTTATTTTTCGACTAAATTCGGGCATCCATGATGTGAAGGAATAAAAGTTACGAGCAAATAACACGTTTTTTAAGTCAAAAAGGACCTTCAGGAGAATCAAAAGTGCTCCATTGGTTTTTCTCGGAACGAAAAAAAAATGACGCAGATATCGCATTTAAGGGTCCTTCTAACTTTTGCGACGGTGTCTGGATGAATCTAAGTTTCGACCCGGTCTAATAGACATTTAATTATAATAAGACACATAGTACATATGTACATCTGTTTATGTTATGATTCGATATTCAGTTATCATTACGTAAGTAACTAATTCTGCGAGGTACTTGAAAAAACTCGTCCAAAACTTTTTCCACATTGATTTTGATATCGCGATGCATACTTAGCGAGGCTAAGCCGTTCAGCCGATCTTCGGACATAGTTATCTGAGGTATGTCTTTAGACAACGTAGCACTGAAAAGGAGCGTTCATTTGTTGCTGTTGTCAAAGTTGCCATAACACGAAGCATTTTTGATGTCTTGCCCGGCAATGCGTTGACGCCAAAGTTGAACTTAATTTATCCACATGTCACGTGAACTGTCATGCAAAATTGAAATACAGTGAAATTCCTCATAACGAACAGCCCCCATAACCGGACAGCTTCCATAACCGAACATATTTCAGCGACACTCACTAACTTTTCCATACAAAATACATTCCGATAGCTGGACGCTCCAATATCCGGACAAAAATACTGCGACGGTGAGTGTCCGGTTATGGGGAATTTCACTGTATATGGCGCGAATAGATTTGTACATGAATTTTCATTGAAGCTGATTTTATTTATGCCGAAGCTATGCTTAAACGCGCAATGAAAAAACGCTTGTGTTACTTAGCCTTAGCGACGCACGGTGGCCCCAAATCGTAACAATAAATGTTGCTTTTAACTGTTTTCGCTTGTATGGAAGGTGCCACGCCCACAGCTGCCGTTTCGCCCACTTTTGGTTACAAGATACCCAATAGCCTGTATATTTGACATGTCAAATTTCATAACGATTGCGTTGTTAGTTCTCTTATTATAACGTTTACAAATATTGTGGGCTGTGCCACGCCTTTCAACAAGTTTTGCCAGTATAGTGGCATAGCTTGTTATAATGACCTCATTCAGCGGTATTAACTCTAAAATTTTTATGAAAATCCTCGGTGCCGTTTTCGAGTAATATCGAATCAAAGTTTTCAATTATTGTAATATGCCATGCCCACTGTTTTGATTCCGCCCACTTTTGATAGCGTTTAAGATATTTATGATATGCATCCGTCTACCAAATTTCGTTGCAATACCTTGAATGGTTTGCGAGTTATCACGAAATAAGAAATAAGAATTAAAATTTAGGGCTGTGCCACGCCCCTGTTAGAAACTTGAAAAACTCTAAACCTAATCCAATCTTAATTTTGTTCACATACGAACGAAATCCCGAAGTTTTATCAAAATCGCTGCAGCCGTTTTCGAAATAATGTTCAGCGATACATATATAAAGACACAATTTTAGCTCGTTTAATAATAGTAGATAAACACTTCAATTTCCAGTCTTGAATTCGAAACCGTTATTGAGTAATCTGTCGTTTGAATTTTAAGGCTAAAAAATTCCAATTAACGATAGTAATAAATATTGATATCAATTTAAAGTAGGTTATCATTTTTTTTGTATTTAAATGTCGAATCTTAAAAAATATTCGAAGTAATATCAGTTAGTTATTAACGTTAAAGATTAAAATCGACATTTTCGAAAAGTGTGACCCCTTCGATTTTTCTTAAAAATAATCTGAAAATCATACTCTATATTACGCAACTTTTAAGCTGTAGTTCAAGATGTGCTGACAAATTTTTTTTTTTTTTTTCGAATTTTGTAAAATTTATATTGGTTTTTTATGATTGAATTATCTATATCATTAGTTTGAACAAAAAAAGATTTGGTTTTTTACATACTTTTTTATGTATTTTTAGTCTTTAATATCAAAATGCCAACCATTTTTTTCTCATAAGAATCGTTTTCGAGATATTTCGCAAAACCCGTTTTTTGCAATTTTTTCATTTACTTGGCCATATTTCCATCAATTTTTTTTGAACTAAATCAGTTGCACACCATTTAAAAGGTATTATTTTTTCTTACTAATAGTTTGGAGTTAATGAGAATCAAATAAGATTTGCTGCAGTTACGAGTGATCAAAGTCCGAAAAAAGTGATTTTTTTGCTCATTTTTAAAAGTCACTAAATTTCAATTGCTCCGTTTGAGTCCAAAAGCCTTTATTTTTCACATTTTTAAGATATAGAACGGAAGCCCATTTTTTAACAAATATTCTTAATATCTTTTTGCTTAAATCGAACAAAAAATGTCAAAGTTATTTTAATTCAATGAAAAATGGTTATTTCTATATTTTCATGCATTCCCGATATAATCTTACAGGCCCGTGCGCAGGAATCATCCATGGGGGGGGGGGGGTTTGCTCGAACATTTCTTGTTAGTTTATGTTCATAAAAAACGTCAAAAAACGGTTTACTTTTAATATACACTTTTAAATATAATTAAATACATAGATACACATGTACATGTGTTTATTAGACATGTTTTTTTTCGATTTTCCTTAATTCCATTAAAAAATAAATTAGAAAAAAAAAATAAAATTTGATTTTTGGTCCAAAAATTTTCAAAGTATCTTATAAGCAAGTATTTACATAACTAATCAATGCATGATTAGGTTAAAAAAAATACAAATAAAAAATTTAATTTTGATAATCTATATAAATAAAATGATAGCCGTTTTCGATGAACGGGATTCACGCAAAATCTACTGAATCAATTTTGATCAAATTTTTTAGTCATCTTTCTTAGACGCTTGGTCCTAACATAGAATTAAAGTTATCACGATATTCCTGTTAAATATTAAAATATTAAAGTTTTAAAATTGCTAAAAAATTAATTTCACACATAGAAAGAAGCATGTAAGCATAACAATTCGTTTAATGGCAAGTTAGTGTGTGTGCGTTTTGATTTTATATGGCAATGCAATGGAAGAGAATATTCAAATTTTAGTCTCGCTCTCGCTCTCATTCTCAATTTGTCAACGCAGCAACGCGGAATTTGTGAACAAGGAAAAAAAAAATGACAGTACGTTCACACATAGAAAACACACATGCTGTCCTAAATGGCTTGACAACATGTGTGACTGTCAATATTGCTTTGCGTTCATATTTTCGTGCATGCCATCAAACATCAATTGCAGAATAATTTATGAGCGAAGTGAACTGCATGAAATCCTATTTAAAATGAAAAATGTTTACTAGGCTTGATAGTCAGTTCACACAGGTTGTATGGTTGGACAAGCCAGCAGGAAAATCAACTATTTTTGAAATCCATCCAACATGTGTGTCAAGCGGTCGTTCCTAGAGTTCACATTATCGAGCATTGATGTTGGACAACATGTGTGTACTAGGCTAATTGAATGTGTTGGTTTGTGTGTGTGCTTTGTTCTTGTCTTTCACATGGCAATGCAATGGAATATTTATGGAAGAGAAAACAACAAGAACTCTAGATCTGTGAAGAAGAATCCAAAATTGACTGCAGTTCTATTTAAAAAAAGTAAATTGTTTGCCTCGCAGAAAAACAGGCTACGCGTACAATTCGCGGGCATCTGCTAGTACTTAATATTTTTGTACAGAGCTTATTGTTCAGTACTTTTAGTGCAAAAGTCACACGTTTCTTGACGAGCCTTCCGTTGAAGACTTTTTTGGCGATACGAACGAAGTTGCAAGTGCTACATGTCAATATCAGCGAGCTCACCGAAAGTAATTTGTGTTTTTGGAACAAAATTTTATAATAATATTGCAAAGACCCGGTTCTCCGGTTTATAGCTGGGCTAGGCTCAGCGGTTGTCGTGGTCCTTTACAATAAATTACTTTACGTTGTTGATTCAACTTTGTTGGCATTTATTTCGTAATGCTTAATTTAATTTAGTTTTTTTTTTAGTCTTAGCTTACTTCTTACACTGGAAAATTACAGCTGCTATGGTGGTGGCTATAGATTTTACTTCGGTGGGGCTTGGCTGGGTAAAACTGCACTCTGTTGCTGTGTGACGATGCGAGTTTTACCGTTGGTTTATTGCTGAAGCGAAACTGTACACTGCTGCTGTGTGACGGTGCGAGTTTTACCGTTGGCTTATTGCTGGAGCAAAACTGTACTCTGCTGCTGTGGTGGTGGCTATAGATTTTACTTCGGTGTGGCTTGGCTGGGTAAAACTGCACTCTGTTGCTGTGTGACAATGCGGGTTTTACCGTTGGCTTATTGCTGGAGCAAAACTGTACTCTGATGCTGTGGTGGTGGCTATAGATTTTACTTCGGTGGGGCTTGGCTGGGTAAAACTGCACTCTGTTGCTGTGTGACAATGCGGGTTTTACCGTTACGAATCGTCGCTGGGACAAACTGTACGCTGCTGTTGTGATAGTAGCGGAGGTTGTACACCGGTGTTGGAGGTTAGGTAGAATTTAGGAGAAAGGAGGATTTCTCTGTTACGTCGTGACGTAATAGAGGAATCTACAAGTCTTCTCTATTTCGTCACCAGAAGTCGAACTCCGAAAGATATGGCGAAATAAAAGTAAGCTATTAAGGATTAGGAAAGTTGGGAAGATTATTCTGTTACGTCGTGACGCACTAGAAAAATCTATGAGTCTTCTCTATTTCGTCACCAGAAGTTAAAACTCCGAAAGGTATGACGAAATAACAGAAAACTATTCAAGGTTAGAAATTATTAAGGATTAGGGAATGGTTCATGAAAGTTCTTACCGATGTGCACTCGTCGCTGTCCACTGTCGCAAACAAAAGATATATCCTCGTTGTTATTCACTGCCAAAAGAATAGTTGTGTACCGTTGATGTTCACTGCCGCAAAGATGTGTACCCGTTGATGTTCACTGCCAAAAGGATCGATGTGTACTTCTCGACGTCAACTACCGCAAAGAGAACGATTTCTTGTCTGCACTCGTATTTATAGTGACCTGTTGCTATGCCTGCTTCTTCTTTATCCATCACCATGTGGTTTTGCGTGTCATGCGATGTTTGCATTTGCACAGTTGGCTGCCCTGCAGATCTGCGGTTGATTGCCATTAATTGTCGCTCTGTTGGTTTAGTGGTGCCACTTTGTTCCAATTTTGCCTTAATCTAAGTACTTATAACTATTTTTACCTTACGTTATATTTTATTTATAATCTATGTAATAATAATTCATATGAAAACATAATAATTCCAACTTCAAATAATATAATAATGAAAAATAATATGTATGGCATAAATCATGCAGGATTTATGTCTTTACATTTCCTCCTTTCTTCGGGGGGCCTGTTTTTATTTTCACGATGCCTCCTCCTCGTGCGATGTGGACGTTATATCCGACGTTGTTTATTGTGTGATAAAACCGGACTCGGCGTTTACTCCCTTGTTTCCGCTGCACTAGGATGTATGATGTTATCACTTCCGCGTTCAATCACTGACTGGTACTTTGGTGTGTGCAGCCGAATAACGGTGCTGTTATGCTGTAAATTATACGGTGGGTTTTAGTCGCTGTTGTTGGGGAGGACAATACTGGATGTTATTTCTGTATGGAATGGTTTGAGATCGCGGATATGTGCTGTTCGTAGACGTCGCTCGCCTTCTCTCTTTATTTTCACTATGACCGGGAAGATAAATTTCTGAACATAGTATAGACCATCAAATTTTGGTGCCAATTTTGCCGAAAATTTTCTGCTGCTTTTGAGAGGTGATGTTGCTTCAACAGTACGGCCTGCTTTATATGTGGTCTCCAGGGGCGTCTGCGAAGGTCATAATGCCTGGCCTGATCGGTTGCCGCGCGTTCCAAATTTCGCCTGACTATTTGAAAAACTTCTTGAAGTCTCTCTGCTTTTGCTTCTGCATGTTGTGGTGCCTCGCCTGTTCCACTGGTGTCTCTGTCAAATAGTGCGGCGGGGAGTCGTGGCTCCCGACCTTGAACTAGAAAGGCTGGACTATAGCCCGTTGAATCTGAGACACTATTATTAATGGCCAATGATAGTTCTGGCAAGAGCTCGTCCCATCTGTTGTGTTCGTCTTCGCAGTACTGTGCGATCATTGTTTTTATTGTCCGGTAAATTCGCTCTGTCGGGTTTTCCTGTGGAGTGTATGGGGCCGTAAATTGCTGTTTTGCCCCTAACTCTCGCAGAAATTGCTGGAATCCTCGGCTTCTGAACTGGGTCCCGTTATCTGTTATCATTACCTTAGGGACGCCAAATTTTGCCAAAATTCTTTCCCGGAACGCTCGACAAACGCCATCCGTAGTTGCCTTTTTCAGAGGAATCAATTCCGTCCACTTTGAGAACCGGTCGAAAAATACCGATAGCATTATGTTACCTCGTTTGGACCGGGGTAAAGGTCCAACAAAATCCGCACAGAGGGTGGTGAATGGTTGATCGGTGATCTGGGTAAGCATTTTTCCTGCTGGGCTGCTTTGCATAGCTTTGTGTTTTTGGCAGGACTTACACTGTCTGACGTGACGTCGTATGTCGCGGAACATTCCATGCCAGTAGTAACGATTCGATATCCGTATCATGGTTTTGCAAATGCCAAAATGTCCTGCGCTTGGGAGATCATGGTTTTCCTGCAGTACCGACGCACGCTGATCTGTAGCAACACAAAGCTTCCATGGAATGCAATCCTCGTCCGTTGCATGTCCAGGAATATGACGATATAGCTTATTTCCTTCGATTACGTAGTCAGGAAATTTCTCTGGGCTTTCTCGTATTTCCTCAATTTTCTTTACGATCCACTTACATCCACTTGCAGTCGTGATATTTTCTTCTGTTGTTGTTTTCATAGCTCTTTCGTGTGGCTGCCGAGACAGAGCATCCGCCAAAACGTTCAGTTTTCCTCGTCTGTATTGAACGTCAAAAGAATACTGCTGTAGTTCGAGAGCCCACCTGGCGATACGACCAGAAGGATTGTCTATCGAGTTGAGCCACTTAAGAGAAAGATGATCTGTCAGGACGGTGAACTTGGTAGCCTTCTAGATAAGGGCGCATTTTCCGTATGCCCAATACGATGGCGAGGCATTCCTTCTCTGTAGTTGAATAATTTTTTTCTGCTGTATTCAAGTGTCGACTGGCGTAGGATATTACCCGTTCTACTCCTGCTATGTCCTGTGTCAGAACACCTCCGACCCCATAGTCGCTGGCGTCCGTTTGCAGTGTAAATTTTTGGTTGAAGTCAGGGCATGCCAAGACCGGAGCTTCCGTCAATTTCCTTTTTAGCTCTTCAAATGCCGCTTGTTGCTCTTTGTTCCATCGCCAATGTTTCCCTTTCATCAAAAGGAGGATGAGAGGTTGCACAGTTTTTGCAAAATCTGGTACAAATCTTCGGTACCAGGAAGTAATGCCTAAGCATCGACGGAGCTCTCGTATATTTTCTGGGGGGCGCAAAGCTTGTATCGCCGCGATTTTGTCAGGGTCCGTGTGAACGCCATCCTTAGTTATCACATGGCCTAAGTACTTGGTTTCGCTTTTAAAAAACTCACATTTTTCGGCGTTTATTTTCAAGTTTGCGTCTTTTAGGCGTTGGAAAACCGTTCCTAGATGCTGAAAATGCTCCTCGAGTGTTTTACTCACTACCACGATGTCGTCGAGGTATGCAATTGCATTTGGTTCCAAATCGAGTCCGATCACTTGATCTAAAGCACGCTGGAAAGTTGCTGGTGCTGAGTGTAACCCGAACGGCATCACGCGCCATTGGAAAAGGCCACGCCCTGGTACGGTGAAAGCTGTGTATTGTTTACTCATCGCGTGCATAGATATCTGCCAATACCCACTCTTGAGGTCCAGGCTGCTGATGTAACGTGCCTCACGCAGATTTTCCAAGATGTGATTTATCCTTGGCAGCGGATACGCATCGGAGATGGATTTCGCATTCAATTGTCGATAATCTACGCACAAGCGCCATGTTCCGTTTTTCTTCTTGACTAGAACAATTGTTGCACTATGGTGACTGATGGAGGGTTCTATACATCCCTGGTTGAGCAGCTCGTCGATCTCCTTATTGATAATGGCTTGCATTGCTGGATTACGTGGAAAGTACCGCTGCTTAATATGCCTCTCACCACGCATCGTGATTTGATGACTGGTGGCGTTTGATACGCCCTTCATGTGCTCGAACGCCGGTAGTTCCCGTTGAAGGAACTCAGAAATTTTATCCTTCTCACTGCCTTCTTCCGGTCTGCTGGGTACTAGTTCCGTTACAAGATCTGTCCTTACCGTCCTACTTTTCACGGGGTTCGTTGATTTTGGAATGTCAGCTGTTCCTTCTACCTGCATCCGTAGTTCACGGCCGCCACATCAAAATGTTGAGCCAGACCCTCGCAAGAAATTCATTCCAAGGATGATTACGTCAACAATATTTGGCATTATCAGAAACGATACTTTGTAGGCGGTGTTACCCAACTTTACGTTGACCACCAATTCCTCGGTCACCATTTGTGGTGTTCCATTTGCCATTCTTATAGTTTTCGATACTGGTATTATTGTACCCTCTGGCTTTATGTCTGCTGCCGCGCTCTCACTCATCAAGCTACGTGTCGCCCCTGTATCGATGGTGGCCGTGGCCAAAACTCCACCGATAGCAACCTTGGC
This sequence comes from Tricholauxania praeusta, assembly GCA_949775025.1. NCBI lineage: Eukaryota > Metazoa > Arthropoda > Insecta > Diptera > Lauxaniidae > Tricholauxania > Tricholauxania praeusta. Next base: position 85,947,242 of record OX459031.1, read on the forward strand.
CCATATGTGCCTATTGTCGTAAAAAAGGAAATCTATTGGGTACGAGGCGTATTTGACGTTGGAGTCACCGTCAGTCCTCGTTGTTGACGATGCTCCGATCCGTTTCCCGCACAGCATTCGATGGTCTTTCTTCCCCGGCGGCCACATGTCCAGCAAAAGTATACCCTTGTATTTCGGCTTTCACGGGCAAAATGTCCCTCTTGACCACAACGCCGCCAAACTCTGCTGGGATCTAGAAAGCCCTCGTTTTCCTCGCTTACCATACAGTTTCTCTCCATCGCAGTTCTCGCTGGTGCTGTGTTTCCTGGCCTGGATGGTGTGCTAGTTATTCTAGCACCTTCTGCTGGTCGCCCTGATATCCTTTGCCTTGAACTATTTTGTTCCGCCTGAATATCTTCCAACTCTTCGACGAGGGTGAGCAGCTCGTTCAGTGTCAAAAAATCCTTGCGTCGGATATGTAGTCGGGTTTCACTTAAGGTGTTTCGAAAAACCCGTTCTAGCTTCTGTTCGTCTCTGTAATCCGCATGCCTCATCATGTTTTGTAGTGCCACCAAAAATCCTTAAATGGCTCTCCAGCTTGCTGCTTGCGTTGGCGGATGTCATCCTCCAGCTGCTCGAAGTATCTGTTTGGCAGGAAGAAGTTGCGAAAATCTTTACAAAACGTGGCCCAGCTCTGCCACTGGCGGTTGTTGTTACGGAACCACAGTAGGGCTCTGTCCTTTAAAAGCTCGGGCATAGTTCTGGGCAATAAATCTTTGTTGAGACCATACGCCTCCGCTAATTCCTCAACCCTTTCGAGGAACCCAAGAGGGTCTCTACCCCCGTCGTACTTAAAATACCTCTTTCTCACCTGGTCTATAACCATTGGGTAGGCCATGCTTTCTCGCGCAATGTAACCTCTCGGATTTGGTTCAAACATCTGTGCCGTGCTGTCGCTTGATGTATAAGTCGCTCCTGTTTGCTGCGCTGCGTCTTGTTGCACTGTCTGCAATAATTGTTCTAGCATATGTCCTACTGATGGTGGCAGAGTAATCGCAGAAGTTGTGGCCTTGGCATCTGGCTTTGGTGACGGAGCTCTCGTGTGTTTCATTTCTAAAATCCCCAAGTGCTTTTTTTCCTCTTGACTAAGGCTTTCTTGGGTCGCAAATCCAGCCAGCCGTCGTCGTAATTCTTCGACTGTACCATCGGTTTCAAGTTGAAACTCCTCCAAATAGGCCAGCAAATCCTCCTTTCGCAAGAACCATATCCACTTGGTTTTAACCATGTCAGTGTCGGATTTTTTTTTTTTTATGCTGTAGCTTGCACGCTCTGGATATCTTCTTGTATTTGCGTTGACTTTTATACAGATGTAGAACTATGTATATATGGCCTCGCACACTGCTGATTTATTTATTTTTTTTTGCGAGGCCCCACGTTGGGCGCCAATTGTAAAGACCCGGTTCTCCGGTTTATAGCTGGGCTAGGCTCAGCGGTTGTCGTGGTCCTTTACAATAAATTACTTTACGTTGTTGATTCAACTTTGTTGGCATTTATTTCGTAATGCTTAATTTAATTTAGTTTTTTTTTTAGTCTTAGCTTACTTCTTACACTGGAAAATTACAGCTGCTATGGTGGTGGCTATAGATTTTACTTCGGTGGGGCTTGGCTGGGTAAAACTGCACTCTGTTGCTGTGTGACGATGCGAGTTTTACCGTTGGTTTATTGCTGAAGCGAAACTGTACGCTGCTGCTGTGTGACGGTGCGAGTTTTACCGTTGGCTTATTGCTGGAGCAAAACTGTACTCTGCTGCTGTGGTGGTGGCTATAGATTTTACTTCGGTGTGGCTTGGCTGGGTAAAACTGCACTCTGTTGCTGTGTGACAATGCGGGTTTTACCGTTGGCTTATTGCTGGAGCAAAACTGTACTCTGCTGCTGTGGTGGTGGATATAGATTTTACTTCGGTGGGGCTTGGCTGGGTAAAACTGCACTCTGTTGTTGTGCGACAATGCGGGTTTTACCGTTACGAATCGTCGCTGGGACAAACTGTACGCTGCTGTTGTGATAGTAGCGGAGGTTGTACACCGGTGTTGGAGGTTAGGTAAAATTTAGGAGAAAGGAGGATTTCTGTGTTACGTCGTGACGTACTAGAGGAATCTACAAGTCTTCTCTATTTCGTCACCAGAAGTCGAACTCCGAAAGATATGGCGAAATAAAAGTAAGCTATTAAGGATTAGGAAAGTTGGGAAGATTATTCTGTTACGTCGTGACGCACTAGAAAAATCTATGAGTCTTCTCTATTTCGTCACTAGAAGTTAAAACTCCGAAAGGTATGACGAAATAACAGAAAACTATTCAAGGTTAGAAATTATTAAGGATTAGGGAATGGTTCATGAAAGTTCTTACCGATGTGCACTCGTCGCTGTCCACTGTCGCAAACAAAAGATATATCCTCGTTGTTATTCACTGCCAAAAGAATAGTTGTGTACCGTTGATGTTCACTGCCGCAAAGATGTGTACCCGTTGATGTTCACTGCCAAAAGGATCGATGTGTACTTGTCGACGTCAACTACCGCAAAGAGAACGATTTCTTGTCTGCACTCGTATTTATAGTGACCTGTTGCTATGCCTGCTTCTTCTTTATCCATCACCATGTGGTTTTGCGTGTCATGCGATGTTTGCATTTGCACAGTTGGCTGCCCTGCAGATCTGCGGTTGATTGCCATTAATTGTCGCTCTGTTGGTTTAGTGGTGCCACTTTGTTCCAATTTTGCCTTAATCTAAGTACTTATAACTATTTTTACCTTACGTTATATTTTATTTATAATCTATGTAATAATAATTCATATGAAAACATAATAATTCCAACTTCAAATAATATAACAATAAAAAATAATATGTATGGCATAAATCATGCAGGATGTATGTCTTTACAATATCAAAGAGATCAGGCCCGTGCGCAGGAATCATCCATGGGGGGGTTTTAACTCGGACATTTCATGTTAGATTACGTTCATAAAAAAAGTCAAAAAATGGTTTACTTTTAATATAGACATTTAATTATTATTAAATACATACATATGTATGTGCATGTGAATAGCTGAGATGCAAAACCCGCCAAGTCCATATTTTGCGTTTTAGCGAAAAACGAAAAAACTGTATTCCACTGAAATCTAACTATAGTAAAAAAAGTAGATTGATCCATTGTAATAGTTGTCAAAAGCTATTAAAATCCTGATTTTTCATTACATGACCTAATCTATAAGAACTATAATAAAATAAATTTTGGACTTGGCTGGTTTTGAAATTGAAACCTCGGGACTTGGCGGATTTTGAAAAATAATAATTGCAAAAGGTTTCGAAATCATTTTTTAAAAATGGATAAATTTAAATTAATTTAAGAACATTTGAATAAATGTAGATTGAAATTTTAATTACACAAAATAATTTCCATATTTTAATAACATAAAACTATTTGTATTTATGAAAGCCGAATCTTTTTTAATGAAAAATAGGACTTTGATTTTCGGAAATGTGGACTTGGCGCGTTTGGATAAAAATAATTTATCAGAAATTATTGCAGTCAAAAGTTTGTGAAACGAAACACTTTTTTTTGCAATTAAGAGTATGTACACTTGCAGACAAACATTTTTTCCATCCCCTCCAACAATAACACACATTTTTATTTTTTTGGACTTAGCGGGTTTCGCATCTCAGCATGTGTATTTGTTATGATTCGATATTCAGTTATAATTACGTTGTAAGCAGAGCTGCCACTTTGGATAAAATTTTTGTAGCAAAATTGCGTAGCAAAACGGCGAGCAGCGTAGCAAAAGTCAATAATTGGCTGAACTATCGTTTATTGAACAGTAAACTAAACATAAACTTTTTTATATTATATTATTATTATATTCAGAATGGTGCAACAGTACATAACATAAATGTGATTAACAAATTACAATTCACATAAATAAGAATAAATATAAAGCCCAATTTTCATATGATATTATCTTATCAAATATCAGGGAGGACATCACATGCTATTAAGATATCAAATGTATTCTATTCACTCTCGCATTCTCCAAGCGCATTAGGTTCTGTTCGCATGCTTTTTCTTTCTTAAAAAAATTTGATTTGATATCAATGATATGGGAAAAGATAAGATAAGATAAGATAAGATAAGATAAGATAAGATAAGATAAGATAAGATAAGATAAGATAAGATAAGATAAGATAAGATAAGATAAGATAAGATAAGATAAGATAAGATAAGATAAGATAAGATAAGATAAGATAAGATAAGATAAGATAAGATAAGATAAGATAAGATAAGATAAGATAAGATAAGATAAGATAAGATAAGATAAGATAAGATAAGATAAGATAAGATAAGATAAGATAAGATAAGATAAGATAAGATAAGATAAGATAAGATAAGATAAGATAAGATAAGATAAGATAAGATAAGATAAGATAAGATAAGATAAGATAAGATAAGATAAGATAAGATAAGATAAGATAAGATAAGATAAGATAAGATAAGATAAGATAAGATAAGATAAGATAAGATAAGATAAGATAAGATAAGATAAGATAAGATAAGATAAGATAAGATAAGATAAGATAAGATAAGATAAGATAAGATAAGATAAGATAAGATAAGATAAGATAAGATAAGATAAGATAAGATAAGATAAGATAAGATAAGATAAGATAAGATAAGATAAGATAAGATAAGATAAGATAAGATAAGATAAGATAAGATAAGATAAGATAAGATAAGATAAGATAAGATAAGATAAGATAAGATAAGATAAGATAAGATAAGATAAGATAAGATAAGATAAGATAAGATAAGATGAGATGAGATGAGATGAGATGAGATGAGATGAGATGAGATGAGATGAGATGAGATGAGATGAGATGAGATGAGATGAGATGAGATGAGATGAGATGAGATGAGATGAGATGAGATGAGATGAGATGAGATGAGATGAGATGAGATGAGATGAGATGAGATGAGATGAGATGAGATGAGATGAGATGAGATGAGATGAGATGAGATGAGATGAGATGAGATGAGATGAGATGAGATGAGATGAGATGAGATGAGATGAGATGAGATGAGATGAGATGAGATGAGATGAGATGAGATGAGATGAGATGAGATGAGATGAGATGAGATGAGATGAGATGAGATGAGATGAGATGAGATGAGATGAGATGAGATGAGATGAGATGAGATGAGATGAGATGAGATGAGATGAGATGAGATGAGATGAGATGAGATGAGATGAGATGAGATGAGATGAGATGAGATGAGATGAGATGAGATGAGATGAGATGAGATGAGATGAGATGAGATGAGATGAGATGAGATGAGATGAGATGAGATGAGATGAGATGAGATGAGATGAGATGAGATGAGATGAGATGAGATGAGATGAGATGAGATGAGATGAGATGAGATGAGATGAGATGAGATGAGATGAGATGAGATGAGATGAGATGAGATGAGATGAGATGAGATGAGATGAGATGAGATGAGATGAGATGAGATGAGATGAGATGAGATGAGATGAGATGAGATGAGATGAGATGAGATGAGATGAGATGAGATGAGATGAGATGAGATGAGATGAGATGAGATGAGATGAGATGAGATGAGATGAGATGAGATGAGATGAGATAAGATAAGATAAGATCACATGGAAATTGGGCTTAATAGTTCATAAACATATTATATAATTTATCTGATTATAATCTATTTAAGGCATCCATAAAGTGTCCTTATTTGAGATCAAACATTTTGCAGCCATTATAAAATCTATGGTATCTATTTTGTAGGAGTTACTTTTTTTATTTTTTATTAAATTGAGGTCTGAAAAAATTCGCTCTGCAGATGCACTGCTGTGTTGAAAACTTTGTTTAGTTCACAATTCAGCTAGTGCTGATACAAAGTTGCCAATAAATTGGAAAATGTGTTTGATTAAAAAATTGCAGGAGAAAAAGTAAGAAAAATTATATGAATAATATAAAATTATATGGAAATGGGAAAAATGTAGCAAAATTGCAAAGTGGCAGCGCTGGTTGTAAGCAGCTAATTCTGCGAGGTACTTGAAAAAACTCGTACCAAACTCTTTCCAATTTGATTTAGATATCGCGAAGTATATTTAGCGAGGCTAAGCCGTTTAGCTTATCTTCGGACATAATTGATCTGTGGTATGTCTTTAGACGACGTAGCGCTGAAAATGAGCGTTAATTTGCTGCTGTTGTCACAGGCAAAGTTGCCATAACACGAAGCATTTGATGGACATTTAGAAACGCGTCTTCATTGCAAATATCCAGTGCTTCGAGAGAATTTTTGATGTCTTGCCCGGAAATGCGTTGACGCCAAAGTTGAACTTCATTTATCCACATGTCACGTGAACTATCATGCAGAATTAAATTAAATGAGGCAGGCGAAATCTATAAAATATTACGATGATTTAAAAACCGATCTTCCAAATGTCGCACAAGCAAATCAATGTATTCTATGTTGATTGTTACACGAAAATAATCTTCAACTGACTCAGTTCGGACGTTAGAGCGACAAGTTTGTCTTGAGGTAATCCCAGCCTTCCGCAACTGAATGCCATACTCTTCGCTGATTCTGCTCACGGTTTTAAAAATTTCTCCGAAGTTTTCCTCGGCGTTTCTCTTCTTTTCATTGGAACGCACGCTGATTTCAGGGCCGGCGCTAGAGCTTTTGGCGCCTTAGGCAGAGTGCGATATGGCGCCCCATTTTTATGAGAAAAAAAAAACAATAAAAAGTTTTATTCATGAACACATTTTTATTCAAGTTTCGTGCATTTTAAGATGGGCGATAACATATACTCGATACAAAGATATATGAGCAAAGATTAAGTGAATTTATAATTAAGAAAAGTTACATATGTAGTCTATAATAAAATCGTGTATTTTGTGCATGAGATCATATTTCCGCAGCGAACTTTCGGTTCCTTAGAAAGGTAACAAAACATAAAGATTTAGTTTAGAAACTAGTAGTAGAATGCTAGTTTTATTAAATGTCACTTGATATGAAAAAGTGACTAAAAATCCTTTCAAAACTGAACAAAATAAGATTTTTGCGATTTTCAGTGAAGCGATAGGTTAAGCCTGGCTTGCACTTAGAAACTTCTAAAATTTTATTGCTTTGGCTTCTGCAGAGGGTTTTATGAGATTATCGTAATCAATTTTTTGACAAATGTCGCTTTCTATGGCCAGCATAGCCAGACCGAACACCTTTTTTGTGACATTGTAGATCGTAAATAAATTTTTATTAATTTTAATTTTGATAAGCTGCGTTCCCCAAGTAGTATTCGAAAGCAATAGCTACGTTTGGAACTATAAATTTTAGATATAAATTCCAATGCTTTTAATGGAGTAGTTTTTGGATCTATTGACTCAGATAGCAAACAATTCGCAAGGGTCGATATCATTGACACTTTTCGTGTATGACAACATTTTTAATTTTTAGGGATCCGATGTCATATAAAATAGAAAACGAGTTCTCATGATTCCTTAATTGCTGCACCTAACACTGTATAGTAACATTCTAGCATTAACTTTGTTTTCGGATCCTAAATTGGCTCATCTTCAAATTCATAATATCGAAAATATTTGGTTTTTGTACGAGATCTTATGGGTGGATCTAACCGAAAGGTAGTTTCAGTGTCAATTTCTCCCGCCAAGTCTTTTGTAAATTCAAGCATGCTCTCGAAGTTTACTTCTTTACCTTAATAACGCACAACAATTGACATTTGCTCAACTTTGCTCTCATCTTGTGTACAATCAACCACTATACAATAGTACTTACTTAGCAGAATTCAATTATGTTACAATTGTGGAATCCAAAGAACGTATCAATTATTTTAGTAAATGATTTTATTTTTTATTGAAAATTATTATTACTTTTTGAAAATTGAATCAAAAATTTACTTTTTCAATTTGAAACAAAAAACTATTTTTCTTAAATGAATACAAATTTAAATTTTGAGAATGTGGTGTATTTGGGTTAAGTGTAAGTGTTGGATGTGTTATGTTTGGGTCCCTACACAATTATATCTTTAGCTCTTTCAGCTACTAGATCGATCATTTATGAAAAAATGTGAGCAACTTGGGCTGGTAACTGCCTTATCCAAGTGAAGTGTTTCTTCACCACAGTGTCAAATTTTGCCAGCAGCTCCACTACTATCAAAAAATTTCTATTTCCTTTTTTGTGAGGTGTGTCCGATGAATCTCTAAAAGATAAGCATTCCCCTCCAGGAAATATGATGACGGCAAGCAGTCTTTCGACAATATTCCGCCAATGGTTTATTTTCGATCGTTATGCGCTTTGTTGAACCGAGTCACTTGTTTAATTACAACGCAATCTATTAGAAAGCTCTAGCCAAGCAGAGCAAGTGCGCAAATAGAATACACTGCACTCATGCGATTTTAATCCTTCCAATATTTAAAAGAGCTAGGGACCATGCAGCCTAAGGAAAAATTGTATGACCGTTCTTTTCACACATGTTGGTGCAAATCGGCGACATTCTTTATTTAAGGGACACTGTCGGTTCACTTTTAACTTTAAAGGCTCACATTTTACAAAAAACACACATATTTTATCAGAAATCCTTTTTGGCCAATCCTCTGCGTCATCAGTAATGCACTCCAATGGCGAATTACTTGTAATCTCTATTGAATGTAGAATAAAAATATACTAATGGAACATTTTTGTTATCCACTTCAAAATTACCTTCAGAGTCAACAGAGTTTTTACATGAGACTGAGTCTGCAGCATCTTCAGCGTTATTATTGAAATCGGCAACAGCATCACCGCACTTAGCATTGGAAGACTTATTTGAAAAACTTTTTTCATCTGCACGTTCAGATATTAAAAAAAATTCAATAAAACTTTTTAGGCACTCAAATTGCACAACTATTTCGTCTGGTCCTTAAAATTTATAAGCCGACTTCTTCAACGTGTGAAGGATATTAGTTCCCCATAAATTTTCAAAACCTTGTATATCTTTCATGTTTCAAAATTTGGCGCCCCATCAGAGCGGCGCCCTGGGCAACTGGCCGCTTTGCCCGTACCTTCCGCCGGCCCTGGCTGATTTTATTGATGCCGGAGCTATGCTTAAACGCGCATTGAAAAAACTCTCGTGTAACTTAGCCTTAGCGACGCGCAGTGGTTCCAAATCGTGTTTTTTGGTTCAAAAATAGCTAGAGAGCGCAGATTTTGTCGAAAATTAAAAACTTGGGCTCCGACGATTTATTGTCATTGTAGTTATCTTTCAAATCGTTCCAAATCGTGTTTTTTGGTTCAAAAATAGCTAGAGAGCGCAGATTTTGTCGAAAATTAAAAACTTGGGCTCCGACGATTTATTGGCATTTTAGTTATCTTTCACTTAAAAAAAAAAAAAATTGTTGTGTATTTTTGATTTTTCATTCAAATGTTGCAGTGCCGTGTTTAAGCATAGGCTGTATAGGCTGCAGCCTAGGAGCCCGCGCCACCTAAAAATTTGTTCTAAAGTTTTTAATTGAATACAAAAAGCTGCATAGGTTTCTCGCAAACTGCTTCAATATCGCAGGCGTATACTAGCACTTTATAATTTCATATTTGCATACGCTGTTAACTCTGGCATCGTTTTCTGTTTTAATAGTCACCACTTCCACTTAATTTGAGCAGCAGCAAAATTGAACTAAAAATTACTTAAAATAAAATAAAATTAAAACTGAACTAGCTAAAACTGTATTAAATTTACATTAATTAAAACATTAATACAAAGTTACAACGTAAGTGGGTGTTAAATTTTTTAACTTTGCGCCGCCATTTCACTAACCGTCATAAAAAGAAAGAGAACTTCAAACATGGAAGCACAAAGCGAAAAATGATGAAAGCTAGAAAAAAGTTTTAGATGTCAATTTTCAAAATGCTGACACACGTGTTTACTTATTTTTCACAAGCTTCAAGAATCCGTTTACAGAACTGTGATATTTTAGTTTCGTTTAACACAGCGTAATTCTTCAAAAGCCTTAACTTCCGGCCGTAGGGTGTCAGTTGCTTGAGTAGGAAATTAAAAAAATATCATATCAGGTTATTTTTTGAAGAATTTCAAAGGTAATGACCAAATTACAAGTGTCTAGCACTAACAGTATAGAAGTTATCGCTTAAAACAGGCAATGCGCGCGTTTTGCCTATGTTTTTCCCAAAGTTTCAGAAAAATCGTCATATCTCTAAAACTGTCAGTGAATATATTAAAGATTTACTTATCGTAATTGTGGCACATTAAATTATCTTTCTTATCACATCCATTCAGCAGTTCCTCCTTGTAATGATTTTAACAAAAACTGTTCCACAGAATTATTTATTTATCTTTTAAAAATAAATATGTAGAATTTAATCAAAACTTTTCAAAACACTTTTTTTTTTAATTTTTCAATTCCAAATTGTGATTTGATTTGCAAAAGAAATTTGATTCCATAAGGAATTTCCTTATATTTTTAAGCCACTCGAAATTGTCGTCAACGATTTTCATAAATATTTTAAAGATGATGCCACTGAAAACAGTCATCAATAAGAGCTAAGTCGTCAATATACTGCCGAAACTCGTTAATGGGTGTGGCACAGCCCAAAACAACGTAATCGTTAATCGTTATGAAATTAAGTATATCTATCTATCAGCTATCAACATTTTCTATATTGTTTTTACTTTTCAACCTCTTTCAACCTTATTCGTTATTTTGTTTTTTTTTTTCGGCTTTTCCATTAAATTTGAATTGTTTCAACATTTCTCAACGTCTTTTTGGCTTTTCCCAACATTTTACATCATTCATTTAAAAGATATGTCTAAAAATATCAGCACTTTCAAAATTAAAAATTTGGGAAATACTTAGAAGCGACATCAAATTTTTCTATCCCACTAAACACTGAACAAATTTCACTAGTTTTTTTTTTAAATTTGTTGCCTACGCGTTGGCATTGGGCTTAAAAATAATGCTCCCAAAATTTCAGCTCCCTAGCTAAAACTAGATTTCATTGAAATTTGTCAAAAAAATGGACTTACCAAAACATAGAAAAAGTCTGCCTAAGTTTTGATCTAGGTAGCAGATATTTTGGGAGGCTTTTTTTAAAGTCCAATGCTAAAACAAATTCAAAAAAAAATCGATAAGATTTTCAAAATAGACACTAACAAATAAGGGTTAGTATTTTGTTGAAGACTGCACAGTCAGATTCTGTGTGGTTCGGGTAGTGTTTCACCGAGGCTACGAGGCAGCCTCGTTTTTGACTACGAGAACGAGGCGAGACCGAGGCGAGAACGAGGCGAGATGGAAAAATAAATTTTCCTCGCTTGACCGAGGCGAGGCGAGATCACATGGCACCTCGCCTCGTACTCGCCTCGGCCTCGCCTCGTCCTAGCCTCGTTTTCGAAACCAAGAGCGAGGCGCGTTTTGACGAAATCTGAACTCGTAAGAATCACATGCAGATTCAAAATATGAATGTAATTTTTATAATAAAATCTATATTTAACTAATATTTTAGTATTTTATTTTGAGTAAACTACTTTGTTTTATTTTTAATCCGCATGTGCTTCTTACGAGTTCAGATTTGGTCCAAGCGCTAATGCACAGAAGTGCTTGGATCGCATCAGCTTCTATGCGACTTTGCCTCGATTGATCAGTTAGGGAAGCATGTAAGGCTATGTAAGGCTATAAGCAAAACTGCATGATTGACAACACTGCATTGAAATTGATTTATTCTAATAGTCTTTCTAAGAACCGGTAAGGTGATGCGAAACGCACAGGGTAATGCTAGTATATAAATAAAGATCAATATATGTATGTTCGTTGCTAATGGACTCCTAAACCGTTCAACCGACCGACGAAAGATTTGACATACATATATGTTTCTTATGATTTGGGATGCTCCGTAATATAGTTTACGATAAATGGGTGATGCCACCCCCACATAAGAGAAAAACAGAATTCATCATATATTATCAACAACTTGATGCAGATTAATAAAACTTGATATATTTATAAAAGGTAGAGGCATAACTAAGGTTCAATTAATAAAATGGGCGGTACCATGCCTTCAATATAAGAAAAAAATTAACTTTATCATATCTCAATATCTATTTGACGTAGATAAATAAGATTTGGTACATATTTTGCTTATAGTTTGTAAAAGGTTCATAGCTTAGTTTGGCTTGGAAAAATAGGCAATGCGTCTCCTTCCCATATAAGAAAAGAATTAAATTCATCATATCTCATCCAATTCACCAAAAATAAAAACAGGTATTTTATTTTATTTCTTGAGGCTTGATCAGCCTATCAGCCCTGATACATATATAATTTTTTATTTATTTTAATAAAAACCTCGCTTTTTTACCGAGGCGCCTCGGCCGAGAACGAGGCGAAGCGAGGCGAGGCGAGGCATGTGATGGCAAGATCTCGTCCGAGGCCGAGGCGAGGCGAGACTTACGAGATCAACTAGAACCTCGCCTCGCCTCGGCCTCGGTGAAACACTAGGTTCGGGCGTCATAAACGTGAAAGTGATGATAAATTTACCCCTAGAATCTAAGGAAAATATTTTGGAAGAGTGCACCATATGGATTTGGAACAAATTAGGATAAAACCCATCAGAAACAAGTGGAATGCTTTTCGCTAAGCATGCTTTTGTGTTTGATGCAGCTTTATATATTTTTCAGGTTTCAGGAATTCCAGCAGAGGTTTTCGCCATATCACCAGCACCAGTAGATTCTCATGTACTTGTTCTAAGTGAAAAATTTTGCTTGGAAAATGACAGTGGATTGTGGCCGGAGCTTATGACACTTGACAATATAGTTTACTTTCTTACAAGAAAGAGACAAATAAGTTTTTGTGAGCGAAAAACACGAAGCGGTGAAACCATAAAACGTTCATAGCTCTGTTTTTCTCCTAGGAATGGATGCATCTACGGAGACTTTTTTCTCAAATACGCTCACAATTTACTCATAGAGATTATTGCGATTGGAAAAATGCTACGGTATGTTTGATTGAACACGAAATTTCTGAATACCACATAAGTGCTGTAATTGATTTTGCAGCACTCTCTGGAGAAGTTGGGCGTATTGATCAAGAACTGACACAACAAGCAGAAGATCAAGCAAAACACTGGCAAGAAGTTCTCAGGAGATTAATTAGTGCGGTAGCTTTATCAGTGAAATAGGTTTGACATTTAGAGGAGAAAATCAGACATTAGAGTCACCGAAAAACTACAACTATCTAGGATTATTCGAGCTTATTGTAGAGAAACTGTGGAAGAGGTCACACAAACTATCTTTCATCAACGACTTGCTAGGAACTTGTGTAATGTGGTGTTAGAATGTAGCAATGGACGCCTTTTATACTTTCGTTCTTAACATAGGTTAGAGTGAAAGTAGTATATAAAAATTTACTAAAATTTTGTAAGCCATAGTCCAAAGTCATATTAATGACCTTTTTTTTTACTATTCAATAAATTTTCCCAGGGAAGGGCCCGCGCCAAATGCTCAGCCTATGGGACCGCACACACCTAGACACGGCCATGCAACTAAGTAAAGGGTCCACACATAAAGTATTTACTATATCATTCTAAAATACAACTTACCACTTAAGATCACTTTTATTAATAGACTTTGTCCAAGGGACTGAAAATTATAGTGAGTCAAACAAGTTTAGAAACAGCAAGATTTATTTTTAATAATTAACAAAAAACGCACTTTGAAAGTTAAAAAAATTTATTTTTTCTCTGCCATGATTTTTTTTGTAACATTCTATTTCCAAATCAACGACAAAACTTGAAAGAAAAAACTTTCCCGTTATAGAAAAAAGGAAAGACGACTAAGGACATACGAAATTGTAGCCAAAAAAATTTAGAAACGCAGTACATTTAGTTAGTACAAAAATGCATTGAAATCACGTTATTAACGTTCTATGTTAGTGGAGGTCCAGAAAAATTCAGAGTTATCAGCTACAAAAATAGCTACTAACATAGAGCAATGTCGTACGTAGTTCAAAATTACCAAAATCTGCGAAATGTGCTTTCTAGAGGCTAGGTATAACGGAAAGATGACACGTTAAAAAACCTTCGTCGTTAAGAGAAACGCTAAAAGCGCCTAAAAATCACAAAAACCACATTTTAGGATAATATAATATTTAGTGACGAATCAAAAAATAATATTTTTGGATCAGATGGGCGTGGTTTTGCGAACTCCAATCGAACTCTGTTTTCTCACGAATCTTAATGGCAATTGTACTATATCATATACACGATTTTGTAACAAATAATTTGTGCCATATGCGGTTAAGCATTTTCAACGACGACATACAAGCATATTTTTAGCAATATCAAATGTCAAGGAATGCTGTAAAAAGATGTTTTTTTTATTTGAAAAATGTTGGTAGATTTTCCAGAAATGTTTGATAGAAAAAAAATTTCTCGGTGGCAATACTGACTACTGTAACAAAGTTTTTTGTTTTTGCATACAAAACACATCTGGGTTCCATTTTTAATTCTCCATCTTAACTCAGTTGCTGTTTACCACAATATAGCTTATTCATTCGCTCCTACAGGCTAATGGGTAAAAAGCAACCCCTATTAATTTTTCCATTCTCTCTCTTCCTACTTCACTAACTAACCAATCAAATTGCTGACACCTACCATGTTATTTTTATATCGCATACACTTTTTTTCCCCATAAAAAAAAAAAAAATGGTGAACAGGAGTTAAAGTATACCTTTTTTAAAAAATGATCTTAGTACACAAACAGTTTATTTCGATTTCTTAAAGATTGTACCTACAAGTTCCTGTATATTTTTATTAAGTAAATTTTTCAAAATTAATTTTGGTATCACAGTTTCAAAAATTCAAAGTTTTGACGCAGGAAGACAAGTTTTTGACCATTTCTGGCACAAGAGCTACTCTTTTTTCGGAAATCGTATTTCCGACAGTCGAGGCTCCGAGGGACCAGGCGAACCGGGTACAATTATGTGCTTGAGGTTTTTTTAGTGGCTCACACAAATCGTATTCGTTGCAAAATTGCATGACATTGATGTATATTAATGAAAGAACTTCGACCATATATGTGTTCAAATGCACAATGGCCTGTGCTGATCTGAAAATTTTCGGTTTAGCTGGGCCTCTCCGAAACTTTTCCTAAAATTTAAAACGACACACAAAAGAGAAATGAGTTGGAATAGTCATTTTCCACATTGCATTTTAGAACAAATAAGGATTTGAATTAAGATTATTTTATGTAAATAATTAATTACTTTAAGATATTTGCTTCAATTAATCTATAAATGCTTGCTAATCTGTTTAATATTTTGGAAACATTTCATTCAATTATTTAGTATGCTGTATTCAATTTCATGTGTATACATTAGGGTGATTCAAATTTTTTTATGTTTGTTTTCAAAGTGCTGTTGCGGGAAAATTAAGTTTATTATTTGAAGGTAATTCTCAAGCAATCACAGCTCTATAGCTTGGTTGCTCAATTTCAAAAGGTGGCGCTGAAGCCAGTTAGCATTAAGTGTAAATTCTATTTAAAAATGTTGTTTTAGTCAAAATGGATGTGAATGAGTAGTAGAGATGCCAATTTTCATAAAAAAAATAGCAAATTAACATTTCAACATAAAGTCTTTTCTTTATGAGGAAATATTTTTATAAAATTAAATAGCATTTAAAAATTTCCTATTCTTTTTTAAAATATGACCTTAAAAAATTAAAAGCATTCAGTGTATCATCCTCCATACGTGGAGGATGAAAAGCACCTTTCTGCTTCAACACTAAAATCTTTTTGTAAATAGAATAAAGATCTATTTATTTCCTTATTTAGAGCATCAGCTAAGGCATAACTTGTCTTATTAAAGGAATTTTGCGAAGTGTTATTTAAAAAAAAAAGTAATGTTTCTTTTAAACTTGCGGGTAGACTTACATAAGTTTCTTATTTGAGTTATTGGAGTTACATAGTCTCGTTTTCAAATTCGAACAAAATATCATATAACTGTTTTATTATAAACTAGCGGACCCTCGCTTGCTTTGCTACGCGTGTGAAAATAATATTCGTAGTTGTCTAAAAAAAAAATTGGTCGACTGGCCGAACAGTTTAAATGCTTTTTTTTCAAAAATTAAAAAATTGTTTTATTACTTTTTCAAACTGAGTTTATTGTAATTCTTTTTGGTAAATAATAATTTTTTGTTTTTCCATCTGTTGTTCAATGCTGATGGTTTGCCTACTCCTAAGCATCGGACATAAAGTCCGTGTGATTAAACTGGATACTCCAAGTTGATACCGCAGGTTTCCAAAAATTGACCTAGCGACTTATTAATGGTGATCGCAAAAGCAAGACGAACAGGAAATTGAAGGCGAAAATGGAAAATCGGTAGGAATCATAGAAATTCGGGGAATCAAAATCGCCTTTGTATTTTTCTTTCGAAATAGTTGCTTCGATGACATTCTACATTAGTTTTTTCACGGCAAGTCTGGTGTCATTACAAAGTCGTGGTTGGTTTATATTGCGAAGCATAATAATTGGTGACAGTCCTGGCAAATCAAGTGAATTCAAAAATGTATAACCGCAATTTGTCGTCGTATCTAACTATGTACATACAAAAGTGCGCAATGTCAACTACGAAAAGAAAATGTAAATCGTCAACATATAGAAAGTTGCATACAACATCCGTTATACATTCGTCCCTCATACTTTACAACACAATTTTTACAAAGTGCAAGATGTTAACTTTGCATAGAAATTTAGAATCTTTTACGTAAAGAAATATATCGAAATATTTGCTTTTCACATGTTTTGTTGTTTTCTAAACTTTACTTGAAAAAAACTTACTTCAAATAAAGCAAATTCGCAACTGGAATGGGATAAATAGCGCGCAGCGAATCAACACAATGAATGACGTTTAATTTTCTCATATTGGCTGGTACCGCCTATTTCTTCATCGAAACTTACTTTAGACCATATCTTTTATATATGTATGTGTGCACCAAGTCCCAGTCGTCTGCGTCTAATAGTTGATGAGATATGATGAATTTAAATTTTTTCTTATATGGAGGGCGTGGCATCGCCTATTTATTCCAATTTATATTGTGCTAGGAACTTTCCATAAACCATAAGAAACATATGTATGTACAAAATTTTATTCATCTGTGTCAAATAGGTGCTGATATATAACAAATTTTAGTTTTTTCTCTTACGGGAGGCGTGGTAACGCCCATTTTTTCATTTAAAATTTCTAAAGGTCGTATTTTTTATATTTGTACCAAGTTTCATTCATATGCGTCCAATATTGAATGAGATATGATGAATTTAAACTTTCTCTTATATGGGGGGGCGTGGCATCGCCCTTTTTTTCCAAACCAAACTATGCCTATAGCCTTCCGCAGACCAAAAGAAACATTTTGAAAAAAAAAATGATGAAAATCGGTCGAGCGGTTCGCGAGTTTTGGTGAGACAGACGAACGGCGTTCTATTTTTATATATATATTGAGATTTTAGTGATGGAGCTTTGGAAAATTCCAACTTAAGCTTATAAATATTGTCAGAATTCATTATAAATAAAAAAATCGTCAAATAAAACTGCCCCTCTTAGTTTGATTCTCTCTATAATTTCATTAAATAAAAGATTGCTAAAAGGAGATTTATTTTGCTTGATTTCATCTCTCATGAATGCTATATCGCATTTATATACATACTTAGATCCATATCACGAGCACATGTGGCTTCTAAAGTTGATTTAATGGGTAGAAGTACATTACCATATCTTTCAAGACTTTAAATCCATAAACGAAGCAAGTTTTAGAGCTATTGTGGCTTTTTTATACATATTAAATTAATTCCGGGATTCAATGGAACAAATCCCGGGATTTTCGGGACAGGAAAAAGACCGGTATCCTGGGATTGGCATCGCTAATGAGTAGGTAATGCATTTGGTTGGGCTGTAAAAGGTCATTTTCCGAAGTAATTTTTTACGTTGAACCCGAATCTAGCCTCAAAATTGACACATCACGTCAGAATTCTGAAATATTTGAGGTTAAGTACCTAAAAAGTTAAGTTTTTTGTGTACTTTCGAGTCCATGTATAGGATTCAAAAAAAATTTGTTCAGCTAATTCTTAAGAAAAGCAGTTAATACCGCCATTGTCATTTAAAATGAGCTTTTAAGTGGTCATTTGTGATGTTTCTTCGTAAAGGTATAGCCGTTTTGAAGTTGCATGAACTTGATCCCAACGACCCAAACCGTTTTCAAATTTATGTAAAAAAAATTTGAATCACCCTAATATACCATACATACATAAGTGAATCGTCACACACCATTCAAAAATATTATTTTTTTTTTTTTCAAATAAATACTCAATATTTTTTTAAATTTTTTTTTAATGAAAAGACAATTGAAATAAAGTAATAAATCTAAATCAGTGATTTAATAGTGGCTCTATTTGCTCTCATTGCTCTCACCGTTATTCAACGTACAAGCAAGCGAAAAAAAATTCGCTGAATTTCAACGCTATCGAGGCACAGCGTTGACTTGAATTCAAATGAAAACAAAAACAAAACACAAAGATATAAACGACGGCGCCGCATTGTGTCTTTACGAATGTAGCAATTGTTTTTGTTTGTAGTGCAATTTGGTTTTTTTTTTGGTGCTAATGGCAATTTTGGAAATGAAAGTAAAAAAAACTTTAAAATTTCATTCGTTGTTGCTTGATGTTGTTGTTTTGCTCTTTTGTTAAATTTCTATGCCTACCGCTGATCTAAATCATTGGTTCCCAAAGGGGTCCATGGGAGAAAAAAAAATGGGGGTTCTCAATTCGTAAGCGGAGTTCCACGAAGACTTATCTGCTTTCGATAGTGAAGAACTAAAATGTTGGGTTGACTTCACCTATCAATGTAGGCAATAATATTTTAAGAAGCTCATCGACTATTGCTTGTAAAAACTTGCATGTTCCATATTCAGTTTTGGGAATATAGTAGAAATGTAGCTGCAGGGGGTCCACCGGAACCAGCTAAGTTTTGAAAGTGGTATATGAGAAAAAAAAGTTTGGCGAACTCTGATCTAAATGCTACTTGTCGAATAATTGTAAATAATTCACCTTTTTTTTAAATTTTATGTACATATGTGTAGAAAACCCACTTAATCCCCATGACCACCACTAACACCTACCTTAAATTCCGATGATAAGGGAACCAAATAAACTAAACCTTCCCACCAATTTCCACTTGATTTTTTCACAGTAAAACTAATCCACTCAAATTTAAATATATTTATTTTTGATTTACGGAAATCAAAAATAAACAAATTCATATGGCACTTTTCGGTCAAGTCATAAAAAGTAAAATTTACGATTTACATCTGCGAGTCATATTTATTTTCCCTTTGCCTTTGCCAAAACCAACAACAAATGAATGCAGATTCATGTTTCGCCCACACGTCATTGACTTAGTGCATTCAAGGCAACGTCTTTGACTACCTCCAGTGGCGGATTTAGGTTCGATGGCGCCCTAGGCCCTTGCCGATGTGCCGCCCTTTTTTCTACGTAAAAGTGATTGTCAAAATTATATACATATCTAATTACACTACTCAACAAGATTTTCCATAACAAATTCCGATAACATTTTCTAACTATGTACTGTGAAATTTTCCCTAGAATCCGAATATCGTACTGTTTTTTTTCGATTGGTCATAACTTTCTATATATATAATAATAATTATGGACTCCATATAGTGTCTTGGCTTTTTCTTCATATTCAGAAAACTGTTTATCTATCATATCTTGAAGAAAAGAAGCCAGAGGACCATAAATTTGGACAACGGATGATAAATTGATTTGAGAATTCTGAAGTTTTTTATTCGCAGCATTGAAGCGATTTAAAATTGCGTTCCAAACAATAACTATTATTGCTGTTATTAAATGCTGTAATTTTCTCAGAAGTCCGATAGTCAATTTTATCTTGCTCTCTTTATAGGTTATTGTGTGTGCGGCTGTTTATAATGAAGGCTTACGAAAAGGTGTCATAGGTTGCGTGGTATATTTAAGAAAAAAAAAATCATCTGTGCAGTTCACACGTGGCAGAAGTGAAACATTCAGAAAACTAAAGATCAAATCGATTTCAAACCATGCAGTCGGACTGCATGGGGGATCAAATTCATGTCTTTTTCAAATGGCTGTAACTTTGCGAGGAAACATCGCAGATTACCATTTGAAAGCTCATTTTAAAGAGAAAGAACGGTACTAAATGATTTTATTGTTGAAAATTGGCTGAAATTAGTAGTATCACAGCTGGCTGACAAAGTTGAAACAAAAATTTAAAAAGTTTTTTTTGAAAAAAAAATTCTCCTTGCCTCAAATGTCTCTAAGCGCGCATTAAACTCATATCATCTCTTTCTTATATTAAACAAACAAAATTTAAGCGAAATTGAAGGTGGGTTTTTTCAGAAAATTACTTAGCTTTGTTTTTTCTCATAGAAAGAGCTATAACTCTGCCAATTTTTAACCATTTTGAAATTTTTAAAAAGATTCTAACAGAAATTAAGAAGTTCTATAAGAATCAAAAGACAAAAGTTAATTATTTTGATTTGGATGGAAATGCCACTTTTTTGAAACAATTTCAGCCCAAAATGGGAATAACTTGAAATGACAATAACTTAAAAAAAAAAATTTTTTTATCGAATCGGGGAAACATATGAATATCCTGTCAAAACCAACATATTTCATCGGCAACCAATTCCGTAACATGAAATAATCCGCGTGCATGGTTTGAGATGGATTTGGTCCTTATATTCTTGCGCCTTTAAAATGCTGTCGTCATTAATTTTTTGCCGCCCCTAAAATTTTGCCGCATTGTGACTCTTTCACAATTACCAAATAATGCATGTTGAGTATAGAAATGCTGATGCAAACGAAATTGCATGATCAGCGGGAAAATTGTATAGAGGAGGAGTTAGGGTAAAAATAACGGCAAATAGTGTTAAGAAAATACTAGTTTATTAAGTATAAATAGTTCAACAAATTGTAAATGAAGGCATTATTAATTCAGAAGCCAAAACTGCCATAAGAGAAATTAATACGTTTTATCTTCTTTAAAAATAATAAGCCTTTGTGGCTTTTGCATGAAAATAAAGCCTTTGTGGCTATTCATAACTAAAGCCTTGCGGCTGCACTAAATGGCGTGTGCGCCTTAACAATACTCTAAAACAAAACCATTAGGCCAAACACCCTCAATTTCTTATTAGGCCCTCATCAGTCAACAGAATACAGATTACGAACTTCAACCCCCACATGTGTAGCTATTTTTTAGAAACTATACCCAGTCTTGTACAACATCTGGAGAACTAATATGCCGCTCCCATCGTGGGAAGGAAATAGAAAATTTTAACTAGTTAACTATAAAAAAAAGGTCTTCGGTTTGTACTTGCAAAAAAATTTAAATACATTTCCAAGATATTACTCTGCAGCAACTTTTAATATAATATTATGATTTCATTTAACCGCGTAGGCAGACATGTTTGTGTGTTCCTATAAGGTTCTCAGTAATGAAAATGGGTAGCACTATGACAAAATCCAAACTCAGGTACCCAGTGTGCCAAACGGATCCGCTTCGAATTCGAAACGGACTCGCTTCTTCGTATATTTTATCCGAATCGGATTCCGTTTCGGATCCGTCTCACACTCGTTTTCGTATGAAATTCCTCTCGAAAAAGCGGAAGGATCTTCCGCTTTGTCGGATCCGTCTTGAACTCGGAACGGACTTCATATACGGGTCCGTTCCTATTCGTTTTTTGTAAATAAAGCGGATCCGTTCCGGAATCGTTTTTTGTAAACTAAAAAGATTCGAAACGGACTCGTTTTTCTTAAGTAAAGCGGATTCGAGACTGACTCGTTTTTTTAAATAAAATGGACTCGAGACTGACTCGGAATTAAAAGCCATTCTGGATATAATAGTTTTCACAAATGCTCACAACGCGGCGTACGGCTTCAACACAAAATTATATTTAGAATAAGTGAAAATTAATTTCGATCCAATAAAAGATGTCGATGCAGAAAGTATCCAGATCATCATTCACAGCAGAAACGGAATGTTTTGGATTTGTTTCAACTTGACATGTTTAACTAGTTTCAAATGGACTATATGCACGTAAGGAATTAAACAAATTATAATCCGAATTATTTAAAAAAACGAGTCTGTCTCGAATCCGTTTTAATTAAAAAAAAGCGAGATTGCTTCAAATCCGTTTTATTTAAAAAAAAAAACGAGCCCGTAACGTATATGAAGTCCGTTCCGAGTTCGAGACGGAATCTGCATTCGTTTTTGTGCACATTGGGTAAAAGCAATATCACAATGTGTGGGATGAAAGAAATTCGTGTCACCCCTAAGTACTCGGTACTTTACACATTTGGACATACCATTAAAATTTCATTAAACATTTACCATATCTTTCGTTTGCTGGAAGACCGTCCGTAGCACAAAAAACCTAAATTTGGAGAAAAACGCATAGTTATTAAGTTTTCAATAAATTAATTCTTACGAGTAAATAAATGCAAGTATGAGTAGTTATAATACGCCGGTTCTGGATCAAAATCGTATGGATTTTTGTTTGGGGATATATTTTCACGAAAATTCAGAATTTAATATGCCGGCATTACAAATGTAGGGTATAGCGATAAGCTGGTAGTAACCGCAGCAGTGTAGTAACCATTGACCTAGAGCGGCGGCAGAGGCAGTGGCGGCGGAACCGGGGGCTGGGGGGTAAACGAAAGCAAAGCGACATGTCGACGAGTGTGCGTGTGTGTTTGTTAGCGATAAGGCGGTACACCAAATTGTAAACAAACCGGCATGGTGGGCTTAGTGCCGGTTGGGAAGCGATAAGCCGGTACGTTAGCCAAAATGTAAGCAAACTGATAAGAGTTGGTGGGCACATGGTAAAATGCAAACAAAGCCGTAGGCAAGTGCATTTAGGTCAGCGTTGTATTGTGGCACAACACAAAAATAAAAATTTTGAGCAGAGCGCTGATAATACATGAACTTTATTTTTAAAATAATTAGTTCATTTTTGATTGTGCTGCCAACCTCTCAAAGTTTGAAAAGTGATAATATTGTTTTAAAATCCAAGATGGCATTTGAGAATGCTAAAAGTAATCATGAAGTTATAAAGTGTAGTTTTAAAGAGTGCACTAAAGCTAAGTGAAACCTCCAGAAAAAATTGAGGAATGCAAGAACTACAGGCGAGAAGCAAAAGATTACTTGTGCCTTGAGTATCGTCAAAGGTTACACCCCGACCACACTCAAGTTCCTCCATAGAACTACTGGTGCTGGCCTTTCACGAACCAAGAACAGGGCAAACTGGAGATCACTACGTGTTAAGTGGGAGGATGTTGAGTCAGTTTTTGGTGGACGGTAAGTAAGATTTTCTTTGAGACTTTCATTCATTCATTTCATTTAAATCATTTGTTTTCTATTTTGCAGGCTACGTACAGGTTTTATTGTGAACCTCTCTCATAAAGACCCTAAAAATTTTCTGGAGGATTGTGCTGCAGTTTTCCAACGCAAAATAAAAAAATCCTTGAGAAAAGATTTGATTGTTAAAGTGAATACAGTATTTTGCGGTGAATTTCACATCATCAAGGCAGATGAGGAGGATTTTGAGGAAAAATTCATGAACACAAAAAATGTTCCCATCTTTCAAGAAACCGATCTCAAGACTTGGTTTAAAGACAACGTTCAGGATGTTATCCTCAAGAAGCTTGAGGAGTTCCAGCAGCGGGATAGTGGCTGGGCGTTATCAGCCATCGTTAACTTGGCAGTTAATATAAATAAATTTACTCCCCAGCTTGGATCATCATACATACCATTACCAAAACAAATTGAAGCAAAGAAAGCATGCATCAACGTGAAAAATAATGATGATTCTTGTTTTGCATGGGCAGTGGTATCCGCTCTCCATCCTTCTAGAATAAATTCTAATCGAACATCACCATATCCTGATTACAAGGATATAATAAATTTAAGGAATATATCATTCCCGATGACCGTTAAACAGATTCCACGATTTGAAAAGCAAAATAATGTATCAATCAACGTATATATTCTCTAGAAAACTAAGAAGAAGAAATTCATTGTCCTGCCCACTTATTTGACGAAGAATAAGAAGGAGCAACACGTAAACCTCCTCATGGTGCAGAATATCTACTGTGTAGAGAAGGATGAAAACGATGTCGATAGGGACATTGCTGAGCCCGTCAGATACCATTACATCTGGATTAAAAATTTAAGCCGGCTGCTTTCATCACAAGCATCCAACAACCAACACCAACAATTTTTCTGTGACCGGTGTCTTCACTATTATTATTCGAAATCCAAGTTGAAGGCACATACTGAGGATTGCGGCCAACTTAATAATTGTCGAATCCGAATGCCGGAGGAGAAGAATAAGTATATATATTTTAAAAATTATAAAAATAAAGTTTTAACTCCATTTGTGGTATATGCTGATTTGGAATGTCTTTTGGTGAAGTCAGCTCCTCCAAAGATCCCTAAACCAAGGGAAGGCAATTTCTCAAATTACGTACCAAAATCATATATCACATAGTGTAGCCTTCTATATTAAATGCTCATATGACCCCACGCTCTCATTTTATAGAAGCCATCGTGGTAATGATTGTATCAAGTGGTTCGTGCGGGAACTTGAAGAATTTGCAGAAGATGTTGAGCCGGTATTTCTTTGTGCTTTGCCAATGGATATGTACACTAACCATTGATCAGATTTGTGAATTTCATTCAGCTACTGTATGTCATATTTGTGAAAAACCATTTACCCCAGATAACAAGAAAGTGCGCGACCATTGTCATTCAACTGGTGAATATCGAGGGCCTTCTCATGAGGGGTGCAACATTAATTTTAAGGATTCACATACGATTCCTATTATTTTTCATAATCTTAGTGGTTATGATTCACATTTTGTTATTAAAAAATTGGCAACTGAGTTGAAAGGTCGTGTTGATTTGCTACCTATAAATAGAGAACGTTACATTTCATTTACAAAGCATTTAGATGAATATATGGTTAAATTTAGGTTCATTGATTCATTTAAATTTATGAATAGTAGTTTAAATACATTGACCTCATACCTCACAACTTATACTATTTTAAAGTCTGAATTTTCAGATTTAACAGACCAACAATTTAATTTATCAACACTTAAGGGAGTGTTCCCTTACGATTACTGCGATGATGAATCCAAATTTTTAGACACTTCTCTGCCTGATATTAGACAGTTTTATACTAAATTAAATGATTGTAATATTGATGAAAAGGATTATGAACATGCTCAAAAAGTTTGTACTGAATTAAATATAAACAATTTAGGTAAATATTCAGACTTATTGTTAAGCTAATTATGAGATGGTTGGGTCGATATGGTGCCGAGGCTTATATGTTTCCAAATCGGAATTCAAAGCTTCTACTATATTTGATGAGGAATTGGTTGCAATAGAGCTTAATAAAACGGAGATAGTTTTCAATAAGCCGATCTATGTTGGTATGTGCATACTTGACTTAGCCAAAATAACTACATATGATTTTCATTATGGTTATATGGTTCCCCAGTTTGGTTCTAATTGCACCGTTTGTTATACAGAGATTCTTTTATTTATGAGGTGACTGATCATGACTTGTATGAAAGTATTAGACGGGATGGAGCCAAATACTTTGATACAAGTGATTATCCTGCAGAGAATCCATTCAACATACCCAATACTTTTAATAAAAAAGTATTTGGTATGATCGTAGTCGTAGTCGGTCACCGATCCGTACGATAGACGGATGCGCCTCTCGTGCGGTTAGGCGGGTAAGTGGGACCGCAGGGACCGATCGCATAAAAAAAAAAAAAAAAAAAAAAAAAAAAAAAAAAAAAAAAAAAAAAAGGATGAAAATAAAGGAATGGTGATGCGGGAATTTGTAGGGTTTCGATCAAAAATGTTTGCAACTCAGGTAGAGGGTGCAAAGCAGGAGGATGAAGTTAAAAAGTCGAAGGGTGTCAAAACAAGTATAGTTAAAAATAGAATAACTTTTAATGACTATCTCGAATGCCTCAATAGTGGCGAAAATTTGGTGGTTGATCAAAATTTAATCCGCTCTAAAAAACATGAAGTTAGTAGCATTGCCCAATCAAAGATTGCGCTGAGTTCACATGATGATAAACGATTTTTAATATCAGACTCTTATGAAACGTTGCCGTGGGGTCATTTTAGCATTATGCAGAGAGAATATTGCTAAGAATTTGATATTATAATAAAATGCAAATTGGCTTAATTTAATAATACAATGTATATTTTCTCTATCCAAACAAATTCTCTAAACGAATTTTAGCAAGCAATAATAAATAAACAAATTAAATATTTTTATTCAAGTCTTATTTTGGAAAAAATTTCTTAAAGATAACATATTGTACAGCACTAAATAAAATTAACATTATTTTTCTAATTGCACCGGTTAAAGGTAAGTTTACCTTTTTTATAAAATTCAATATGATTACGTATATAAGCTTGTTTATGTATGGAGTGTTCATTCTTTTTAGTGACAGAATTTGGCTGCATTCCAATAGTTCTGTGTTGATTGTTATTGTATTGCGTAATAAGTTCCTTATACATGTTTATCCATTTATAATTTCCTTGCAAACTAAATTTTTTCCACATCATTTCCTTAAAAGTTCTATTAAATCGTTCTAAAATAGAAGTTTTCAGTATATGTACTAAAATTTTATGCTTTTTCATTAGATTTTGAAAAATTTTATTTTAAAATTCTTTACCATTACCCGACTAGAAATGTCGTTAGGCGTAAACTAGGTCCTCATTGGTTTTACCTAACCAGAACGTTAGGGCCAAGTGTGGAACCCCAACGACAACCTAATTTGGATTGTAACGGTGTGCCCCAAATTTTCCTAAATAGGATTGTTCAACGCCTACCTCATTAGGCTCTCGTTGGGCCCTTTCTACAGGGGGAAAATGAAAAAAAAAAAAATTGTTGTGTCTTGGGGAAGCATTTTTTATCATTGGTTGTTTGTTTTTTTCACGTCATTGCAGTGCAGCGTCACATAATGCAATACTACGTTTTATATGATTTTTATTACCGACACACTTCCCCGTTAATATTTTTGTTGACATATTTTAAATGAATTTATTTTTGAGTCGACATTCATGCACAGAGTTCATATATATTCATATTTTAATACAACATCAAAGCAAAGAGTCACCCAGGCAACATTCACATAGTTCATCACTATGTTTATACATTTGATGTCATATATATACAGTTATGAAAACAAATAAGTAATAACGAATCATAAAAAATTATTTAGATTTTATTAGAAAAATTCAATGTTTACCTGCGCTGCCACATTTGGTAGATTTCCCCAAATTTGTTAGAAAATTTTTGATTTGGTAGAAATTAAGATTTTTTTCATTTTGGTTGATTTTTCTTTGACAATTAAATGAACCGATGTAAATTAATGTTCCTTCTGATTTGAAAAGTTACTTTACTTTATTAAGCTTGTTTTTGAATGCTTTTGTGAGAACTGTGTTTTATTTTAAGAAAAAACAGATTTACTGTTCAACCTAAATTATATCGTTGGGCGTAGTGTTTCACCGAGGCCGAGGCAAAGCGAGGTTCTAGTTGATCTCGGTCTCGCCTCGTCTTATAAATTTAAGTCTCGCCTCGCCTCGGCCTCGGACGAGATCTTGCCATCACATGCCTCGCCTCGCCTCGCCTCGCTTCGCCTCGTTCTCGGCCGAGGCACCTCGGTAAAAAAGTGAGGTTTTTATTAAAATAAATAAAAAATTATATATGTATCAGGGCTGATAGGCTGATCAAGCCTCAAGAAATAAAATAAAATATCTGTTTTTATTTTTGGTGAATTGGATGAGATATGATGAATTTAATTCTTTTCTTATATGGGAAGGAGAGGCATTGCCTATTTTTCCAAACCAAACTAAGCTATGAACCTTTTACAAACTATAAGAAAGATGTGTACCAAATCTTATTTATCTACGTCAAATAGATATTGAGATATGATAAAGTTAATTTTTTTCTTATATTGAAGGCATTGTACCACCCATTTTATTGATTGAATCTTAGTTATGTCTCTACCTTTTATAAATATACCAAGTTTTATTAATCTGCATCAAGTAGTTGATAGTAAAGGGTTTTTCAATAAGAGCGCTACAAAAGTTTTTTTAAATAAAACAAAAATGGTTTGGGATATCATAGAAATTCTTTATTCTTGTAAAAGAACATTCGATTCCATTATCATCAATTACACTAGTTTACAAAATGATTTTTTTTTTTCTGTTCCATTGATCTGAGTTAACTTTTCGTATGTAGATTTTCCTGCTGAGTTCGAAAATGAAAATGAAAATTTTTTGAATGGTACAGTTTTCGAGATATTGTGGTTTTTTCACTTTTTCGACCTCTCTTCACTTTGAAACTCATATCTTGAGCTACAAATGCCCAATTTCCTTCTTCTTAATGTCATATTAAAGATAATAAAATGAGAAATAAACGTGTGCAAATACATTTCTTATTAAAAAAGTGGTTCAAAAGATATAGATAAAAATAGACCAGATTTTAAGAAAAATCAAATTTGATTCTTTGGCCACGAAAAAATAGAAATAAAATTAAAAAAAATAATTTTACTTTTTGCACGTAGAGCTGATACTTTTACGCTAATATTAAAACATTTCACAAGAAAATCGACTGTAAAATAACAACTTTAGAAGCGATTGAATGAATGAATCCAAATTCGACATTTTATGAATATATTAATTTTTTCGACAATTTGTTGATCCTAATCGTTACAAAAAGATTTTTCTCATGTACCTTTGATAAGAGGATACTTTTCTTATGTACTTTTTCCTGCTGAATTCGAAAATGAAAATGAAAATTTTTTGAATGGTACAGTTTTCGAGATATTGTGGTTTTTTCACTTGTTCGACCTCTTTTCACTTTGAAACTCATATCTTGAGCTAGAAATGCCCAATTTCCTCTTTCTTAGTGTCATATTAAAGATAATAAAATGACAAATAAACATGTGTAATTACATTTCTTACTAAGAAAGTGGTTCAAAAGATATAGATGAAAATAGACCAAATTTTAAGAAAAATCAAACTTTACATTTGATTCTGTGGCCACGAAAAAATAGACGTTTCACTTGTCAAGAAAGAAAGTATAATTCTTCCAGCGTTACATACTTAAAACTTGGCCTTATTAAAAATTTTGTGAAGGCCCTCAACGTAGAAGGCCAAGCTTTCACTTACTTGAAAACTCTTTTTCCTAAGCTGTCTATAGCTAAAATTAAGGAAGACGTTTTCGATGGTCCAGACATAAGAAAATTGATGAAAAGCACAGATTTTCCAATATATTTGACATCGGTTGAAAACGAGGCCTGGAATTCATTTCAGCTGGTTGTTACTAGTTTTCTTGGGAACCATAAAAGCCCTGACTACGAGGCAATTATTACCGATTTGCTGGAGAACTACAAAAAGATGGGTATGGAATGTCATTTCATTCTTATTAATATTCTAGTGTATTTTTTACTATTAAATTTATTTTTATCAGGCGTAAATATGTCTCTGAAAATCCATTTATTGCATTCGCATTTAAATTTCTTTCCCGACAACCTTGGTGACGTAGGTGACGAACACGCTGAGAGATTTCACCAACAAATTAAAACTATTGAGCGGCGCTATCAAGGGTTTTGGTATGAAGCAATGTTGGGAGACTATGGTTCCTCACTAGAGAAACGGATCCCAAAAGCAACAGAAGACAAAACAAAAGCCACAGCTAAGTACATACATACATATATATAACTTTGTGTCGTATATTATGATTGTTTGTGCTAGCCTGTGCTTGTGTGTGCAAATAAATGTGGTTTTTTGGACATAGTTCCTTTTCCACAGTAACCAGTGCATTTTTATTTTCAGGGCTATTGAAGGTTTTAATCAAATTTATTCTAATAATACGAAAACACCAAACAATATAGAGAATTGCAGCGATTAAACTCAACAAATTGTCGAAAAAATTTATATGATCAAAAAATGTGGGACTTAGACATATTCATTCAATCGCTTCTAACGTTGTTGTTTTACAGTCGATTTTCTTGTGGAATGTTTTAATATTTGCGTAAAAGTATCAACTCTACGTGCAAAAAGTGAAATTTTTTTTTTTATTTTATTTCTATTTTTTCGTGGCCACAGAATCAAATGTAAAGTTTGATTTTTCTTAAAATCTGGTCTATTTTCATCTATATCTTTTGAATCACTTTCTTAATAAGAAATAAAATTACACATGTTTATTTGTCATTTTATTGTCTTTAATATGACATTAAGAAAAAGGAAATTGGGCATTTCTAGCTCAAGATATGAGTTTCAAAGTGAAAAGAGGTCGAACAAGTGAAAAAACCACAATATCTCGAAAACTGTACCATTCAAAAAATTTTCATTTTCATTTTCGAATTCAGCAAGAAAAAGTACATAAGAAAAGTATCCTGTTATCAAAGGTACATGAGAAAAATCTTTTTGTAACGATTAGGCTCAACAAATTGTCGAAAAAATTAATATATTCATAAAATGTCGAATTTGGATTCATTCATTCAATCGCTTCTAAAGTTGTTATTTTACAGTCGATTTTCTTGTGAAATATTTTAATATTTGCGTAAAAGTATCAGCTCTACGTGCAAAAAGTAAAATTATTTTGTTTTATTTTATTTCTATTTTTTCGTGGCCACAGAATCAAATGTAAAATTTGATTTTTCTTAAAATCTGGTCTATTTTTATCTATATCTTTTGAACCACTTTTTTAATAAGAAATGTAATTGCACACGTTTATTTGTCATTTTATTATCTTTAATATGACATCAAGAAAAAGGAAATTGAGCATTTGTAGCTCAAGATATGAGTTTCAAAGTGAAGAGAGGTCGAAAAAGTGAAAAAACCACAATATCTCGAAAACTGTACCATTCAAAAAATTTTCATTTTCATTTTCGAACTCAGCAAGAAAATCTACATACGAAAAGTAAACTCAGATCAGTGGAACATTTTGAGTGTAAACTAGTGTTATCGTCAATTTGATTTTGTAAGGATGTGGGCCAAGGTCTTTTCGCAAAATTCGCCACAACGACGTCACAGAGATGCCCAACGCTTGAGAACGACGTGTGAGAGACTGATTTGGGTCTTCCTCTATTGACACTACGGGCACTTCTTTGTCTCACTGGCACGGGAACAATTTGTATTGTGCCTGTGGATTCAAATTTTTCCACTAGACGCTCAATTGTTGATCTGACAGGACGATTATGACGACCATACAGGCCCGTGCGCAAGGGGGGGGGGGGGGGGTTTTGGGGGTTCAAACCCCACCCCCATTGGGAGTTTTCGCACATAGATTTTTATTGACATTTGAATGAAAAATCAAAAAGACAAAACAAATTTTTTTTTTTTAAATAAAAGAACTGAAATGCCAATAAATTATCAGAGCACTCTAGCTATTTTTGAACCAAAAAACACGATTTGGGACCACTGCGCGTCGCTAAGGCTAAGTAACACGACCTTTTTTTCACTGCGCGCTTAAGCATAGCTCCGGCATCAATAAAATCAGCTTCAATGAAAATTCATGCACAAATCTATTTGTACCATATCATTCAATTTTGCATGATAGTTCACGTGACATAAATGAAGTTAAACTTTGGCGTCAACGCTTTGCGGGGCAAGACATCAAAAATGCTTCGTGTTTTGACAGCTTTGCCTGTTAGTCCAAGAGCCGGCTGTAGAAAAGTCGAGTGTATAAGATTACACCATGGGACCTATGCCAAATGATAGAGCTCGATGAGCCTAAATAGAATATCTAGGGTTGCCTTGCCAAAGCCTGTCCCGATGGTCGAAAAAAACCCACTTTTGGCCGACTTTTTTCTTAATAAAAAGTGTATAAGATTACAGCATGAAATTGGTGTCAAGTGATAGAGCTCGATGAGCCTAAAAATAAAATATAGGGTTGCCTTGCCAAAGCCTGTCCTAAACTAGGGTTGCCTCGCGTTTTTTGGGCCAATTTTTTTTAATAAAAAGTGTATAAGATTACAGCATGAAATTGGTGTCAAAAGGTAGAGCTCGATGAGCCTAAATAGAATATATAGGGTTGCCTTGCCAAAGCCTGTCCTAAACTAGGGTTGCCACCCGTTTTTTGGGCCATTTTTTTTTAATAAAAAGTGTATAAGATTACAGCATGAAATTGGTGTCAAAAGGTAGAGCTCGATGAGCCTAAATAGAAAATATAGGGTTGCCTTGCCAAAGCCTGTCCTAAACTAGGGTTGCCTCGCGTTTTTTGGGCCAATTTTTTTTAATAAAAAGTGTATAAGATTACAGCATGAAATTTGTGTCAAAAGGTAGAGCTCGATGAGCCTAAATAGAAAATATAGGGTTGCCTTGCCAAAGCCTGTCCTATACTAGGGTTGCCACCCGTTTTTTGGGCCATTTTTTTTTAATAAAAAGTGTATAAGATTACAGCATGAAAGTGGTGTCAAATGATAGAGCTCGATGAGCCTAAAAATAATATATAGGGTTGCCTTGCCAAAGCCTGTCCCGATGGCCGAAAATGCCCGAATTTTAGACAATTTTGTTGTTCTAATTAAAACTGTAGTACATAACAGCTCCAAATGTATGCCAAAAGATAGAGCATGAAGAGGCCTAAATATAAAACCTTGGAAGGCATTGTTGAATCCTGTCTCAAACATGGATTTTCACCGGTTTTTGGGTCAATTTTTATTAATGAAGATAATAGCTTGAAATTTGTGCCAAATGATAGATATTGAAAAGCCTAGAAAGAATATATAGGGTTGCTTTGCCAAAGCCTGTCCCGATGGCCGAAAATGCCCGAACTTTAGCCAATTTTGTTGTTCTAATTAAAACTGTAGTACATAACAGCTCCAAATGTATGCCAAATGATAGAGCTCGATGAGCCTAAATAGAATATATAGGATTGTCTTGTCGAATCCTGTCCTAAACATGGGTTGCCTTTTATTTAAGAAAAGTTGACCCCAAAAACGGGTGGTAACCCTAGTTTAGGACAGACCTTGGCAAGGCAACCCTATATATACTCTTTAGGCTCATCGAGCTCTATCATTTGACATACATTTGGAGCTGTTATGTACTACAGTTTTAATTAGAACAACAAAATTGGCTAAAATTCGGGCATTTTCGGCCATCGGGACAGGCTTTGGCAAGGCAACCCTATATATTATTTTTAGGCTCATCGAGCTCTATCATTTGACACCACTTTCATGCTGTAATCTTATACACTTTTTATTAAAAAAAAATGGCCCAAAAAACGGGTGGCAACCCTAGTATAGGACAGGCTTTGGCAAGGCAACCCTATAATTTCTATTTAGGCTCATCGAGCTCTACCTTTTGACACCAATTTCATCCTGTAATCTTATACACTTTTTATTAAAAAAAATTGGCCCAAAAAACGGGTGGCAACCCTAGTTTAGGACAAGCTTTGGCAAGGCAACCCTATATTTTCTATTTAGGCTCATCGAGCTCTACCTTTTGACACCAATTTCATGCTGTAATCTTATACACTTTTTATTAAAATAAATTGGCCCAAAAAACGTGAGGCAACCCTAGTATAGGACAGGCTTTGGCAAGGCAACCCTATATTTTCTATTTAGGCTCATCGAGCTCTACCTTTTGACACCACTTTCATGCTGTAATCTTATACACTTTTTACTAAAAAAAATTGGCCCAAAAAACGCGAGGCAACCCTTGTTTAGGACAGGCTTTGGCAAGGCAACCCTATATATTCTTTTTAGGCTTTTCAATATCTATCATTTGACACAAATTTCAAGCTGTTATCTTCATTAATAAAAATTGACCCAAAAACCGGTGAAAACCCATGTTTGGGACAGGATTCAACAATGCAATCCCATGTATTATGTTTAGGCCTCTTTGAGAGCTATCATTTGGCATTCACTTCGAGCTGTTATGTACTACAGTTTTAATTAGAATAACAAAATTGGCTAAATTTCGGGCATTTTCGGCCATCGGGACAGGCTTTGGCAAGGCAACCCTATATATTCTATTTAGGCTCATCGAGCTCTATCATTTGACACCACTTTCATGCTGTAATCTTATACACTTTTTATTTAAAAAAAATGGCCCAAAAAACGGGTGGCAACCCTAGTATAGGACAGGCTTTGGCAAGGCAACCCTATATTTGACACCAATTTCATGCTGTAATCTTATACACTTTTTATTAAAAAAAATTAGCCCAAAAAACGCGAGGCAACCCTAGTTTAGGACAGGCTTTGGCAAGGCAACCCTATATTTTATTTTTAGGCTCATCGAGCTCTATCAGTTGACACCAATTTCATGCTGTAATCTTATACACTTTTTATTAAGAAAAAAGTCGGCCAAAAGTGGGTTTTTTTCGACCATCGGGACAGGCTTTGGCAAGGCAACCCTATATATTCTATTTAGGCTCATCGAGCTCTATCATTTGGCATAGGTCCCATGGTGTAATCTTATACACTCGACTTTTCTACAGCCGGCTCTCCGTCTATGTGACAATAGCAACAAATGAACGCTCCTTTTCAGTGCTACGTCGTCTTAAGACATACTATCAACTATGTCGAATGATCGGCTGAACGGCTCAACCTCGCTTAATATACATCACGATATCGAAATCAAAGTTGAAAGAGTTTTGGACGAGTTTTTTCAAGTACCTCGCAGAATTTGCTACTTACGTAATGATAACTGAATATCGAATCATATCATTAACACTAGACAAATGGCATGTTCTAGAATACTTAAAAACACTCGATTTTCGAAAATCCGTTCACATTCGAGTATATCCTCATTTAAAAAAATAATAAAAAAAATAGTTTTAGGGTTACTACCAGAGCTGCAAAATTTTCATTTTTCGGAATTTGGCCAAAAAAATTAAGAAAATTAAATATTTTCCTTATTTGCCTTATGTACACAAAAGGAAGTGTCGAAAAGAATTGACCGCTATTTTTTAAGCCTATACATAAGGAGAAAAACTGTGGTCTCTCCGCGAGTAGAGCTTTGGTGTTTCTTGTGTAACAGCTCAAGTCCTTTGTTGTTTTGAAATTTGAAATTGTCAATGCCACTACATGAATTTCCATTAAAAAAATAAATGAGAATAAAAAATGTTTGTATGTTTGGCCCAAAAGTTATCAAAATTAAATTTTTTATTTTTTTTAAGCTAATCATGCACTGACTACACGGTTAGAAATCTTGGAATATATTTTAATACAATCGAAGTATTACAAAGATTTTTAATACAATTTTGATTAGAATTAATACTTTTGAATAGATTACAAAATTTTGTAAGACAGTTTGTATTAAATTTTAATATCGCAAGTATTACATTTAATTTTTAAACCATACTGTATTATATTTTAATACTTTCTTTATTAAATTAAAAAAAAAAAATATGTCGTATGCACTGAGATTCGAACCTGGTTCCCTTTCAGTACAATGGTTGCATGAGCAGTTTATCGACATCAGCCAACGTAGTATCGTATTTCGTTTGGCTAAAAGTATATTTAAATTATCAATTGACAACAACATGAAATGAAAGTTCAATATTTAATTTTGACGGAAAAGTCAGTAATTGAGATTTAGTCGTTCATGGAAATGACAGTAGCTCAGTTGGTTGGCATGACGCAGGACGACGACCTAGGTTCAATTCTGATCGGTGACAGGTAAAAAACTTAAGTTCTCATATAAAGTTTTAAGAACGCAGCACAAAAGCAGCGTATCGTAAAATTTTATTTTTAAATCTTAATAAAAACGAGTTTTTAAATTTAAATTCAAATTTGTATTAAAAATGAATTTTAATGTCTAGGCAGTATTGAATTTTAATACAATTCTGGTGTAGTCATTTTATTCCAAAATTTCTAACCGTGTAGTTATTGAAGCAAAATATTGTAATTACTTGCTTATAAAATACTTTGAAAATTTTTAGACCAAAAATTAAATTTTATTTTTTTTCTCATTTATTTTTTTAATGGAAATAAAGAAAATCGAAAAAAAATTTAAAAAAAAAAATATTAAAAATAAGAAAACAAATCAAATATTCTTAATTTTTTGGCCAATTTCCGAAAAGATAATAAACACCTGTATTTATGTATTTGATTATAATTAAATGTCTATATTAAAAGTAAACCGTTGTTTGACGTTTTTTATGAAAATAATCTAGTAAGAAATGTTCGAGTTAAAACCCCCCCCATGAATGATTCCTGCGCACGGGCCAGCGACCATGAATTGGACGTAGCGCTCTTAAAGTTGAGGCCACTGACTCCGAATTTCGGTAGTAAATTTTAATAATTTGGACTCGTTGTTGGATCGTATTTCTTTCCAAGATGAAATGGCAAACCGTACTAAAGAGAAATGTCAAAAGAACGGGAAAAAATATGGCGTTGTTTGCTGTCCCTATTGGTCTACTTTTGTAACGTCCCTATTGAAAAACCCTTTATATGATGAATTCTGCTTTTCTCTTATGTGGGGGTGGCAGCACCCATTTATCGTAAACTATGTTAGGGGCCGTTCAAGTATTACGTAACGCAATTTTCGAAGATTTTTGACCCCCCCTCCCCCCTATGTAACGCGCCGTAACGTTTTCCTCTACCCCCCTTAAACGTTACGTAACACCCAAGTGACCATATTTACCTAAAAGTCACAATTATGTTGCGAAAAGTACCGGAAATACATGCGTATGTTGTTTATTTGCTTTATTATACCCTACACCGAGGGTATATTCACTTTGTCATTTTGTTTGTAACGCATAGAAGAGGGCGGTGGTAGGTATGAAAAAGTATATAGATATATTCTTGATCAGCGTCACCACCTGAGTTGATTTAGCTATGTCCGTCTGTCTGTCTGTTCAAATCAGGTTTACGGAAAAACCAAGAAAGCTAATTGAATGAAATTAGCACACTCAGGTCAGACCTTCTTGCAGGCATCTTGCTATTCAAAACGGAGTAATCGGTTCATGGACACGCCTACCGCCCATACTCTATGTATATGTGCCCAATCCCATTTTGAATAAAAATGCAGCGATTTTGATGAAACTTGGTGATTAGGTGTACATTTGAACTAAATTAAGATTAGGCTAGGTTTCAAGTTTCCAAAGATTCGCGTGGCACAGTCCTAAATTTTAACCTCTATACCACCATATCTCGTAAACCGTGCAAGATATTGAGATGAAATTTCTTTATTTTTTCGACTTTTTCATCGATTTTCAACCTCTTAAACATTTTACACTTTTTTCGAATTATTTAACCTCTTCAACGTTTTTTTTTACTGAAACATATGTAACTACTTTGAGTGCAGTGTAGGGTATGTGAGTTTCGGCCTGACTGAAGATAACACCTTAACTTGTTCATATTGTTATTTAATAAAAATCACACATAATGTAATAAACATTTGCTTAAGCTTAAAATATGTTAAAATGGCGAAAAATGAGACGAACGTATTTTATTAAAATGATAAAAGTTGATGGGATCTAGAACAGCTACAGCAATAAATGAGAAAAATAGGAAATCTTTCCACGCTTACATCTCTGGTTTTGGTTAACCAATCTCGAAGATGATAGTTTTAGGACATTCTGCTTGATAAGTGCTTTAATTTAACATATCATTTATTGCTGTAAATTATCTAGATCCCATCAACTTTTGTCATTATAATAAAATTTTTTGGCTGTAGCTATTCAATAAGCATACACATAAAGAAAGCGTTTCATTATACACACCTCATTTCAAATCACCACCCGCTAAAGTAGTTTCACTTCTAAAACAATGTTACGTAACGCGTTGTTCGAACCCCCCCCCCCTCCCCTGTAACGCATCGTAACGTTTCACAAGACCCCCCCCCTCCCCCCTAATTGCGTTACGTAATACTTGAACGGCCCCTTACGGAGCATCCCAAATCATAAGAAACATATATGTATGTCAAATCTTTCGTCGGTTGGTTGAACGGTTTAGGAGTCCATTTCGCTTCACCTTACCAGTTCTTAGAAAGACTATTAGAATAAATAAATTTCAATGCAGTGTTGTCAATCATGCAGTTTTGCTTATAGCCTTACATATCCTTACATGCTTCCCTAATCGATCAATCGAGGCGTAGTAGCATAAAAGCTGATGCGATCCAAGCACTTCTGTGCATTAGCGCTTGGACCAAATCTGAACTCGTAAGAAGCACATGCGGGTTAGAAATAAAACAAAGTAGCTTACTCAAAATAAAATACTAAAATATTAGTTAAATATAGATTTTAATATAAAAATTACATTCATATTTTGAATCTGCATATGGGTCTTACGAGTTCAGATTTGGTCAAAACGCGCCTCGCTCTTGGTTTCGAAAACGAGACTAGGACGAGGCGAGGTGCCGTGTGATCTCGCCTCGCCTCGGTCAAGCGAGGAAAATTTATTTTTCCATCTCGCCTCGTTCTCGCCTCGGTCTCGCCTCGTTCTCGTAGTAAAAAACGAGGCTGCCTCGTAGCGTTAAATGTCATGTAGAGTTTATTTGTTTACTGTTTGTGACAGAAAAAAAAATCAGCACAATAAAATAAAAATTAGCTGCCAACGCACTGTCAAAATTGAAAAATCGAATACGCTGGCGTTAGAGCGTTGCTTATTTCGTTTGGCTTCATATAAAATGTATGTGCATGAGAGAATTTTGACAGCTAAACGACGCTGGCGCTCTAATTTAGGTTGAACAGTTATAGTACAAAGCTTACGCTTACTTGGGAAACCGAGACCTCTAATATACCATAAATATTGAAAGGCGATCGAATTCTGATATATTTTGGATATTTGTGGTTTTGGAAAAAGTTTTTAGAAACAAATTGTGGAACCATTTTTAACTTATGCACGTGTACATGCTTTTGAACTACTTTGAGTCCCAATTCGAAAAGATATATTTCGCATAATTTGCGGCATCTTGCAGGTGATGTAGAAAAGTTTTGGATGAATTCGATGCGATCGGATTTGAAAATTACATTGGAATACTATCAAAAATGGCTAAAAAAGGGAGGTTCCATTGCAACAAATTTATCACAGATAAATTTTTTCAGTTACCAAAAATAAAAAATACAAATAATGTTAAAGCCCCTTCAGACTATGTGAGAAGTCATAATTAATTGTTGACATTATTGTTAAATCCATAAGTAAAACTGCAATTGTTAAAAAATACGGCACTTCATAATTCAGTCGTATAACCACTCTTTCGTCTCTAATTTTTATTCTATTTAACAACAACTTGCATAACTACATTCTTGAAAAGGCTTTTTTGATTACATATATATCAGTTTGTATTAAAAATATGTTGACACAAAACTGTTTTATAAATAAATAAAAAGTCATTGCTACAGTAAGCTTGTGTTATTTTAATATTCTAATTCCAATTATCGAGCAGCTACCACACAAATTTACAGCAAAAAAAAAAAAAATAATCAACACCCAAATCTGGGAACTCTGATAAAATGACAATTCAAATATGACACTGTTAGAAAAACTATTATTATTTGCTTTTTGTGTGTCATTATACAACAAAGAGTTTAGCTGATTGCGTCAAGCTACGCATCTAACGACTCGGAATGACCAGGTTCAACTCCAGCGCAGGAAAAGTTCTTCGAAATTTTTTTTTTTTTTAATTTGAGTTCGCATAGTAAAACACTAAATTTATAAATATATCAAGGTCAATATTCATTAAAAAATGAAATGATGAAAATCAAAGTTGAAAAAGTTCAGGAAACGTTACATCTGTCATCGGTCATTTCTTACAGTTCAGGAGTAAATTCGAACTTAGTCACGACTATCACATTACTTATTCCCCAGATTTACTGAGTTCAGGCATTCCTTAGGTTATTACCATGACCAAACCTGTAGACAAACCAAACATTGGCATGCCGCAGTAGGGCCTAATCAGGCAGTTGATACAGTTACTCACAAAATTGAGTATACACCTTGATTTGCAAGAAATATTGGCAATTTTTAAAGAAATTAACAATGTTTAATAAGTAATTTTAATGCATGGGGATAGATACCAATCTGACGAACTAATAACGAACATAAATTTTTTACATTTTTGAGACATAACACATAAAGAATTCATAAAAACGTAAATTAAAGCAAAATTCATGTCACAAAATTAAGCATACAGTTCATTAAAATGAAGTATATAGTTCAATAAATCTTAATTAAAAAAGATATTCTTTGATTCCAATAATTAGTAGGACCACTTGCTGCATCTGTTACCGATTAAATTCGTCGTGGCATAGAATCCACCAGTTTTTGGGTGAAAGAGTGCGAAATTTTTTCCCAGATCTTGGCTATCGCTCTCTTTAAGTTCTCCTTGCTCCACGAATGAAAATTTTTCAATTTTATTTTCACTTCTCCCCATTAATGCTCAATTGGGTCCCTCTCCAACAATTGTGGTTGTGTGTTAAGTTGGTTTGGAGAGTTTTATAGCAGCCAATCTTGCCATATGTGCGCCGTGTGCTTTGGATCATTATCCTATTGTAACTAAAACCCGGACGGAAGCTTAAGTATTGCGGCACTCTGTCGCAAATTTCGTCTTAAAATATCCAAGTAACCTTCTTTGGTCATAATTGAGTCTATAAATTTCATGGATCCGACGCCACTAGCTGTCATAGATCCCCACAGTATAACTGACCCTTCGCCATGTTTGACTGTGGTTACTCAATTTTTAGTTTGCAGCGAAGAATTAGTCTTTTTTCATACAATTGATATTCCATCTGATCCCCAAAGATTAATTTTTGCCTCGTCCGTGAATATCACCCTTTTCTAAAAGCTCGGTGGCTGTTTAAAGGCATTTAAGCAAACTTCAAACCTTTTTTTTTTAATTGTAGAAAAAATTAAATTCTTTTTGCGTGCAATTAATCTGTCCAAATTATTTTTTCGCAGTACTCGATGAACTGTTTTTGTGCATATCAGCTTGCTAATAACTTTGGTAACTTCTGCTGTCGATTTCGGAACACTAGCCTTTGGATATTTTTGCAATTTACTTATTATAATTCGCTCATCACATTTTGATAGGAGTTTTTTCTGCCTCTATCTATAGAATTCATCAATGTACTTTCGTATCTCCACTTGCTTATAATATTTTGAACTGTATAATTAGGTCTTCTAATAATTTCACCAATTTCGCGATACGATTTTCCCTAACAATATCATCTCATCACCAATTATCTTATTGCAAAAGTTGTATCCTTGCTAGTGGTCACCATTGCGAAACTAACGCGTAAAACGAAATGATCTTGTATTCAAACTATTAGTCGAAATAGCCCTACAAACTTTAAAATGCTTTACAATACTTCCGTGATAAAAAAAATCAAATTTGATGTCAAAACTGGCAAGTGTGTACTTAATTTTGTGACATGAATTTTGCTTTAATTTACGTTTTTATGAATTAATTTTGTGTTTTGTCTTAAAAATATTAAAATTTATATTCGTTATTAGTTCGTTAGATTGCTATCTATCCCCATGCATTAAAATTATTTTCTAAACAATTTTAATTTCTTTAAAAATGGCCAATATTCCTTTCAAATCAAGGTGTATACTCAATTTTGTGAGTAACTGTATGTAAAACTAATTTAGAAATGCCTTTCAATTGCCTAATTAGGCTGCTAGTACACATTCCTAATTTTGGCAAGCCTAATTATTTCCCAGTTAGGGCCAAAAGTATATTTAGGCATGCCTAAGAAAAATTCTAGTCGGGTATCTGTTTGTAAGTTTTTTGGTATTCTTTTTTGTAAAAAAATTGATTTCATTGCATTGGTAATATCTTCACCACCTTTTGATTTAATGGGAACAACCCAAGCAAACTTTGAAAATGTATCTATTACTGTTAAGATGAATCGATATCCTTTGTTATATTTTGAATAAGCACCCATTTCAACAAGATCTGCTTGCCAAAGATCATCAATACCTTTTGTTATTACGCGTCGCCGATTAAAATTTCTGCGTGCTTGTTTATGTAGCTCCTGAACTACCAGTTCTCGTTCCATCTTGAGTTTCTTGCTTTGTTTGTATTCGTTTAAGAGTTAAGTCAATACTATGTATTTTATTTGCAAAAGACTTGTTATTGTCTTCTATTGTTTCATTAATACGTTTTTCCAAGTCATAAATTGTTTTATTAACAGTTTCTGCTGAGAACTTAATTTTATAAGAAAGCAAATATTTCACTTGGCTTATTACGTCTTTTAACTCTAGCTGTAAAACACTTCGGGCTTGTATAGATTTATTAAGGTTTATTTCCGTATTATTGATTTTTTTTATTATTGAGTCATCAATTTCTTTCTTTAATTCTTGAAGGCTATTTTCTAAAAATGTTTTATTAACAGCATCTTGTTCTAATATGGGATTAGCAATGTTTTTGATTCTTCGTAAGTTAAAATTGAAATGTTGATCACTGTCTAAATGAAATCCAGTGTTTATTTTAAGGCACCTTCTCTCACTTTGATTAATATAATGTCCAAACTTATCAACAGGCATTTTATGAATATTGATGATGGAATGCTAAGTTAGCTATTTATAATATAATTTTTGCTTCTCGCAATTCTTCAATGATTGAAACCATTTCATTACTATGGTTTGAGTGACCAGCTGCTGATGATGAAATTAAAAGACGTAATCTATCTACCAACTCGTTGGGATCATCCCAATATACATACACGATTGAAAAAATCAGTATAAATTTTTATACGAATATCAGTTTAAGTATCGTTTTATATGAATTTAGGTATAAGTTTAATAACTTTTCAACATATAAAAACCAGCTATGCGGCCAGTTGTTTATGCTCAATTTTGTCTAATAAATCATCAACATTCTGTAGCCGAGCTAGCTAACGAACGGGGTCGAATTCAAACTATTCTAGTGAAGCAGGTTCAAATCTCTACGCATTCATGTTCTGTTATTCAAATCATTTTATAAATAAAAATTGTAAATAAAATTAAATTAAAAAGAAGTATCTGTTCCCGGACTCGAACCCATGAATTCTGCGTCCCAGTCAAACGTTCTAACAACCGACATAAATATACATTTTTTTTTACTATTGTTAAAATTAAATATAAGCTCTTCGTATAAAATAGAATTTATACGTCAACCTATTCTATACTTTTTAATATAGAAACATATATGATATTCATATAAAATTTTATAACTGCGGAACTTATAAAATCTATACGATTTTTTTATGGATTTATATGAATAACTAAAAGCTATTAATTTTATACTGATATTTTCAACCGTGTAGTTTGTCTTTTTTGTATTTAATTTCATCAAACTACCACCTTTTTTTCCCATTAGTTTCCGAATAATATTTTTATATTTTTTCCCAGGATTTCCTTGAATTTGTTCATTAGGCTGATAGTTCCGTCTAAAAACATTAGTTGCTAATAATATTTCTTTATATGTTTTTAAATCATTTTTATCATAGTTTTGAGGTGAATGAAAAACTAAAAGTTCATATAATCCTCGCGTAATAGGCCATTTTGATTTACCAATAGTAACATTATTCTCGTTGAAAGAAATGAACTCATTGCCTAATCTCCATTTCTGGTTCATGT
This sequence comes from Tricholauxania praeusta, assembly GCA_949775025.1. Lineage (NCBI taxonomy): Eukaryota > Metazoa > Arthropoda > Insecta > Diptera > Lauxaniidae > Tricholauxania > Tricholauxania praeusta. Next base: position 85,990,934 of record OX459031.1, read on the forward strand.
CTTTTTGTGGCCCATAAGCTTTATCCAATTTCTTAGTAGAGATTTTTGATAAATCAAGTTCAATTCTTTTGCTTGGTGATGATATAATGGTTTCATTAAAATGATTGTTGTTATCATCATCATTATTATCAGCATCATCATCATCATCATCATCATCGCCATCATCTATATCAGTGTCAAATGATTTAAAGACAGCAGATTTTCCTGTCTCATCGATATCATTATTTAATTTAGGAGGTGTTGTTTTAAAAGTTATCTTCTTTATTTTGGTACTAGGCGGAGTCATGGTAAGATTGTTCTCATTTTTTTTTTCGTTTCTTAAACGGTGTGCTGCTGCTGATGAGAAAATTATAATCACTATCTTTAAAGGTGATATTTTCATCCTACTTTTTTATTTTTCTCTCATGAACTATTTCTTTTAATGGATTAGTTATTGGCTTAAATGTTTTTTCTAAGAGCTCCTCATCAGCAGTTTCCCCAAGTTTAATGCTTCTATATTTCTTTTTCAAAATATTTCGAGTTTTGATAAGATTTTTAACAATATCTTCATCCATATTAATACTGTCAAACTTAAAATAGTTTAACAGGCCAACAGATCGGATAGCAGGTACAGTGGATCAAAGTTATAATGGAACAGCATTAACAAAAAAGTTTCTTACTAAATAGTAAATTAACTAGATATTTTTTTAAAAATTTAAAATCTATTTTAGAAAGTGTATTTAATAAACATTTATTAACAATAAAAATTTTTTATAAAATCAGCGTTTTTTTTTTTTAAAAAATAACGAAAAATGAAAATGCATGGAATTCTGTCACAAAGTTATAATGGAACACCTTGTGAATAATCCACAAATTCGCTACCAAAACTACAGCAAACTTAATTTTCGTGTCATATCGTGTTGTCTAGTTAAGGGATCATCCGATAATTCATGTTACTTTTCAACGATTAATATTTTTATTTCCGTAATAATCGAGATGTCGCCGCGCTTTATGAAAACCTCGGTTAATCAAAGATAAATTTTAATTCGGTTGTCAAAGTCAGGCTAATTAGTGCCAAATATCAGTGAAACTATTAATCGTCATCCAACAACTGTTTTAAACATAATTAAGCTATATGAAAATACCATAAACTTAAGAACAAGGCCAAACCGAGAACTAGGGAAATATTTAATGCGTCAGATAAATGTTGAATAATAAAAGAAATTAAGAAAAATCCCCATATTAGTGTCCCAAAATTGGCATCTGAAGCCGAAAAGTATCTTAAAAAGAAAGCTAGCCATGAAACAATTAGAGACGTGCTTAGAAGACATCTGTTTAATGGACGAGTAGCTAGAAAAAAAAACATTCGTGTACAAACGCGAAAGGACTTTGCAAAAGAACATAAAGCTAAGTATTTTTCATTCTGGAAAACAGTTTTATTTACAGATGGAAGCAAATTCAATATTTTCCGATCAGATGGACAATCATATCATAACAATTAAGCACGGATTAGGTTCAGTAATGGTGTGGGATGTGGTATCTGCTGCTGGACCAGGAAACCTGCATATAATCGAAGGGATTATGGATAAAATATGTTATTTAAGCATTCTAAAAGAAAAGGTAAAAGAAAGTGCTCGAAAGTTGGGGATAGGCGAAGAGTTTATATTATATCAGGACAATCATCCGAAGCACTAGGCGTATGTTGTGCGTAACTGGCTGCTTTATAATTATTCCAGAGAGATTGAGGCTCCACCACAGTCTCATGACTTAAATGTTATTGAACACGTGTGAAATTATTTGGAAGAGCAGCTTAAAAATTACCACATAACGGGGGCAATATCCCAGTATATTTATGTCGTAAGTTGGTAGAGCCGATGCCAAATCGCTTGAGAGTTATTATACAACTAAAAGGACTACCTATTAAATATTAAAAACAAATTAAATCCTTTGATAATACAAATTTTTATATGTTTTTCTTTGGGGTTCCATTATAACTTTGTGACAGAATTCCATGTATTTTAATTTTTCGTTATTTTTTTTTTAAACGCTAATTTTATAAAAAAATTTTGTTGATTATAAATGTCTATTAAATACACTTTCTAAAATAAATTTTGAAATTGTAAAAAAATATTTAGTTAATTTACTATTTAGTAAGAAACTTTTTTGTTCGAACTGTTCCATTATAACTTTGACCCACTGTAGCTGTTTAACAGGATCAGATAAGATAGCAGTTAACAGCTTAATAGTAGTTTTATTACTAAGGAGGCTAAATAGCGTGATGTATCTTTTATAAGTTTATATATACATCGAATCCTTTTCTATAGCGCCCATTGTTCATAGAATCATCTTTGCTAATAACAAGGAATCCATATTTTGCCTTCCAGCACTTAGAACATATTTCTTGAAATTTTTTATATGCCATATCAGAACCAAGATGATCATTATAAATGTGTCTAATATTCAGCTCATCCTGCTTAAACATGATAATCATATTTGCATTATCACGAATCAAGTGCTTTGGTATATGAGTATAAGTTTGACATAAATAAAAACTGTCAACTTCTTGGTGACGTCCCATACAAAAATATGATCGTACATAATTTTATTTTTCACAAGCTATATCATCAAATATAAATATTAAATTTGGTTTTACTTCATCTGGGGATAGAACATCATCATTATTTGAAAATGAAGAATAATTTATTTTCTTAATAGGTTTTATTAATCGTTCCATGTGTGATGTGATGACTTTGAGTATAAGTAAATATTTTTAAATTTTAGACCATTAGGGCTTTCAATAAGACTAATCATCACATTTGTTTTTCCACAATTTGATGGACCAACAATAAGAGCTCGAATGGAGTTTGGCAATAATGAACTATGTCGCACTCTATTTAATTTCGAATCAATATTTTTAATACTTATTAATTTATGTTGCTTTAAAAAGCGCATTATGGTAACTAATGCTAGAATGTATATATGTAAGTAGCCCTTTCATTTGTTTTTCAATCACTCTGCTTTGAATTTCAATTGAAAAGTATTGAAAATGACAATCATGTATAAAAAGGCGATCAGTCATCATAGACCTGTTAAGGGAAGAGGTTTCCTAAATGATATAATTAACAAACTTCCTATTAAACTTCATTAACCTGGGTATCAGTTTTGTGGACCTGGCACTAAATTAAAGAAACGTTTAACAAGAGGTGATCGAGGAATCAATCCATTGGATGCTGCTTGCGGAGAACATGATATAGCATACTCAAACAATAAAGACTTAGAGAAAAGACACATTGCTGATAGAATATTAGCTGAAAAAGCTTGGGAAAGAACTAAAGCGAATAAGAGCAGTCTTGCTGAAAAATCAAATGCTTGGTTTGTTACTAACGCAATTTCATAATTTCATAATTTATTTAAATTTGGTTCTGTATAATAAGAACTAAGTTCTTTTATAATACAATATTCTTTGATAAGAATTTAGCAAAACACATTTAAGATAAAAATTTTAAATTAAAAAAAAAAAATAAATAAATTAGTAAAATAAAGTAAAATTAGAATTAAGCTTAAGTTTGAAACAAAAAGAAAATTAAGCTTAAGATTGTAACAAAAAGAAAATTTTAAGTTTTAAATTTGAATAATTTAAAAAAAAAAAATTAAAGAAAATTAAACTGTAATAACTTAGGAAAAAAAGAAAAATAACAATAGATAAAAGAATAGATTCAGAGATTATTGGTTACTGAGCAAAGTAATTAAATATAGACCGTCTAAACTCACTCCCATCCCGCATAGCTCTAAAGTTATTTGGAAGAGAATTCCAAAGTCTAATGGCATTAATGAAAAATAGCCTTGCTGAATTTAAATAGGAAAATTTTGGTATAATAAGCAAATGGCTTCTAGCTGATTGGCTGAAAGAAAGCTTTTCGAACAAGTAGTATGGGGTTTTTGTTTGCATTAGTTTCTGAAGGAAGACACAATTTCTATAGTTTAAGTAAGTGAGTATATCACAGCCAAGAATTCTTTTATTAAAATTAGATACATGATCATACTTTCTTAAACCATATACATAACGAGTAGCATGATTAAATGCAATTTGCAATTTTAGTCTTGAGCATGAATCAAGTTTACTATAAACTATCTCAGAATACCTAATAATCGGTACAATTAACTGTAGAACAAGTTTGCGTTTGGTTTCAACAGGCGTAAAGTCTGCAGACATTCTTAGGTTACGAAGTGCAGTATAAACTTTCATGACGACACTGTTGATATGGTCAATACAAGTAAGGGAAGAATTTAAACAAAAACCAAGGCTAACTGCTTTATTAGTGAATTGCAGCTTTTTATCTGCTACATACAGACTAGGAATGTTTTCAAAATAAATTGTATCCTCAATTGGTAAAACAAATGATTTATTAGGATTTAGCTGAAGGCAATTATTAGCAGCCCATTCAGTAATAGACAGTAGATACTCATTTAGTTGGCAGCACAAATTCTCTATAAGACCAATTCGACTGGATAAATGTAATTGTATGTCATCAGCATAAGCGTACATAGTTGAATATTTGCATCTCGAAAAAATGTCATTTATAAAAATGGTGAATAAAAGCGGCCCAAGAACTGAACCCTGGGGTACACCACTATCAACTGATTTATATTCAGAAAATGTTTCACCTACCTTAACCCTTTGTATCCTGCTTGTTAAGTAGCTTTTCATTAAATTAACAGCATTATCACTGAAACCATATAGGAATTTTAGCTTTTTACAAAGTAACAAATGATTGACTTTGTCGAAAGCCTTTGAGAAGTCAAGCATGCATAAAAGCGTCACAAGTCCATCGTCATAAGATGACCTAACGTCCTCAAGCAGTTTTACAGTTGCAGTTGAGCAACTATGTCCTGGTCTGAAGCCCGATTGATGAGAGTGCAAGAGTTTATTCTCATATAAGAAGTTGGATATTTGATTTGTCATAAGAGCTTCAGTAACTTTAGACAAACACGGCAATATGCTTATGGGTCTAAAGTCTTTTGGCTCATTAGGCGAGGTTTCTTAGGCACTGGTAGAACTAAGGCAACTTTCCAAGTTTTGGGGAACGCAGATGTCGTAAAACAATGATTAATTAAGTGCGTGATAGGACTTAAAATATACGGAAGAACAAGTTTAATAAATTTCAATGAAACACCAACTTCACCTATAGAGTCAGATTTAATTTTCATTATAGATCGATAGACCTGATATTCGCTAACCGCATCAAAGTGGAAGGTTTGATTAGAAAAACTGCCTAGTGACACGTTAACATTTACATTGTTTGGTTCAGAATTAGAAAGAAAGAAATTATTTAACACATCAGCTGATACACTACAAGTAGAATTTTGTTTTTTCTTAACACCTAATTTTGTCAAATTTTTCCACAGCACTTTAGAGGGAAGAGAAGCATTTAATTTAGTAGAGCAATAATCAATTTTAGATTGCCATTGTGCAATTTGTTGCGCATTTTAATTGACTTCTGAACTTTTGAAGTAAACCAGGGACATGGCATATTTTTGACTGTGATGGTTCGAACTGGAACATGTTTTTCATAAATTGGGCTTAAAAAACTCATAAAAATGTTTAGTTTTTCATTAACAGTCTCACCAAACCAAATTTCATTCCATGATGTATGGCAAAGATCACTGTAAAGCTCAACATAGTCAATAGATTTAAAATCACGATAAGCAATAACATTAAACATTATATCACGACATAAATTAACATTTAACGTACAAAACAACAGATCATGATCTGACAGAAAATATATTTGGTCAAAAAATAAGACAGAGGATAGATCAGATACAATGAAAAAATCTAACAGACTTGGAACAACATTGTTTGAATAACGAGTTGGAACATTTTCATTCACTACAGACAGACCAACAGAAGCAACATTTTCACGGAGAGATTGCGATGTACTGTCACGAGACAAAAGGTTAATGTTGAAGTCACCACATATAACAAAGAAATTATAATCTACTAGAAAGTTATTAAGTAAAGAAAAGTATGAATCTATATTATTGCACTTACTGGGGTTATATACACAAGACAGAAACACTTTTGTACTATTGTCAAAAATACAAACGTTAAGGAATTCAACACTGCTGCCTGGATTGGACTTGCTTACAATTTTTGCATTAAGATTATTACGGCAATATATAGCTACTCCACCTCCCCGTTTCGAAATAGCTTGAACTTGTTAAGGACAAAAAAGGAATCATTAACGTCATCACAAAACCACGTTTCAGATATACAAATAACGTCAACTGATGTGTCTTCGAATGCAAATGAAATTAAAAACAAAATTCGTTATGGGTAGCACCTCTACAAAAAGAAATGGTAATAAATTATTCAATGATGCATTAAAAAGTGCAAGAAAAAGTATAAAGAAGACAAAAAATTTTAAAGATGCAATAAAAATAGCACGAAAAGTAGCAAATAATATTTTCAAAGGAAAAAAGCCTTAAATTAAAACTCCACGAGTAATAACAATACCTAAGTCGGGGGGGTTTCTCCCACTAGCACCAATATTTGCGGCACTTGGTCCACTTGGAGGTTTAGCTGGAGGTGTAGTTAAAAACAGAGTTCGGAAATATTCATGTTTGAGCACTAAAAATGTCGCATTCATGATTTTATTCATGTATGAATTTTCTTAAATTTTTTTTCATTCGCGCATTTTCATGAATGCAATCTTGAAACTCGTTAATTTTTGCACCGCAATCGTATGTGAGTATCTGATTTTTTTCAACAACGAGTAGCATACCTAAATGATAGAATGCAAGCTAACAATTTTTCAATCTATCATTTTTTGATAGATATGATAAATGATAGATTCAGGATAGATTCATGATAGATTCATATGTACAAATTTTCTGTCGCTCACAGATTGTATCAAAAAAGTTTGTGATACTCGCGTGGAACATTTTGGGAAGTTTTTAAAAATATGGGGAAAGGTCGAAAATTGTATTCTGACATCACTTAGGGTGGGTCCGGACCGTTTAAGGACCATTTTGGACCCATTTTCGGAAATTTTTTTTTTTTTGAATCAATGGGGAAAGGTCGAAAATGGATTTTTGACATCACTTAGGGTTGGTCCGGACCGTGGAAGGACCGTTTTTGACCCATTTTCGGAAAAATTTGTTTTTGTGGAATTAATGAGGAAAGGTCGAAGATGGATTTTGGACATCACTTAGGGTGGGTCCGGACCGTGGAAGGACCGTTTTTCACCCATTTTCGGAAATTTTTTTTTTGTGTTATTAATGGGGAAAGGTCGAAAATGGATTTTGGACATCATTTAGAGTGGGTCCGGACCGTGGAAGGACCGTTTTTCACCCATTTTCGGATTTTTTTTTTTTTGTGGAGCACTCAAATGTCGCATTCATGATTTTATTAATGAATTTTCTTAAAATTTTTTTCATTGGCCCATTCTCAAGAACCCAATATTGAAACTCGTTCTTTTTTGCACCGCAATCGTATGTGAGTATCTGATTTTTTTCAACAACGAGTAGCATACCTAAATGATAGAATGCAAGCTAAAAATTTTTCAATCTATCATTTTTTGATAGATATGATAAATGATAGATTCAGAATAGATTCATATGTACAAATTTTCTGTCGCTCACAGATTGAATCAAAAAAGTTTGTGATACTCGCGTGGAACATTTTGGGAAGTTTTTAAAAATATGGGGAAAGGTCGAAAATTGTTTTTTGACATCACTTAGGGTGGGTCCGGACCGTGGAAGGACGGTTTTTGACCCATTTTCGGAAAAATTTTTTTTTGTGTAGTTAATGGGGAAAGGTCGAAATTAGATTTTGGAAGTGACAAGTGAGGTCCCCGACCCTCCTAAATGGGATTTTTGGACCCATTTTTCGAAAAAAAATTTACTGCACGAATCGATGGGAAAAGACCGAAAATGGATTTTGGAAGTGACAAGTGAGGTCCCCGACCCTCCTAAATGGGTTTTTTGGATCCATTTTTCGAAAAAAATTTTATTGCACGAATCGATGGGAAAAGGCCGAAAATGGATTTTAAAGGCGACAGTAGAAATCCCCGACCTGTTTTGGACCCATTTTATGCAAACAATGTTGCAGCCAAAAATTTATGTTTTAAGGCAAAAAAATATATCAAAAGCATATTATGGTATATACCGAAGGAAATATTTCTTTTCGAATATTTGAATTTTCAAAAGCACCGTGCTGCATCCTTTTTTCAAAATTTATGTTGAGCGTTTTGCTTTTTGTTTCGGTGAACTAAAATCCTAATAAATTGTCGCTTACAAATCAATTCTCAACAAAAAAAACTCAAGGAATTTGCGTAAGGGTCTGAACAGGTAATAAAAAATTTCATAAATGAGGGGCAATAAATTTTTATTTGTTTTTTCTGTGATGCTTCCATGAAATAACTATCAAAATTTCCGAAATATTCAGAAATCGAAACTACCTATCTTTTATTCGGGCTACCTGGAAATAGAAGTTTTTAATCTATTCATTGCACCCACAAGTGTTTTTATTTACTAGTGTAGTCGTTTAACGATGTACATATATACATGTGGAGTATACCTGTGTGAATCATTCTTTGTAAGTTTTTTTCCTCTGATGCTCTAAGGTTTTCATTCTCAAAAAGATTTCACATTCTATACCTGTACATAAAATATTCAGTTCATAAATCTATGATGTAGGTATGATGTTAAAATCAACAAATTGACTAAAATTAGCTCAACGCTACACGGTTGAAAATATCAGTATAAAATTAATAGCTTTTAGTTATTCATATAAATCCATAAAAAAATCGTATAGATTTTATAAGTTCCGCAGTTATAAAATTTTATATGAATATCATATATGTTTCTATATTAAAAAGTATAGAATAGGTTGACGTATAAATTCTATTTTATACGAAGAGCTTATATTTAATTTTAACAATAGTAAAAAAAAATGTATATTTATGTCGGTTGTTAGAACGTTTGACTGGGACGCAGAATTCATGGGTTCGAGTCCGGGAACAGATACTTCTTTTTAATTTAATTTTATTTACAATTTTTATTTATAAAATGATTTGAATAACAGAACATGAATGCGTAGTGATTTGAACCTGCTTCATTTCTAGAATAGTTTGAATTCGACCCCGTTCGTTAGCTAGCTCGGCTACAGAATGTTGATGATTTATTAGACAAAATTGAGCATAAACAACTGGCCGCATAGCTGGTTTTATATGTTGAAAAGTTATTAAATTTATACCTAAATTCATATAAAACGATACTTAAACTGATATTCGTATAAAAATTTATACTGATTTTTTCAATCGTGTACTCAATTGTCATCTACTTCACATCTTAAACACTTATTGTAATGCAATTTTTATTTAATTATACATGAAACGGTATGTCATAATATACACATACGTTTGTAGGTCATTCTATAAATAAGTGTACACTTCTTTTTTTTAAATTTTAATAAAATTTATATATTTACTTTAAGCTGTAAAAATGTTTCTTAAAATATCTTCTTCGACATAACATCTTTTTTTTCATTTGATTTCTTTTATATGTTATTCTTCAAGCAATCCTAGCGCATATCACCCATCGATTCGTGCAATTAAATTTTTTTCGAAAAATGGGTCCCAAAAACCCATTTAGGAGGGTCGGGGACCTCACTTGTCACTTCCAAAATCCATTTTCGGTCTTTTCCCATCGATTCGTGGAATAAAATTTTTTCGAAAAATGCGTCCAAAAACCCCATTTAGGAGGGTCGGGGACCTCACTTGTCACTTCCAAAATCCATTTTCGGCTTTTTCCCATCGATTCGTGCAGTAAATTTTTTTTCGAAAAATGGGTCCAAAAAACCCTTTTAGGAGGGTCGGGGACCTCACTTGTCACTTCCAAAATTCATTTTCGGCTTTTTCCCATCGATTCGTGCAGTAAATTTTTTTTTCGAAAAATGGGTCCAAAAAACTCATTTGGGAGGGTCGGGGACCTCACTTGTCACTTCCAAAATTCATTTTCGGTCTTTTCCCATCGATTCGTGCAGTAAATTTTTTTTCGAAAAATGGGTCCAAAAATCCCATTTAGGAGGACGGGGACCTCACTTGTCACTTCCAAAATCCATTTTCGACCTTTCCCCTTTTATTACACAAAAAAAAAAATCTTTCTGAAAATGGATCAAAAACGGTTCTTCCTCGGTCCGGACCCACCCTAAGTGATGTCCAAAATCCATATTCGACCTTTCCCCATTAATTACACAAAAAAATTTTTTTCCGAAAATGGGTTAAAAACCGTCCTTCCACGGTCCGGACCCACCCTAAGTGATGTCAAAAAACAATTTTCGACCTTTCTCCATATTTTTAAAAACTTCCCAAAATGTTCCACGCGAGTATCACAAACTTTTTTGGTACAATCTGTGCTATCACGAATCTATCATTTATCATATCTATCAAAAAATGATAGATTGAAAAATTGTTGGATATCTACTCGTTCATGATAGGATAGTTAAAATAGCGGATGCATACATTCGTATACGATAGATGACAAAAAAAAATTTCCAACAGTTCATGTGTGCGAACGATTGGAAATGTTTGCATCTTATCATACATGAATATGATAGATTCAGCAAAAATTAAAATGTACACGTTCATATTCGCGAGCGATCATGAATGAATATTTCCGAACTCTGGTTAAAAATGGAAAAGAACAACTAGCAGAAGCATAACGTCATAATAATACAATGGAAGCAATTGCAATGGGAAAAGGAATAAACCATATAAAAAAGGACTTGGACTTTATTTAAAGCCATATCAAAAAAACTAATAATGAAGCTACCAAAAAGAGCGCTTTCCAATGAAGACTTGAGAACATATTCAAAAAATATTACAAATTTTAGAGGTGTGTTAATGCGCGATACACTACCAAGTAAACCATTCAAAAGAGAATGTGGAATAATAAATCTGGATACTTCAAAGGAGCCTGGCACACATTGGGTAGCTTACTGGAAAAAAGATGATAAAATTGAATATTTTGACAGCTTTGGAAACCTACAACCATCTTAAGAGTTAATAAAATATTAAGGAGAAAATATAAACTATAACTATTTTAAGTATCAAAAATTTAACACAGAAAATTGCGGACAATTATGTTTGAAATTTTTGTTATCAAAAATGTAATCTGAAATTAAAAAATTTAAATAAAAATCGTTTTTTGTTTTATTTTAATTTATTCTTTATTTTCATCATCATTATTATCATATTCAGAGCTGTCAAACGCACCAAAAAACATTTTTTCATTTTCTCTCTTCTTCCTTTCAATGTTAAGGCTAAATGATCCATTTGAATCTTTTATTTTTATTAAAAAGTGTGGAGTTCCATTCAAGTAATCCATTTGTCTCTAACTAATAATGAGGAATCTTTTTGGCAAATAAATGTAGTATCCATGATTAATGAGACATCTAACGCTTTCCCCATATCCCGTTTCCACTCGTTCTATCTTGTTAACTTCATACTTAATGTTCTCCTCCATGTTCTTCAACGGCAAGTATTTAATATTGGGGGATCGAAACAGTTTCCTTAAGCTCGCCTTCATTTTTAATTTTTCTAAATTTCTCTGCAATGTCACCTTCTCAACTGATACTTAATATTGAATCCATTTTGTTTTTATAAGAAAAAAATTTCTCATCAGTTGCGGCTAAACCTGGCCCCCAAATACAAAATTTCTTATCAGTTTCAGCTAAACATGACCCCAACTACGAAAAGTTCTTATTAGTTGCGGTTTAACCTGACCTCAAATACAAAATTTCTTATCAGTTGTAGCTAAACATGACCCCAAAGACGAAAATTTCTTATCAGTTGCGTCTAAACCTGGCTCCCAAATACAAAATTTCTTATCAGTGCTAGCTAAACATGGCCCCAAATACGAGAATTTCTTATCAGTTGCTGTTAAACCTGACCCCAAATACAAAATTTCTTATCAGTTGCGTACACATTTTAATTTCATCATATTAGGAAATATGAAAATTAATTTTCATCGTCTGTGGTTAATCTCATATGGTTATATTATATATATTTATATTAGAAGATAATAACAATGAAGATAAACATTTAGATGTAGATCGTTAAAGTTGAAAGAAGTTAAAAATGTTTTATATTCAACAGATTTATTCTGAAGAAAAATATTGTGTGTGTTATGCAAAATGGAAGCATTTCACTTTAATGAATTATGAGATTTACATGAAGAATCTGGAGGTGTATCTAAGACCAGTTCTTGGAATAAGAACTTTAAAATTAAGCATACCTCAAGGACGTGGAGTAGATACTTTAAGTTCGCTATCTTCAACTGTATTTGAATTTGATATTAGCCAACATGTTCAAATTGAAGTCCTTGGCGGTTTTATTACAATTATGGGACAAACTTTTGATGGTGCTGAACCGAAATGGGGAATCAGTAAAGTTAATTTTCACCCAGCATGTGAGTTTACTGACTTTGAGTCAAATCCTACGGAATGGTTACCTGGCGCTCAACCGGATATTAAAAAAGTGCATCATGGTACTACCATTACAAACGACAATTCTCATAAAATCCGTTATCAAAGAGATGCTGAAAATATGGGTAACAGTAGTGAGAGTGGCAGTAACAACAACAACAACTTACTTACTTACTTGGGTGGCCATAACAACCCGTTACCGGGTTACGGCCGACCTCAAAAGCTCTCTCCAGGCGCCTCTACTTTGCGCGCGCCTTCTCCAACATTCACACCAAGCGTGGATAGGGTTTCCTCGGCTTGGTCTTTCCATCGGAAGCATGGTCTTCCTCTTCGTCGTCGCCCAGCGGATTCCGCATTAAACACCTTTTTCGCCGGAGCTTCTTCGTCCATACGCACAACATGTCCCAGCCAGCGCAGACGTTATATAGTGATGCGCTTGACTATGTCAATGTCAGCGTAGAGCTCGTACAGTTCGTGGTTCATTCGAATACGGTAGTCGTCGCCGACGTGAACAGGACAGAAGATTTTGCGAAGAATTTTTCTCTCAAATACCCTAAGCGTGGCTGCATCAGTCTGCGACACAACCCATGCTTCTGCGCCGTAAAGTAGCACGGGTAAGATGAGCGTCTTGTAGAGTGTCAGTTTTGTCGGGCGAGAGAGGTCTCTACTACTCAATTGCTTACTGAGACCATAGTAACACCTATTAGCAAGAGTTAGTCTTCGCTTTATCTCCAGGCTGACATCGTTTTGAGTATTCACGGCGGTGCCAAGATAGGTGAATTCCTTGACAACTTCGAAAGTATAGTTGTTCGCAGTAACAAAGGATCCAATACGCCGCGTTTCCCTGTTTGTGGACAGCATATACTTTGTTTTGCCCTCGTTCACCGTCAAACCCACTTTCGCTGACTCTTTTTCGATAGCAGAGAACGCACCAGTAACATCTCGCTTACAACGTCCAATGATATCAATATCATCGGCATATGCAAGGAGCTGGACACTTTTGTAGAAAATAGTGCCATTACGATGTACACTGGCTCTTCGCAACACCCCTTCCATCACAAAATTGAAGAGGTTGCAGGATTGTGGATCGCCCTTTCTGAAACCTCGTTCGGTATCAAATGGTTCGGAGAGGTCCCTTCCTACTCTGATGGAGCTGGCTGTGTTGCTCAACGTCATTCTGCAAAGCCGCACCAGCTTCGCAGGTATACCGAAATCAGACATGGTGGCATACAGGCAATCCCGTATCGGGCTATCGAAAGCTGCTTTAAAATCGATAAAGAGATGATGGGTATCGATCTGTTTTTCGTGGGTTTTTTCCAGGATTTGACGTAGTGTGAAGATCTGGTCTATGGTGGACTTACCAGGTCTAAAGCCGCACTGATAAGGCCCAATCAGTGTGTTGACAAACGGCTTAAGTCTTTCACACAGTACAGTCGACAGGACCTTGTAAGAGATGGCAAGAAGACTGATTCCCCGGTAGTTAGCGCAGATTGTCGGGTCACCTTTCTTCAGTACAGGACAAAGGACACTGAGATTCCAATCGTCGGGCATGCTTTCAACTAGCCATATTTTGCAGATGAGTTGATGCATACACACTATCAGCTCATCGCCGCCGGTCTTGAACAATTCAGCAGGCAGGCCATCGGCACCAGCCGCTTTGTTGTTCTTAAGTCGTTGGATCACAACTCGTACCGCGTCATGGCTAGGTGGTGGTACGTCCACACCATCGTCGTTGATTGGTGGCATCGGGTTAATTTCTCCAAAGGCGGGATTGGTGGAGTCATCGCCAGCAAGCAGCTTGGAAAAGTGTTCCCTCCATAATCTCAGTGTACCCTGCGTATCCGTTACCAGATTTCCATGTTCATCTTTACAGGTTTATGCTCCGGGCTTGAAACCTTGGGTCAGACGCTTGACTTGTTGGTAAAATTTTCGAGCATCATTCCTGCCCCGTAACACTTCGAGTTTCTCACACTCGTTCCTTTCCTGCTCTCGTTTCTTGCGTCTGAAAAGGCGCCTCTCATCCTTTCTTTTTTCCCGGTAGTTTTCGTGCACGGCTCGCGTTGCTGCTGACTGCAGGGTTCTTTTGTAGGCGGCGTTTTTCACTGCAGTAGCTTCGCGACACTCCTGGTCATACCATTGATTTCGCAGCAGTGGGCGTCGGAAACCAATGACTTCCTCAGCGGCAGAGCGCATGGAGCGAGATATATGCGCCCAAAGTCCACCGGCATCATCGGGTAGAGAGTCAGGTTGAAGGAGCAGTTCTAAGGGGCGAGCGGAATAGGCTTCGGCCGTCCGATGTGATTGCAGCATAGCGACGTCCAGCTTTCGTTGCGTACCAGAGCGTACATCCTTTGCATTGCACAGCCGCATGCGTATCTTGGCTGCAACAAGATAATGATCGGAGTCAATACAACAACAACAAAAACATAAATAATGATAAAGATGAGAATATAACATTAATGTAATCTAATCAAAATAATATGGATAAGACTATACCGATAGTACCATCAACTGATCTATAAAATTGACAAATTTAAAAATTTACGTTTCATTTACAATACAACCGTTAACAAGATAACATATCAATCTAATAACTCAAAAATGAAATATAATTTCATCATATTATTGTCATATATTTGTATTGTACAAGTATTATCAGCCGCAATACCTGTTGATTTGAACCAGAATGAATTTGAAAAGACTGAATTTGCTGTAAGGCTACCTAACAATGATCTGGTAAGCATAAAACTGAACTTCAAACTAATGAAATGGGACCAAAATGTAAATAAACCATTGAAAGGAATTTAGGGATTAGAACCTAACCAGACAACAGAAATACCTCCATCATCATCATCTGTAGAAAAGTTTTTCACTGTTCAACAAGCTATAGAAGCATTTAGGCAAGACTTAATACAAAAAGAGAAAAATATATCGGGAATTATTGAAAGTGCACATTGCACTGCACAACCATTTTATAGGCACTTCCAGCTACAATACAAGGATAATATCATGTTGATAATTCGTTGTACATATGATGCCACTTATACTAAAAAAAGTCTTCATATTTCATGTTTTGAATATCGTCAAGTTGAGTTGGAGAGAATTTTGAGTAATGGGGAAATTGAAACTGTAACTGAAGATGATACTACTACATGCTCAAATATGACCTTAATAAATATCAAACAATATAAACAAGATTTAGAAATGGAAATATCATAATTCAAATTTCAAATTTAACAATCAGTAAGTTACTGGTAGTTGATGTGTTAAGAGCCCTTAATTAAATTTCTTAAAAAATGAATAATAAAATCCGAGTAAAAATTTTAGATAATTTTTTAAGTGAAGAAAAACTATTATCGTCAGAACATAAAGCTATTTTAAATAGTTTAAAAATATGGTTAAGCGAATACAGTCTATATAAAAAAATTTAATCAAAACATGGTAATCATTATTCAAATTGTGTATGGCTAAGAGATACAACCTGTGAACCAGATACCTGCAACTGCTCCTATATTGATTAAAAATGGCATGAAGCAATAGATATAATGAATTTTTATTATGATTTAAAAGTTCAAACTATGTCATCTCTCGTACAGTCGTGATTGGAACCGCAATAAGAATGTTAGAGAATAGAATTTTGGTTGTAGATGTGCAAGGTTTTTATAGTACGAAGAACTTTATTGTAAAAGAAATAAGTATTTTATTAGATGACTTACAAGCTCAGACGTGTATCATCGAACCTCCTTTTCGATATTCATTATTGTTGGAGAAAAAGAAAGCAACATGTATCTGGCTTTACCGTCATCATCATGGACCAAAGTGGGAAGATGGCGATTCAACTTTATTAAATGTAATAGAATATTTCAAAACTTGTATTAAGAATAAGAAATTTATTGGCTATGCTAAAGGATTAGAAAAAACGTGTTGGGCTAAAAATCTTTTTATGAATGAAACTCTTTTTATAATTTGGAACTTATTCATCTGTAAATGCTTGTAAATATCATGAAAATAAAAACAATATGTGTTCTGAAAAAAATGTATAACTATTAATGAAATTTATAAAATTACATATAAATAAAGAAAATAAACCCTAATTTTACTTTTCTTTTTAAATACCAAAACAATCATAAATTACCTTTCATTCTTTATTCAATACTTATGATGTCAATAACAATCTCTTTGAGTGGAAATACATACATTCTGGTTGGAAAATATTTTCCGCTAATCGAACTACCAGGAAGATATGTTTGCGGACTTATTGATTTTGTAGCATTCAATTCTACTTATACCTAACGTGTTTTGTTAATTTTGTTAATTTGGAAAAATGCAGATATCTCGAGTTTGCAATAAGGAAATGATATTCAGTTTACGACATTCTCTTAAGCAAATAACAGTACATTAAAAATGATGTAACACGGGATCGGCAGCAAAATAATATGGGGTGATTTTGCAACTTTAAAGTACAATATCGGAATTTTTTCATTTTTTTCCGGTCAATTTTGAATTTTTTTGTAAGAAAAAGAAGAAAAACTAATCACGAATTCGAATTCCCCGATTGATGGTTACTGTTCTAAATAAAAAAAAAATTAGAATCACCTTAATATGCAAATTTGTCGACTCCAATTCGAAAAAAATCAGGTCTGTTAATTTAGAAAAATGCAGATATCTTTGTTTTCAAATAAGATAATGATATGCGGTTTCGGCATTCATTTAAGGGAATATCAGTTCATTAAAAATTATGTACCATGGGATCGGTGGTAACATAATATTTGAGGTGTTGGAGCTAGAAAGTGGAAAATCGGTACTTTTTTACTTTTGTCCGATTAATTGTCAATTTTTTTGTAAGAAAGGAAGAAGAAGAAGAAAAATCAATCACGGATTTGAATTTTCCGATCGAATGTTTCCCGAAAACCATACCCACTTTGTTGAAAAATTTTATAACCTCTACAACTTGCAGCATTTTTTAAATCAAGATTTTTGAAAATGGGTTGTTTACTTAAAACAGAGGGCGCTAATCCAGTTTTCAATATTAACCTTAATCCTAGTAATGGGGATTGTCCAGACATATAAGGCTATTGTAATCCGCTGACACATCGTAAAAAAATCAAAAAGTTTTTTTTTTTTGAACCGCTCTACTGTACAATATGTTATCTTTAAGAAATTTTTTCAAAATAAGACTTGAATAAAAATATTTAATTTGTTTCTTTATTATTCTTTGTTAAAATTTTTATTACAGTTTGGATAGAGAAAATATACATTGTAATAAAAAATTTTTTAAATTTTTATATTTATCCTGAAAATAAAAGAGAAAAAGAAGAAAACACCAGCCACTATCCCGCTCCTGGAATTCCTCAAGCTTCTTGAGGATAACATCCTATACGTTGTCTTTAAACCAAGTCTTGAGATCGGTTTCTTGAAAGATGGGAACATTTTTTGTGTTCATGAATTTTTCCTCAAAAACCTCCTCATCTGCCTTGATGATGTGAAATTCACCGCAGAATACTGTATTCACTTTAACAATCAACTCTTTTCTCAAGGATTTTTTTATTTTGCGTTGGAAAACTGCAGCACAATCCTCCAGAAAATTTTTAGGGTCTTTATGAGAGAGGTTCACAATAAAACCTGTACGTATCCTGCAAAATAGAAAACAAATGATTTAAATGAAATGAATGAATGAAAGTCTCAAAGAAAATCTTACTTACCGTCCACCAAAAACTGACTCAACATCCTCCCACTTAACACGTAGTGATCTCCAGTTTGCCCAGTTCTTGGTTCGTGAAAGGCCAGCACCAGTAGTTCTATGGAGGAACTTGAGTGTGGTCGGGGTGTAACCTTTGACGATACTCAAGGCACAAGTAATCTTTTGTTTCTCGCCTGTAGTTCTTGCATTCCTCAATTTTTCTGGAGGTTTCGCTTAGCTTTAGTGCACTCTTTAAAACTACACTTTATAACTTCATGATTATTTTTAGCATTCTCAAATGTCATCTTGGATTTTAAAACAATATTATCACTTTTACCCATCGTTATTACAATTTTCTTTTTTCAAACTTTGAGAGGTTGGCAGCACAATCAAAAATGAACTAATTATTTTAAAAATAAAGTTCATGTATTATCAGCGCTCTGCTCAAAATTTTTATTTTTGTGTTGTGCCACAATACAACGCTGACCTAAATGCACTTGCCTACGGCTTTGTTTACATTTTACCATGTGCCCACCAACTCTTATCAGTTTGCTTACATTTTGACTAACGTACCGGCTTATCGCTTCCCAACCGGCTATAAGCCCACCATGCCGGTTTGTTTACAATTTGGTGTACCGCCTTATCGCTAACAAACACACACGCACACTCGTCGACATGTCGCTTTGGTTTCGTTTACCCCCCGGGCCCCGGTTCCGCCGCCACTGCCTCTGCCACCGCTCTAGGTCAATGGTTACTACACTGCTGCGGTTACTACCAGCTTATCGCTATACCCTACATTTGTATTGCCGGCATATTAAATTCTGAATTTTCGTGAAAATATATCCCCTTACAAAAATCCATACGATTTTGATCCAGAACCGGCGCATTATAACTACTAGTATGTCGACATATGTATATTCTTCTTACAATACAAGTTCATTAAATACAGTTATTTGTTCACACAATAAATATGACGGTTATTTCTGCTTAATTAACTCGAATACTTTTTTTTTAGAGATGTGACGGTCTTCCAGCAAATGAGCAATGTGTCTAAATGAAATGAGTTATAAGGTGCGCTTCATATTTATAAGACACCTTAGAAGCTTTTAGAAAAACTTAAAATAAGTATGCTTGTACATTTGCAAAAATTACTAAATTTATATGAAACGTCAATCAGAATATTTACTTCGGCTTGGAATAATTTTTTGTTAGGTAACGGTACTTTACCGTTATCTTACATGCGATTATTTCAAACGCATCTAATTTTGAGTCATTTTCACCGCGTCATATTTATCAGACACCCGGCGTTTTTTAAGTAATAGAGAGGTAAGTAAATGAATATTCCCTGGTAAATTATTGCCTATCCTCCAATTTTGTCAAGATAATGCCAAGTGGAAAAGCTTTAAGTGAATTTGATAAAAGGGAGGGCATTCAACAATGATGGTGTAACAATAAGCGTCATTGCGAGAAAATTAAGCCGTAGTAGATGTTTAATAAATATTTTTTTGAATGACGAAGATGGATATGGAAAAACTAAAAGACTTACTTACTTACTTGGGTGGCCATAACAACCCGTTACCGGGTTACGGCCGACCTCAAAAGCTCTCTCCAGGCGCCTCTGCTTTGCGCACGCCTTCTCCAATCATTCACACCAAGCGTGGATAGGGTTTCCTCGGCTTGGTCTTTCCATCGGAGGCATGGTCTTCCTCTTCGTCGTCGCCCAGCGGCTTCCGCATCAAACACCTTTTTCGCCGGAGCTTCTTCGTCCATACGCACAACATGTCCCAGCCAGCGCAGACGTTGAATAGTGATGCGCTTGACTATGTCAATGTCAGCGTAGAGCTCGTACAGTTCGTGGTTCATTCGAATACGGTAGTCGTCGCCGACGTGAACAGGACCGAAGATTTTGCGAAGAATTTTTCTCTCAAACACCCCAAGCGTGGCTGCATCAGTCTGCGACACAACCCATGCTTCTGCGCCGTAAAGTAGCACGGGTAAGATGAGCGTCTTGTAGAGTGTCAGTTTTGTCGGGCGAGAGAGGTCTCTACTACTCAATTGCTTACTGAGACCATAGTAACACCTATTAGCAAGAGTTAGTCTTCGCTTTATCTCCAGGCTGACATCGTTTTGAGTGTTCACAGCGGTGCCAAGATAGGTGAATTCCTTGACAACTTCGAAAGTATAGTTGTTCGCAGTAACAAAACATGGAAAAACTAAAAGATCTGGTAGAAAAAGAAAGTTGATCGCACGAGATGAGGCCATTATAAGGCGAAAAGCAAGTAATTCTTGCATAAATGCCACTCAACTCCAAGCAGTAGTTTCAACCACAGTTTCGAAATCGACCGTTCTTCGAATGCTAAAACGAAGTACGGAAACGGAGGCCACACTAAATAAAAAACAATTATTTTCAAACTTAATTGCATTTGTTTTACTTAAAAAACGCCGGATGTCTTATAAATATGACGCGGTGAAAATGACTCAAAATTAGATGCGCTTGAAATAATCGCATGTAAGATAACGGTAAAGTACCGTTACCTAACAAAAAATTATTCCAAGCCGAAGTAAATATTCTGATTGACGTTTCATATAAATTTAGTAATTTTTGCAAATGTACAAGCATACTTATTTTAAGTTTTTCTAAAAGTTTCTAAGGTGTCTTATAAATATGACGCGCACCTTATTTATTCAACAAATTTTTGGAAAGACACCATTCACAAAAAACAGTTTATTTGCAAATATCTTTTCATCACAAATATATGGGAATAAATTGAGCATCTCTTCCAGACTCTGATGATTTCATTTTTGAGTTTTTTTAACGTTTGATCCGCAAAGTCACATAGTTTTTTAATTTCATAACAAATTTTTGCACAAAACTTTTTTTAATTTATATTATATGTAACAGCAATATCAAAAAATTCATTAAGAATCATCTCTGCCTTAGGCCCAACATAAATATTTTTGTCGTCAGCGAATATATCGCCACCTAACATCAAGAAATTAAAAATCAAGTTTTTGATTGATTATTATGTATTTGACTAAACTACAAGATCCTATAAAATTTTTAAATTTATGTTCAATAATAGCGATTTTATTAACGAAATTTAAAAGGCTGTAACAACATGTGCCTGAATCTTATATAGTAAATACATAGTAGGTGTAAAACACTTGCTTTGACTCTTTTCAATCTTTTACATATGAAATTCATAAAAGTTTTTCTTCTCATTATTTAATGAATTAATTTCATAAATGAATGTCATAAATATCCAGTAAAAAAAAATACAAAAATAAAACACGTTTTTAAAAATTTACTAAAAAACTTAAAATTTTAGTTTTGGCGAAAGACACTAGTAATCCAAAAACATTTCATATTTATGCTTAACCTTCGTTTTAAATAATGCACAAACGTTTCAACGCTGTTATGTACGTTATTTTGTTCCAGAAAAAAACAAATCCAAAAGTTCGTAGCAAACATAGCACGAAAGACATGAGAAAAAAATTTCCTTTCGAAATAAATCTCACGTTGCGTTTTAAGCAAGATTGGAAAAATGTTTTCTAAATATAAAATATATTTCAGTAAGCAAGGTTTTTGCTTCTCCTGTAAAAAACTAAAAAGTGTTGTTGCATATTTCTGGATGTTAATTGACGATATTTGCTGTCTTTTTTTATATCAAAATCGTTTAAATTATTTACGTAAATGAATTGTTTTTAACAAAATTGTGCAGTGCTATTAGTAAATAGCTTCTGACGGCACGCAGCAGTTTGTAAAATTTGAGATTTTCACTCTGAAATTTTTTGTTCAAATTATTTGTCAATCTCACTATGTATGATATTAAGTGAAAATATACTTATCGGGTCAAATTTAAGTTTTCGGAAATATTAATATTCAAATCCGAACTAACATCAAGTTTTCTGAGTAGAAAATAATGCTGAAGTGGTCCACTGTTCTAATATTCGAAAAAAAAAATAATGGATACCATAGTAAAATTTTCAAGTGCCAAAAATTTCTGTACCATTTGGCACCAAAGTGCTCGTTTTGGAAGCACTAACTAGGGGTCATGCACACAAGCGATGTTACATGTGAGATTGCGATTTAAACAGGTAGTTTGATTTCTGTCAAGCCGTTTATCAGATATTATATTCCTTGGCATGAAAACTCTAGAAAGCACTTTCATGTTTGATATTGTGTCTGGTGTTATTTAAAGTCCTGTCTGTACTTTTCAGGCTTGTTGACTCTAAAGATCCTCCAAGAGCACTTAGGTCTTTTGTGCCTTTTTATTTGAAAACGGTTCGAAATAATTTTGCATCTAATGATCCTGTCTTTATAGCTTTAAAATTGGTTAATGAGATAAATTGAAATTTTAATTTTCTCAATTTCAAAAAATGCCATGAAAACTTTATTAACCCTCAGATCAGCGGTAAGTTTTGTCCCGCTAAACAAGCGGTAAGGTCCCTAGGGATCTCAAATCAAATATACTGTTTTCTTAGTATTCCAGTGTGATTTGATGGTTGAAAAAAAACCTAAATAAATACAGAAATATGAATTATAGTATACAATAGGTTATGAAAAAGAAAGGTGAAAATTTGTTGGAGCTATTATATTTTTATTACTATACCAATTTTATTTGGCAACTTATAATTATTAAATTTAATGTAAACATTATTGTATAGCTTAGATTGTTGAACAAGTTTGGCACGGATATAATTGCGTAGAGTGTTCACCACAAACGGCTTTATTGCAGGAAAAACAGGTGCAGCTCCTTGTAACAACCTGAAAAATTGAAAAACAAATGATTTACTATTTTAGTTTTTGTTTTAACATTAAATTTTATTTTACCTTAACATCAAAAGCGTTCATAGCATCTCGTATTTTGGGAAAGCGCGTTATACGTTGATTAGTAGCCCGCGTTTTTCAATGTTTAGCAATGCTAATTGTTTCGTACGTAATTTCAAAAACGAATCAACATCTTTTGTCTGATTTTTGCGAAGGCTTAATTTCATCGTTTATTATGAAAGCGGCCAATGCAGCAATATCGATCATATTATAAAAAAATGCCAGTGGCCAACGATTTGTTGAACGTTTGCATGAATAAGTGCCAAGCATTTGTCTACTCCAGATTTATGGGCATTGTAGTCCAGAATGACTGCTGGTTTTCGCTTATCGGTTTCGATATCTATTTCCATGATCAAAGAATGAAAAATTGTCCATGAACTGTTGCACAATGGCCCTACTTTGCTGCTGGCATAATTTACAACGTTATGAGCACGAATATCCGCAACTTCCGATGTCTATATCTCCGTTACCAGATTCGAGCCACTTTTTTCTAATATTATATTTTTTTATTTTTTACCCTCTATTACCCCTTAAGTAAACTTAATCCAATAATTCAGTTACCAGAGGATTTTTTTGTTTTTGGAAACCAGTTTTCCGTTGTTCTTGTTGTTGTTGTTGCTGCTGCGGATGTTGTCATTTCCCTCCATATTTTAACCTGTAATTTTAATTCAAAACTATGAATATTAAGTTTTTTTTCGAAAATTAAGATGGCCGTTAGGTTGTAAATTGTGAAAGAGGTTGAAAAATTAGAAAAAAGTTGAATGAGGTCAAAAAAGTCGAAATAAATCGAAAGAGGTTAACAATATGAAACATGTTGAAAAATTAAGAGTTAAAAAAGTTCAAGCTGACTGATTTAGGGTTTTTATAGATTTTTTTTAAGTCATATTTTTCAAATAATATACAGTGAAATTCCCCATTACGGACAGCTCCAATAACCGGACACATTTTAGCAACACTCACTTTTCATTAAATTTTCCATACAAAATTAATTCCGATAGCCGGACGCTCCAATAACCAGACGCGGACACTATATTCTATTAAATAAAAAGATAAATTTTTTGAGTGAAAATACACTTTAATGTCAAATATTTATTTTTCAAAAATTGATACAATTGTTTCGATGCAATAGCATCATCATCAGTCAATCGCTTAATTTCAACTAAAGAGACCAAACAAACAATCATGTTTCCGAAGTGTCAGTATTAAAAAAAACCAAAGATAAAAACCAACCAATAAACAATGTAAAATAAAATAAACAATAAACTTGTACTGAACAAAAGGAAATATGAATAAAACAATAACAGTAATCAATAGCTTCTAATTACGAATATGCAATTTATGTTTTTAAGAGTTTAAATAAACTAGAGAATAATGGCCCGTTGTCTCTATTTAAGCAATTGGATTTATTTAAAAAAATATGGATTGACTCCAATATATTTAACTTATAATAATGTTGCACGCTTTCAACTAATTTAAAATCTTCAAGTGAAACTGAATGTCCCTCGTTTATAGAATGTTCAGCAATTGCGCTTCTATGTGGTTCGTTTTTAGATACACATTTAATATGTTCTTTAGCTCTTGAAAGAATTTCACGTCGAGTTTGACCAATATATACGCAATTGCATCCTTCTTTTTTGCATTTGAAAGAATAAATTCCTGGTCTTTCAAGTGGTGGAACAGCATATTTTGTTGATTTTAATAAATTTGTTACTTTATATATTTTACTCGTCGGTACCAAAAGTATGTTCGAATTCTTGAAGAAGTGATTTATTTTTCCATACAGCTGTGCGTTATAAACCATTGAACATCGTTGATTTTTGAATTTTATACAAGAAAGCGTAGTAATATTTCTTAAATTTTTCTTTTTTAATTGTGACTTTATCAAATTGTCGATTAACTCTCTAGTATATCCGTTCTGTTCAGCAATATTATAAATGCGACGTTTTTCTATTTCAAATTTTTCTGTGGATAATGGGATGTTGCACATACGGAAAATCATTGAATTAAACGCAGAATTTTTATGCATTTGATGGTGATTAGATTCAACAGTAATGAAACGTTCAGTACTTGTTGGTTTTCTGTATATATCAAATACAATCTCGTTATGATCATTTCGTTCCAACAAAAGATCCAAAAATGGTAAAATACCATTTTCTTCCAATTCGACTGTGAACTTTATATTTGATGAAATTCCATTTATCAAAGATAAAATCTCGTTCAAATTTTCTTTTTTCACTACTGCAAAAATATCATCAACATATCGCAGCCATATTTTTGGAAATAGCTCACTTTTTTGTAGTTGTTCTTCAAGTGAATTAATGAATAAATTGCAAATGAAAGGAGAAAGTCTATTTCCCATCGCCATACCATCGATTTGATGATAGTAATTTTCTCGGAATTGGAAATAGTTCATTGTAATGCAAGCCTTAGTTAAATCGAATAGTGCATCAGCCTCTAATTGGTTTAATTTTTGCTTGTCAAGACAAATCCTCAAGCAATTTATTGCTTTAGAAACAGGGACACTCGTGAAATACGAAGAGATATCAAAGGATACCATGATCTCATCATTATGAATTTTTGTATCTTTTAATCTCTCAACTAATTGTAATGAATTTTTTATTGAGAATTGATCGAAGCTTTTCAATAATGAAAATCGCTGACAAAGCCATTTTGATAATTTATAACCAGGCGCATCAATGTTACTAACAATTGGACGGAATTTTTCACCAGTTTTATGGATTTTCGGCAAACCATAAATTCTTGGAAGCTTAGTATAACTGGGGTAAGTTTGTAACTTCAATGAATATCCAAATAAATCAATGTACATATTTGTTTATTGTTTCGATAACCAATTTATTCATTTTATTCAAAGGATTACGTACCTTTTTATATGGCCCCTCTTTAATCAATTTTTCAACTGTCCCATTATAATCATCTTTATTTAAAACAACAACACTATTACCTTTGTCAGCTTTGGTGATATAAATGTTTTTCTTGTTCAGTGAAACAATTGTGTTATAAAAATTATTCGAACTTTTTGTCAATTGCTTATCCAGTTGAATTGTTTTTTTATCTGCTAGAGTTTTTTTAAATATTTTTGCAGTAGTGAAAAAAGAAAATTTGAACGAGATTTTATCTTTGATAAATGGAATTTCATCAAATATAAAGTTCACAGTCGAATTGGAAGAAAATGGTATTTTACCATTTTTGGATCTTTTGTTGGAACGAAATGATCATAACGAGATTGTATTTGATATATACAGAAAACCAACAAGTACTGAACGTTTCATTACTGTTGAATCTAATCACCATCAAATGCATAAAAATTCTGCGTTTAATTCAATGATTTTCCGTATGTGCAACATCCCATTATCCACAGAAAAATTTGAAATAGAAAAACGTCGCATTTATAATATTGCTGAACAGAACGGATATACTAGAGAGTTAATCGACAATTTGATAAAGTCACAATTAAAAAAGAAAAATTTAAGAAATATTACTACGCTTTCTTGTATAAAATTCAAAAATCAACGATGTTCAATGGTTTATAACGCACAGCTGTATGGAAAAATAAATCACTTCTTCAAGAACTCGAACATACTTTTGGTACCGACGAGTAAAATATATAAAGTAACAAATTTATTAAAATCAACAAAATATGCTGTTCCACCACTTGAAAGACCAGGAATTTATTCTTTCAAATGCAAAAAAGAAGGATGCAATTGCGTATATATTGGTCAAACTCGACGTGAAATTCTTTCAAGAGCTAAAGAACATATTAAATGTGTATCTAAAAACGAACCACATAGAAGCGCAATTGCTGAACATTCTATAAACGAGGGACATTCAGTTTCACTTGAAGATTTTAAATTAGTTGAAAGCGTGCAACATTATTATAAGTTAAATATATTGGAGTCAATCCATATTTTTTTAAATAAATCCAATTGCTTAAATAGAGACAACGGGCCATTATTCTCTAGTTTATTTAAACTCTTAAAAACATAAATTGCATATTCGTAATTAGAAGCTATTGATTACTGTTATTGTTTTATTCATATTTCCTTTTGTTCAGTACAAGTTTATTGTTTATTTTATTTTACATTGTTTATTGGTTGGTTTTTATCTTTGGTTTTTTTTAATACTGACACTTCGGAAACATGATTGTTTGTTTGGTCTCTTTAGTTGAAATTAAGCGATTGACTGATGATGATGCTATTGCATCGAAACAATTGTATCAATTTTTGAAAAATAAATATTTGACATTAAAGTGTATTTTCACTCAAAAAATTTATCTTTTTTATTTAATATATTTGTCAAATAGTCCTCCGTAAAAATTTTATCTTCCTACTATATTCTATGTCGTTTTGATTAAAATATCTCTTTTAAACGGACATTAATACGAATTGTATTAAATTTGATCTACTTCCCCTTTTTATAAATTTTAATTCGATCTTGTTTTGTAAGAAAATATTTTGGCGGTTCCCCTAATAATGCGAATTTACACATTTATGCATGTCAAAAATGTTGAGTAGATTTGAACTTTTTCGTTCATTCTGTGAATAAGTGTGGTACATTTTGGTTGCTTAGTTTGTGTTACTCGTTTTTTTAACAACTCAGAGCCGTAAAATGGCTCTAAAAAAATAATGTACTATTCCTCGCGCATAACCTTATAAGATTCTTGCTCTTTAATTTGAAAAATGCATCGGTGGTAAATCCTCTAAGGAAGGCTCATAGTTTTGTTTTGTGCAAACATTGCTGGAGAGAAAGAGCTGATTTTGGTCGTGGGTAAAGCAGCTCGCCTTTGACCATTTAAAGAGCTTCCAATTATTTGTGGTAAACCTTAGGATGAATTCTATCTACTTCGCCTAGTTCAATTAAAAAAAATTTGGCTTATTAGGTTAGCGAGCCCCGCTGTAAAAGGCGAGTGCGCCGATATTGAGTTCAAGCTAAAATCTGAATTTATTATTTACAATCTTACTTATTTATACAAAATAAACCGGTATTTCATAACACTATTTTTTCCGTTATTTTACCATAACTCCTCCTCCATTTAGATATCCCCGCTGATCACTAATCAATTCCAAATTTTGGTTGCATCAGCATTCTAATTTTTAGTACGTAAAATTCTATTAGCGAAAAAGAGTCACAACGAGAATTGACTTCAGTTCCGATGTTCCCCGCCTTGAAATACTGCATAAGGGTGTTTTCTTACCACATGGATTTTTGTTGTTATTTTAAATTAGATCGGTTGAGGTAGTCAGTGGCTTAGTCTTGAATGCACAAAGCCATTGACGTATGAGTGTAGCCTAAACTGCATTTAGTTGTTGTGCGAGTGGCGTTAGCGACACGAGTACAAAAAAGAAACAAGTAAAAAAAATAAATGCAGTTGTTGGTGTCATAAATTTTAATTTTCATTGGTTGACCAAAAATGTCTTAGAATTATTTTTGTTTATTTTCGATTTCCGTAAATCAAGAATAAAAATGTGAATTTGAGTGGTTTTAATTTACTGTGAAAGATATGAGTTAAATTAGTGAAATTTGGTGGGAACGTATGATTTGTTTAATTCTTTACTATGGAAAATAGAAGAAGGTGTTAGTGGTGGTTATGGTGATTATGTAAGTTCACTACACCCTAACCCTTAAGTCAAGGTTTACACGAGGAAACTTTTTCGGCAAAGTTTCCTTGTTTGTAGGCAAGAGGGGAAAAACGAAAGGGACGAGGTAAAAAATTTGTCATATGTTGCAAACGCGAAACGAAAATCAGAAAAAAGAATGGACAAGAATTTGTCTCTCAGACTTTCCTCTTGTAAACGTCGACTAAGCGAAAAATTATATCTGGAGATAATTTTCAAGATGGTGGAGTATTGGCAAAATAATATACGTTATACTTATTAAAATTGATAAACTTTGTTTGATATAATAGCTTAATTATTGTTATTATGTATGTTCAATATTGAAAAATTTAGTTTATTATAAATTTTATATTAATTAATTAAAAGTTTTAATTTATAATTATGTTTTAAAGATTTTATATAAATTTAAAGAAACGAATTTTAATTTATAATAATTGTTTTAAAGTAAAAATTTTAATTTATAAATATTATTTAAAGTAAAGATAAAAATTTAATTTATTAATTATTTTAAATGGAATTTTTAAATTTATAATTACTATTTTTAATTCAAAAAATAGTTTAATTATTTTATGTTATTTTTTATATAGTAAAATAATTGATTATTTTATTTTACAAATTTTTTCAACATATTGTTGTGAAAAGCTTTTAAGTGCTTATTTATCTCTATTATTGAATTAACTCCTTGTCTTTCCTTTATTTCGTATGGACCTTTGTATGGACTTTGAGATTTCTTTCTGTTTTCTAATTTTACAAATACAAGGTCTCCTATTTTAAAATCTGAAGGATTTACATTTAAGTCGTAAGTAGTTTTTCTTTTGTTTTTTACTACTTCTATAAGATTTATTGCTTTTTCTATTGAAGTCTTTAACCTGATTTTTAGTTCATTGGAATAATCTTCTAAGTTATAGTGTTTTGTTTCTTCTTTTGTCAAATCAGTCGGAAATGATGGTAATTTACCAAAAATAAGTTCAAATGGTGTGTAGTTATTGTCTACGTGTGGGGTAGAATTGTACGCGAAAGCATAGTATGGTATCCATTTGTCCCATTCGAAGTCGCCGGCAAAGGATAAAAGGTATTCATTTAACGTCCTATGGTTTTTCTCAATTGAACCAAGTGTCTCGTGGTGGTAGGGAGTAGAACATTTTTGCTCTATTTTTAATAGTTTACATACGTTGTTCATTAATTCATTGTCAAATTCTGTCCCTCGGTCGGATTTTAATATTTTAAAATAACCATATTTTAAAATCAATTGTTCTACGAGTGTTTGTGCAATTGACCTAGCGTCTTTGCATTCAATAGGGTGGGCAATAACATACTTCGTAAGTTTGCACTGCATCGTAAGTATGTAGCGGTATCCATTTGAAATCTTAAGTGGTCCTACTGTGTCGATGGATATTGTTTGAAAACTTGTGGTTGGTGTGTCCGTTATGGTCATACTTTCTTTAATGTGTCTCGTTTGTTTATTTTGAGTACACTTTTCACATCCGTTTACATGGTTTTTGACCATTTGCCGCATGTTTTTCCATGTGTAGCGCTGTCTCAACTTTGGTACTGTTTTACGAATTCCTAAGTGTCCACCCTGGGGTGTGTCATGAAATTCTTGTATTAATTTTTGTTGCATGGTTTTATTTGTTATATTCTTTGTGGGTTCATATATTAACATATTTAGAGATTTATTACTCTTTATTTTCTTCTTTTGCTGCAGCTTATTAAATTTTTTCTTGAATTCATTTTTATCAAGAATCTCAAACATAGCATCATTTGCTTTTAGGTCTAGGTCTTTAATATTCTTTTTATACATAAGAGATGATAGCTTCTCCAAAGTCGAATCTAGATTCGTTGGATTATCGCAACATCGTACTTGTACGATATCATCTGTAATTTCAATACGCGTATTATTTAAATTATTTATAATGAATTCTAATTTTTTCATATTTCTGACGTCAGTTAAAGATGTGCAATCCCATGTGAAAAGTTGATCAGACTCGTTCTGAGATTTGCATTTCTCTTGTTCATTATTTTGTGCTAGCTTCTTTGTAATTCCCCTTGTTATAACCAATGCTTTATTTATTTTTTTATCTTCTTCAGTTGGTATCATTTTTATCAATATTTCTGTATTTATTTGAATACGTGATAGCGCGTCGGCGTTGGTGTTGATCTTTCCTTGTTTGAATTTAATTTCAAAATCATAGTCTGAAACAAGATCCAATCTTATTCGTGTCATTTTTGATGAGGGATTTTTGTGGCTGAATAATGAGACTAAAGGTCTGTGATCAGTCACAACGATAAATTTTCTTCCGTATAAATAAGGTTTGAAAAAATTTATTTCCCAGTCTATCGCAAGTAGTTCTTTTTCGATTACGGGTTTGTTTAAATCATGCTTTTGAAGGGTTTTGCTTGCGTCTTTTCCAATTTCGCCTTGAGATAGGATAGCTCCTAAAGCAAAATTTGAAGCATCAGTCGTTACAATGAAAGGTTTTGTGAAATCTGTATATTGTAAGACTGGAGGTTCAATCAATTTTTGTTTTAGTGTTTCAAAGGCTGATTGGCATTTATCTGACCATATGAATGGTTGATTCTTTTTGAGCAGTGCATTTAGGCATTGTGCAATTGTCGCGAAGTCTTTTATAAATCGTCTGTAGTAGTTGCAAAAGGCTACAAATCGTCTAACGTCGTCTGCGTTTTTTGGTACGGGGTAATTTCTTACTGTGTCATATTTTGAAGGGTCTGTTTTGATGTCTTCTTGTGTTATTAGGTGTTCTAGGTTAACTACTTCGGGTTTCAAAAATTTGCATTTACTAGCGTTAAGCTTTAAATTATATTTTGACAGTCTGTCGAAATCTTCAACGAGATTTTGATTATGATGCTGTAGGCTGCATCCGAAAATTATAATATCGTCTACGTATAAGAAAGCTTCTGAACTTAAACCTGTTAATGCTATTGTAAGCATGCGTTGGAAACTGTTGGAGGATATTTTCAATCCAAATGGTAGTCTATTAAATTGGTAGTGACCGTCGTTTGTTGAAAATGCTGTGAATGGTCTTGACTGTTTGTCTAATCGTATTTGGTGAAATGGTCATGTCTAGTGTAGAAAAATACTGTGCACGTCCTAATTTATCTAAAAAGTCGTCTATTCTAGTCAGTGGAAATTTGTCGTTCACTAATTTTTTGTTTAATTTTCTAAAATCGACGACTAATCGCCATTTTTTAGTGTCATCACTGGCTTTTTTCGGTACTAGTAATAATGGTGCATTGTATGGGCTAGTTGAATGTTCTATGAATTTTTGTAGTAAATCTCCTATTTGTCTGTGTATTTCTTCGTCATGAGCTTGGGGAAGTCTAGTTTTTTATGTATGTTGGTGTGTTATCAGTTGTAGATAGCATTTGAGTGTAAAAATTGTAACCTGTGAGTTGTTCATTTTCTAAGTGAAAAATGTTTTGATATTTTCTAAAAATTTCTGTTAGAGGGTGATTTGTATCAATATTTAATTCTTTTTGTAGTTTCTTGAATCGATCGTCATGTTGTTTATTGTTATTTTTAAGTTTTAGTATTTTTACTTCTTTGTCGTTCGTATTTAGTATTTTGACGTGGCATTTTTCGATAGCAGGAATTATGGTGTTAGCTAAAAATACACCTTCCTGAATTTCTTCATTTAATACTACGCTGTCCTCGTTTAGGTCTATATTGATGGGATGTACTATTTCTGTTCTTGGTGGTATTCTTATGATTCGTATGCGTGTTTGTTAAAGTGTAAAGGTAATACCTTCGTCTGTGTAGTCAATGTTTGTGTTTCGTAGTCTATTTTGCAATTGTGTTTTGAGAAAAAATCTCTGCCTAATATGCCATCTGTTGGGATAGGAAAATTATCTTCTACTGCATGAAATACATGGGGTTCTATACGATATTGGAAATCGAGTTCTAGTCTTATTGTTCCTAGAGTGGAAGTTTCATCGTTAGTTATTCCTCTTAATTTGCATTGATTTTCCGTCATCAATTGTGTTACTTAAATTTTCGAGTTTGCAGATCGATATGTCTGCTTCTGTATCCATAATAAATTTTAAATTTTTGTTTGCATTTTATATTTATATAATTTGTTGTGTTATCCGAAATGTTGAAGATCTATAATTTTGCTGTGTCGGATGATCTTGAGTTTCGATCTCCGAGCGATCTTCATTTTCCTGGTTGTTAGTTTCTGTAACGTATATTCTATTATTGTTACGTTGGTTGTTGAAATTTCTTCTTCCATTGTTATTAAGGGTATTCCTCTAAACGCGAAAACTCGAAAAGCGCGAAAACTCGAAAGTTTTCGAGCTTGCTTTCGGGAACACCCCTATCAATACAAACGCGTAAATGATTGAGCAATGGCAATTTGACAGTTTGATCAGTGTTACCGTTATCAGTGTCACAACAAAAAGAAAAAAATATGTAGAATTAAGTTAATAAATAACAAAACACAAATAAGTAAACAAACAAAGATTCTGAGAATTGCGCTTTTCATATATTTAAAAATCATTCTGTTAAATTTGTGTGCATATTTCTAAGGAAACTTCAAACTGATAGCAAATTATTTCGACAAACAGCAACACTGATTCATTTTCCAACTTTTCGAGGCTACTTGCTCAACTAATTAGCCTCGAAAGTTGCGCAAACTTTTCTTCATACAAATTATTTTCGAGGCTCGAAAATGTGCTTAGTTTTCGCAGTTTACGCAGCTTTCGAGGCTTTTTCGCGTTTTCAGGAATACCCTCATTATTATTTGCATTCCTTTGCGTAAATCTATTGTTGTTGGGATTACCATTTCTACGTATGGAATTATTGTTTGAATTTCTATTTGTATTATTGTTATTATTTTGATATCCGCGGATATTATTGAAATTATTGTTGTAATTTGAATTATTGCGGCTGTAATTGTTGGAAAAACTACGGTTGGAATTGTTATTGTTTCTTTGATTGTTATTGAAATTGTTGTAGCGTTGGTTATTGTTATAACCATTGTTGTTTCTTTGATTATAGGAAGTGTTTTTGAAATAGAGTAATTGGTTGTTTGATTTTTGACATTTCTCTACACGTTTCAAAATTTAGGTTTAACTTTTCAACCGTCCTCAAAATTTTTGGGTGGAAAACAACATTTATGCTTTTTTTTCTTCAAGTTTTCAACTTTTAAGTATAATTTTACATCCTCTACTAGTTGAAATCAATACATATTTACTGATTTCAACCTGAAAGATGAATATCTCGACGCCCAAGTCAATTTTTTCAACTTTTTGGTTAAAATTTTATACTTATTTGGTTGAAAATTTTCAAATTCAAAAAAATTTAACTTCGAAGTTGATTTTTTGAACCAAAAGTATAAAAACTAAACTTCATGGATGAACAAGTCTTACTTTTTGGTTGAAAAATTGTTTTCAACTTTATTTGATAAATTTTCAACCTTAGAAGTTATTTTCAATTTCTGTCATTCTGACGTCAGTTTTTTACATTAAAAAATTTTTAAAGTAAAAAATTTCAATTAAAAAGTGTCAAGTTTCGCTAATGGAACTCAACGGAAGGTTAGTTAGGGTAAATTTTGTGAGCGAGGGAAGGTCAAGATACATGGTCCTGCAAAAGACACGTCAATCTGAAGATTATGCTTTTGAAGATGTCCTAGGTTCGGGTATGTGTACTATTTTAAAATTTGTTTTGAATTTTCGTATATCTACATATATATATGTTACATACATATATGGTATTCTTTGTTTTGTGTAACATTTACACTCTTACACAAAAAAAAAAGGATACCACCGCTATTATGCTAAAATTGTGCAAATTTTTTTTTCTTGTATCCTTTAATAAGACTCAGTTGTGTGTATGCGGTCGCTTGACGTCATATTGTCATTTTCATGAATTTTGCAGTTAGCGTTTAGTGCATCAAGATCTTCAACTAAAGTTGAATTGTTTTTAAAGCTTTTATCATCAATACTTATTGGCTGTTTCTTCCAAATCCCCGTTTTAGTTAATTTTTCGAAAAATATGACTTAAGTACTTTAGTTCTGGAACTAAAAATCATAGTAAACCTACATAAGCCATTTTCTTTTGTAAAATAAACCTAATACTGGTCCTTGGAAGAGACAGCCAATAAGTATTGATCATAAAAGTTTAACAATTTAATTTTGGCTGAAGACCCTGGCTAACATAAAAATATGACGTCAAGAAACCACATGCAGACAACTGATTTCTTATTTAAGCATGTGCAAAAAAAAAATTGCGCTTATCGGTGGGGAAGCCTAAAAACAAATTTTTGAATTGAAAAGTAATCGTAACTATCTAGCTCTGATTGTATAATTTTATTTGTGCAATTTACATGGTTTAGGATTTTATTTTATTTCCTTAAAACTCTCTATAATTGAATTTCAGTTCAGAAGTATACAGAAGATAAGAGTTTCTAATATTTTTCCGACGGTAAGGACGTTCGAATTGCCAACGAGGAAATTGTTCCAATATTACGCCAATTTTGTTATTGCGTTTGCTTTGAGCTAAAATATCATAGTTTAGCTGAAGAGGGAAGTATTAAAGGCCCTGTGGATGTTTCAACTGAAGAAATAACTAAAGAAGTAATAACTATTTTTTTTTAATTTCGACAACATTTTATTCATGTTTATCAATAACCTCAGACTATTGAAGAGTATATTTGTGTAAACGATGGCGTGGAGATTTTGGATTTTTACAAACGCCACAAATTTTTAAATGATAAGAACCGAAAGCAACTTGTAAGAATCCTCACTAAGTGTTTGGTAAAATATTATGGAAACTATCCCAGTAAAAAAGACAAATTGAATTTGGCACAGAAAACCATTGAAATATTTTCGTTTTACAAAAGCAAATCAAAATATTCAGGGGCGGTAAATATTATTGCATTTTGAAATTTCTAAAACTGCAAATATAATTTTTTGGGAACAGTTTTACAATCCTGATAGCAATTCAGGCTATTTCGTCAGTCAATTGAAATTTAGAAATTCAAAACGTAAGCCGTTTTCGGAGGAACCTATAGCAGATCAAAAGCCAGATGATGATTACAATGAAGAACTTGAAGAAGAAGATATAAAATTTTTCACGAACGAACAAATACTCGCAAACAAAAATATGTTGATAGATAAGCTAAAAAAAACTGTTGCAACTCGAAAAAAAGTTCTTAAACTGAGCTTGTCTATCCAAGAAAATTTTCCTTTTTACTTTTTGGATCCTGAGCTGGTAAATATAATCACAGTTTTCTTTTTGTAAATATTTAAACACCTGACAATATTTTTTACTTAGATTTCAATTGATTAGAGATTGAATGATTAGATTCCATATTTTGTTCCCGACTATTGAACAAGACCGCTTTTACAACATTATCTTGAAAATAGAAACCCATGTTCCTGTTGCATTAAATTCAAAAGGATTGAATATTGATTGTATTGAAGGTAATAAATGTTAACTATGTTATGTTAGATTTTGGGATAAAGTAGTTTTTCCTAGGCCAACAAGTTGATTTGCATGCCTGAAAGTATGCAATTTCATTTTAATGCAAAAGTACTGTGGATAGCGAAGCTGATGTCGAACATGTTGGAGGATGTAAATCCTAAGCCGCGGCCGAATACCGCCCACTTGCCCTCACTTACCACTTGATAAGCATACAATGAAATTTATAGTTTTATTGTTTTACTTTGCTACTATCTAGTTTTCACTACCCACAGTGCTTTTTCATTAACATTTGATTGCATATCGTTTGACCTGAAACTAGTTTGGCCGCTAACGTATACGCATATTTAATTTCAGTTTGGAATGATGAACACACACGGAACACACGGAACACGTGAAAAATTTAAATGGAATTTCACTCAGACTATTGACAAATTTATAATCTTTGCAGTTGACATAAATACAAATGAAACAGTGTATTCATTTAAGGAACCCATTATTTTAGCTCGCGGTCAATCCAAAAAATTTATTGATCAATATTACATCGGAGTAGACAGTAAGCTCATTGCAATACCGAGCCACTACAAATTTCAAAACATATTTGGCATTTATTTTAAAATTTTTCATATTTTTAACATAAAATATTGTAACGAGCTCAAAATATTTTTTAACTTTTTCGAAAAATATTTCTATAACTTTTCTCACTGTCTGGGAACGCCTAGAATGCATGAAGTTTGGAATACTTTAGAAGGTTTTGGCAGACAGGAAAGTGCACAATGATTTGCTTCGTTTGCAATAAAATTTTTAAAGACTTTCAATTTTGCGTAAACCATTTAAAATATGTTCACTGTTTAACAGCAGGAAAACAACTTCGCTTACAATGCATTTTCTCAAATCAATGCCCTCGAACGTTTGTAACTTATCCGGGACTTAAAAAGCATACCCTCTTTTGTAAATTCAAAGAAAAGTACTTAAAGCCTAAATGAAATAATGAAGTCACTGATATTCAGAATGATTTGTCATCTGATGTTGATAGTACAATTGCACATACAAATAATGATCACCTTTGTAATGTTAATATTCCAAATGATGACAATTTTAAAACTTTGTTGTTTAATCAGAAAAATATTTTTGATTTGATTTCCTCGTTTCATGTTGCTAACTCAAATATAGACACATTTTATGATGCACTTAAAACCTATCACAAAAACTTATTTTCAGTATTTAATCAAACTCTTTCGACGAACCATAAAAACTTGCAATTACAAATCTTAAACAACTTAGATTCTTTTTCATCAACATATAAAAGAAGACAGGAATTCAAAAATTCTGAACTTTTTGTGTCTCCTGTAGAAATGAGTATTACGCTTCGATGGGAAAAGTTATTCAACAATTTAACAAACCAATTCGATAGCATACAAAAACAATGTACATTTCAATATGTTTCAATAATTAATACTATCAAATGTTTATTTAAAAATGAAAGTTTCAAAAACATTTATTTTAAAAACATTCATGAGTGCAACGATAACAGTATATCTGGATTTTGCTGTGCGAAAAACTGTCAGCAAGAAGAATTTTTTCGTAGCAATACTGACGCAATTAAAGTTGGAATTTATTACGATGATTTCGAAATTGTTTGCCCATTAGGAAGTAAAACATCCATTCATAAAATAGGTGCAATCTATTTCCAAATTTTAAATTTACCATCATTCTGTTTATCAAAACTAGAGAATATACATTTAGCAGCTTTATTTTTTTCTGAAGACATAAAAGACGGCGAGTCTGTTAATGTTATTTGAAAACCTATTTTTAATGACCTTTCACTTTTAGAAAATGATGGGATTGTGGTGAATGAGAAAATACTAAAAGGAACTTTGATAGCAGTTTCTCACGATAATTTAGGTGGCAACACTTTATTTGGCTTTCCAAAGTCATTTTCAAGTGGTAACTATTGCAGGTTTTGTGAACTAAATCACTCTGAAATAAAAACCATTACAAGGGAGGTTCCTGAGAAACTGCATTCATTCCAATATATAATAAATTTGACAAACTCCAATGTAGAAGGATCTACGAGTAAACTACAATTTAATAACATTTTCAATAACTTGCGCCACTATAATTTTATTAAAAATGGAACTGTTGATATCATGCATGATGTTTTAGAAGGGGCAGTGCCATTTGCCTTAAAAATTTTCTTTCTGTACTTGACAGAAAACAGTTTAATTAATATCAACAAAATCAACAACATACTTAACTTCTACAATTATACATATTTAGACATAAAAAATAAACCATATTTAATTTCATTAAAAAAAAAGATCCAAAACATCTATTGGGTTAAATGCAGCCCAAAACTGGTGTTTAATTACATATGTTCCATTTATTTTTAGTGAAT
This sequence comes from Tricholauxania praeusta, assembly GCA_949775025.1. Classification (NCBI taxonomy): domain Eukaryota; kingdom Metazoa; phylum Arthropoda; class Insecta; order Diptera; family Lauxaniidae; genus Tricholauxania; species Tricholauxania praeusta. The sequence goes on from OX459031.1 coordinate 86,029,383, forward strand.
ACAAAAACAAAATTAAAGATTTACGAATTTGGCAATTAATTATGAGCTTAATAAAAATAATGAGAGTAATTTTTGCTGAGAATATACCGAATACCGCATTACATATTTCAGATGATTTGATCGAAGACCATTTAAAACTAATAATTGGTTTAGGTTACAATTTGCTTCCAAAATATCATTTTATGACCCATTACAGCAGAATCATTCGTGAACTTGGCCCCCTTGTTCTAATGTGGTGCATGAGATTCGAAAGCTATCATAGAAATTTTACTAAAATTGGACGGTACATTAATAATTTCTCTAATTTAGCTAAGACTTTAGCTTTAAGGCATCAGGAAAAACAAAGTTACATGTTTAAAACGAGTAATTTTGGTTTAAAACTAGAGCAAGGAAAAAATCAAAAATCAAATATCAAGACTTCCAATCAAAATTTGGACTTGATGAGGCTTATTCAAATTTCGTTTCAATAAAATATTTTGATATAAGAAAGGTTTTTTTATATTGATTGATGGAAATTCTGAACTTCCAGTTTTTTGCAAAATTTCAGAAATTCTTACAAATAAATCAGAATTTGTAATTATTTTTAAAATATACTCAACGACAAACTTCAATAGTATTTACTGTGCTTACGAAGTATTAGAAACAGAAATTTTTGATACAATTAACTACACTGATCTAATCCAAAAAACTTCATTCAATTCTGTCAAATTAGGAACATCAGAATTTATTGTAACTAAAAAAATAATAAACTAGAAAAAAATGTAGATATACATATGTTAAGTATGTACATTATATTACTGTTAATAATATGAATGTATTCATAAGTAATCACATTTTATCTCTAAATAAAAGTTTATGTTTTCAATAATTTACTAGCATATTAATTTAAGTTTGGAAAAATAGCCTGAATAAGTAAGTATAAATGTGTTTCTACTTAGGAAAAATTCAGCTATAAGGATAAGTTTTTTTTAACAAAAAATATTTGTATACTTTTGAAAAAGTAAACTTTTGTGCGAATTTTCAACTCATTGCGTTGAAAAATTCAACTTTGAAAGCAATATTTTCGTCTTCTTTGAGAAACTTTTTCAACTATTTCGAATGAAAAAGTAAACTTTTCTGCGAATTTTCAACTCACTGTGTTGAATAATTCAACTTTGAAAGCAATATTTTCATCCTTCTGAGCAACTTTTTCTACTATTTCGGACGAAAAAGTAAACTTTTGTGTGAATTTTCAACTTACTGCGTTGAATAATTCATCTTTTAAAGCAACTTTTTCAACTATTTTGGACGAAATAGAAATTTTTTGAGAGAATTTTCAACCCAATGCGTTGAATAATTCAACTTTGAAAGCAATATTTTCATCTTTTTGTGCTACTTTTTCAACTATTTCGGACGAAAGATTCAGTTTTTATTTCCATTTTCAACCGACCAGGTTTTAATTTTCAACGAATGAAGTTGAAAATGCCTTATGTATAACGTTTTCAACCTAAATAAGACAAAAGTTTCAACTTTTTTGGAAAGAATGTATATGTCAACTTTAAAAGTTGAAAAATTATACTTAAATTTTGAATCGTGTTGCAGTCATCTTGCTATTGAAAATGAGTGAAATCGGTTTACGGACACGCCTACCGCCCATACTCTATGTATATTTACCCAGGCCAATTTTGAAAAAAGTTTCACCGATTTTGATGAAACTTGGTAATTTTTTGCAAATGAGAACTAAATAAGGATTAGGCTAGGTTTCAAGTTTCCAAAGGATCGTATAGGGGTAACATATATATACATATCAAATAAATCTTCAGTTGCGATGAAAATGGGCGGAATCGAAAAAGTGGGCGTGGCACTTTTCAACCGTTAAACATTTTGATTCCGTATATCTCAAAATTGGCACAAACGATTTTCATAAAAATTTTATAGATTATGGCGCTGAAAGCAGTCATCAATACAAGCTCAGCCACTTTACTGAAAAAACTCGTTGAAAGGCGTGGCACCGCTCATAATATTTAAAAACATAATATTAAAAGAACTAACAACGTTTTCGCTATGAAATTTAATGAGGTAGATATACTTGCTATTACTATAGGTCTCTTATTACAAAGATTTGGTCAAATAGTACCTGTGGGCGTGTTACCTCCCATATAAGCAAAAAACGTTTATTGTTATAGATAGTGTGCTATGAGAGTAATCTTCATAAAATTTGGTGTATAGATATCAGTTACTATAAGCTTTAAAAATAAATGACTTTTGACTGGATTGCATCAGTGGGCGTGGCACCTACCATAGTAGCATAAATTTGTAAGCGGTGTTTTAAGAGATCTATTGCAGCAATTGCTATGAAATTTAGTGTAAGTGGTTCAGTTGCTATAAGATATATCTGAATCAAAAGTGGTTGAAATAGCACCAGTGGGCGTGGCACCTCCCATACAAATAAAATATGGTAAGTGGCATATTTATCGAAATGTGAGAGCAATCATACTAAAATTTGGTGTAAGGGGTTTGCTTATGGAAAGCTATTTCTAGATCAAAACCGGGCTGGATTGTACCAGTGGGTGTGTCACCGCCCTAAATTTTAAACTTAACTGCGGCATATATCGCAAAACTATACAAGCTACTGTGCTAAAATTTATTATGAGGATGTCGATCACGAATATAATTTATTGTACCAAAAGTGGGCGGAATTGGAGAAGTGGGCGTAGCATATGTAAAATTTTTCATTTCTATTCCATTTTTTTCAACATTTATATATATATTCTTTCGAATTTTTCAACCCTTTAACTTTTTGCTATATATCCTTTATGTATATGTTCGACTTTTTCAACCTCTTTCAACTTTCTTCATAAGTTACTTTATTTTTACGACTTTTTCATCAATTTTGAATTGTTTTCAGGCTCTTTCATTTGTTTTAGAGTTTTTCAACCTCTCTCAACTTTTTTCAACATTTTGCACATAGTTTTGAATTTTTCAACCTCTGTCAACCTTTCTAACATTTCACATTTTTTTCGACTTATTCAACCTTTTCAACGTCTTTTTAACATTTATTTAAAAGGTACTTTCAATGCAGTGTAGGGTATGTGAGTTTCGGCATGGCCGAAGATAACACCTTAACTTGTTTTTTGTTGGATTTGTAGTCAAAAAACTTTTAAAGCCCACAAAAGATAAAAAAATTCTTTTTTTCACAAATTTTTTTTTTGTATCGACTTTTTTCCATGAAAAATGGTGATTAACGCTAAGATATTTGCAAAAATTAGTAACTTCAGCGTGTTCAACGACTCAAAATACATAAAAAACAATTATCATAGCATATTTTAAAATTTCACTTGATCTTAAAAGCATCAAAAACTGTACACTGTGCGCTTCATAATTTTATTAAAATTATCTGTAAAAAAACGAGTAAGTGACCAAGTACGATTTTACAGATCTTGTTTTTGGAATATCCGAACACTAAAGTAATTGTGCATTCTCAGATTTGGTTGACAATTTTTACCGATCTTGATCTTGCTTCAAACGAACCGTGTCGGCCAAAGAGCTAACCTTAAAATGGCTATAAAATGAGTAAATGAGCAGCTCCAATTTTGCGGATTATGTATTTTAAATCTCCGGACACTATATAATAATTTTGCATTGTCAGATTTAGTTGACAATTTTATCGATCTTGATCTTGCTTGACCGTGTATATTGTTTCAACCAATGCAACCTCAATTAATTGTTTTCGACTTTTTCAACCGTATCAAAATTTTTCCGTAATGTTCCATATTTTATCAACTTTTGAACATTCTTCAATATTTCTTAAATATATCGGACTCATTCAATCTCATTCAACTTTTTTCAATATTTTCCATATTTTTCCATTAGCGATTTTTAAGTATTTGAACCTCTTCCAACTTTTTCCATATATTTTCAACCTCATTCAACTTTTTTCGACTTCTTCAATCACATTCAACATTTTGAAGATTTTCAACCTCTTTCAACATTTTCAACCTCTTTCAATTTTTTCAACACTTTATATATTATCGACTTTATCAGACTTTTTCACCTGTTTCAACCTCTCTCAACTTTTTTCAACATTTCCTCTTTCAAATTATTTGAACGTTTTCAACCTAATTCAACTTTTTTCAACATTTTCCATAATTTTTCGATTCCTTCAGCCTTATTCACCTGTTTCAAAAATTTTTCAACTTCTTTCAATTTTTTTCGATCATTTCCATATTATTCCGACTTTTCCAACATTTTCCAGCTTTTCAATCCATTTCAACATTTTCCATACGTTTTTAACCACATGTATTCTTCATTTAATTTTTTCAACATATAGCATATTTTTTCGATTTTTTAAACCTCAAAACGAAAAACTGAACTATGTTCGTTCTCCTGGTATTATATATTATTTCTAACTACACAGTTGCCAACAAAGGAAATAAAAATGCAATGAATACGTTCAGACAGCGATAAGCAGCAGTTCAACAACATACAATTATGATTTTTGAGTCAGCGAATGTGCTCTGTTTCCGCATGTAACCGTATGAAAAGTATCTTTAATTATTTTCATATAGTTTTTAATAAACATATAACTTTTTTTTAGATCTTTTTTCAAAAATCATTTTTATAAGCTGCCTGTTCTTTTCACATAATCATATTTTATAATGTATTTCTCACAAAATCTTTTTTACATAGTTTTTTTTTACGAAATCGTTTCTATATAGTGTCCGTCAAAATATTTCGGGGGGGGGGGGGGGGGGGGGGTTCTATCCCCCTCATCCCCCCTAGATACGGCCTTGCCCTTTAGCTAAAATAATAAAAGTGCTATTTTTAATACAAACTGTATGAAAATCTAAGTCTTACGAATATATTGAAATGCAAATTAAATGAGCTTAATTGTTAATTTGTGAATTATGCGAAAAAATCGTGCTCATAAAAAAAAAAAATAAAATAAAAAAATACAACTAAAATTTCTAATAAATTTATTTTCAAAGTCATTATTGGGTCTTGCGTGCACGTCGGGCATTCACTAATTTATTATTGATTGAACGCACATAACGGCTTAAACGACGAAGTTTTGAGCGATAAGCTTACTTGGTTTGGTAGCTACAAGCATAGACAAACTAGACGAGAAAGTCTTTTCGGCGGGAAAAACACTTTTTGTTAGTGTTAGTGAAAATTGAAGTTCACCCTTGCGCGGTGATTTACTCACTGTGCGTGTGCCACTTTGTGGATATTTTCCCATGAACTAGGAAATTTATAAGTCTTCATAGAAATAAAACAAAAAAAATCATATTTTTTGTAAAGGAAATCATCATAAAATGTTTAAGAAAATGAAAGCGCTCACATTATGTATTAAATTTTAACGACTTAAAAGCAAAATCAAACGAATTGTTTTTTTGTGAAAAAATTTTTAAGTCTGGCTATTTTGAAGCTGTCAAATTTCTTAAACATTTCTGCCGTCTGAAAAGCGATTTACCAATTTTTGATTTGTATCGTAATTTTTCGAATTTATATAAATATAATTGATTTGCCTCTTCTTTACAGATTTTAAATAGTTTTTTTCAAAACTATCCTTTATTAAACTTTTATATTTACAGCTTTACATCGTAAGGTTGCACCAGAATCAGTGATTTGCCGTTGAGTATTGGAGTGTTTAATAGTTTTTTTCAAAACTAAGGAAAACGATTGCAGTTTTCCAATTTGAAGATTCCGCCAGCATGGAGCTAATAATAACATTAATTTACTTTATATTTTTATTGTTTCAGGCTTATACTAAGTTATATAAAATTTCTATTAATATCTTTTTTCCACAGATTATTAAATCAAGAAACCATCAAGATGCCGAGAGCCAGAACCTGCTATTTGGGCTGCGAGGGAGCAACCAAACTTTTTCAATTCCCCAACAGCAACACGGATAACGAGAGGTAAGTACATTTTTCAATTATTAGTATAAATTTATTTATCCAGTGCGACCTTAAGTTCAAGCAAGGGGATTTCTTATATGTTTGAACTAAGATACCGGCACTTGGAGTAGGTAATTGGACGCGTAATTTCTTAAGCTATCCTACTTTATGTATTATGGTTTGTTGATGCATTGTGCAGTATATTACAACTTCGGAGCTCTATAGCGTATGCCAATCTGACGCTATTTAGACGGGATGGAAAAAAGCCAAGTGACACCTCTAAATTAAATTATCGGGTAATGTGATATATAGCGTTCGGATAATGTGATATACCATCGTGAAAAGTATAACAAGTATAAAATAGTAGGAGCTAATAATACAATAACATTACATCTTTCAATAGAATTTCCATAAAAAAGGAAAATAGATTTAAACTGAAACAATAAGCGAAAAGCAGAACACATTAAAGTCAGATAGATAACTCACATACAATAATTGCTTGTCGTCTTGGAAGAAAATCATTGTAAGCCCAAATTAAATAGCATTGCAGGCATTGAACTCAGGTCTGAATCTTTGTATCCCTTTGGAAGGATTTGTTGCAAAAAGTAAAGGTAATGTCCTTGCTGGGTGGACCAAATTGAACTATATCACATTACGCGAATTTCAATTTTAATATACTTGGGTTATTTTTATTAAAACACATTTCAGCATATAAAGAATTCACATTATTTATGACAAAGTATATTCATCTACTAACAAATTTTAGTACTTCGGCTATATTACTTACTCATCACTCATGAAATGAACACAAATAAAATCTCGACTTGTGGCTAAATCAATTTCACCGCACTGAGACCAAAAACAGTGAATGCGAATGCACAAAACCTTGCAGAACATATGTTTTTCCGTTACTGCTATGTTGACAATGGATAATGTGATATACCATCATGAAAAGTATAATAAGTATACAACAGTAGGAACTAATAATACAATAACATTACATCTTTCAATAGAATTTCCATAAAAAAGGAAACTAGATTTAAACTGAATCAATAAGCAGAACATATTAAAGTCAGAATATGAGCCACATACACAAATTGCTTGCTTGAAAATTTGTTACATAGGCAAATTGGTCGCCGAATGTCCACGGTATGCCACTGCAGGTCAATAATTTGACCTGTTGTCGTGAATAACTATGTGTTGAAAATTTCAATATTGCAGGAGAATAATTTTTATGTTTGACGCCATTCCCAAAATCAAACCATTTTTATAAACCGTTTCGTCATATATACATATATAACCATTTACAGTAATCCCTCGAACTGCGCGTTTTCAGACTTCGCGTAAATGGTTTTTGTTTTGTCATACATACATATGTACATATGTATTTTTATAAATGAATTTATAATTTTTATTTATTTTTGTTTATTATGTTTTACGTTTATTTATATGTAATATAACTAGTCACTTAATAAAGACTTCATTTGACCTATAAACCTACTTAAAACTAAATTTTTTATAAGAAATTTAGAATTTGGAACGTATTCCCGAAATTTCATACAAAAGTGGGTTCACAGTGCGCGGCTTCGGTTTGCGCGCTGTTTTTTCAGAACGTAACTACCGCGCAGTGCGAGGGATTACTGTATATAACAATTTTATGTTTGTGCTTGTATGGGAGGTGCAGCGTCCTCTGGTCAAAATCTGCAAACTTTTATCATAGTGCATGTCAAAGCCAATCCTTGATTTTGTGTGAAATTGGATTGCATTACATTTAATAATTTTATTATAGCGTTTTGTAGTTTTTGCGTCTATGGGAGGTGCTATTTTTTTCTGAGTTAATTGCATTATCATATTTTTTTTTCGCTAAATAATGAAAAGTATAAATGTAATAACATTTGCATACATGTTTGGAAAGAAAATATGAATTTCGAAAAAAGCGATACAAAATATTTCCTCTTTCAGAGGCGAAGGAAATATAATAATAAGATTAATTAAAATCAGCTTACAATATTTCACTAAATCACTTCTTGAACTTAATAGTCCACTGCGTAGAAATATCTTTAGTTATCTTACTACGTAATACTAAGTTATTTAAGTTAACTTACTCTTAACTTACTTGTAATTCTTTCTAAGTTATTTATACCTCTAAGTTACTTGTAAGTCTAAGTTAGTAAAAAACTAGTTAAGATAAAATAGAAAAGTCTAAGTTAGTAAAAAACTAGTACGGATAGAATAGATAAAGATTAGATAGAATAAAATATGATAAGAAAAGATTAACAAAGTTTTTTAGAAAATTTTTCTTTTTTTTTTTAATTACACAGAATCTTAAGGACTTGATTGATTTTTTTTCCTTTCCAAGGTTTTTAAGGTAAACTTTTTATTCATTTTTGATATTTAACTATTAGATTTCTGAATACTACTGCAGCATGGATTAGAAAGGGTACACGTTTTTCTTTATTTTATTTTTTATTATGATTTATTTATGATTTTTTAATTTCTTTATTTAAATTTAATATTTTTATGATTTCCTTATTTTAATTTGGTTTTTTATTATTTCCTTATTATAATTATTTTCATAGGTGAACAAGTAAAATTCACTAAGTATTTCTGTGGTCACAAGGCAATATAGCTTTAGTGCTATGCTAATGCATAAGACTTTTGTTATTTTGCCTTTCGAACATATTTATATTTAGTGAATTTAACTTGTACGCCGACATAAAATTAATATAAACCTCTCTGTTACTTTCAATTAGACGAAGCGAGTGGATGCGCCTAGTAGGAGTTATTGAAAGGTTGCCTGAAAACCAATACCTGTGCCAAAAACATTTTTCGGAAAAAATGCTGGGCAAGGCCAAGTTAATATCTAATGCAGTACCCGACCAAAATCTAAAAATCATTGACGCCTCCCCTATGCTTAATGCGACCCCAGATTCAGGTGTTTTCATAAACACATCTGATTCTGGTCCCTTACTTTATTCAACACCAAATGTTGAACTGACCACTAGTTTAAATAGTTCCAAATCACGTAGATCCCTTTTACCACTTTTAGTAAATGATTCCCCTGAGCCCTGTTCTGATTTACCATTGGCAGTGGATGGTTGGATGGATGCTCTGCCATTGGTAAAAGAAAATCTTCTGTCTGAGTACAGACTTCGCTGCCTTGAAGTACTCCGTGATGATCTTGAAAGTCAAAGTGTTTCAAGTATCATCTGCAAAGAATTTCAAAACGATGCGAATCTGGGTGAATACACTCCCAGAAAAGTTAAAATGCTTCAAGAAATAAATGACTTGAAGAGAAAACTTAGCGATACTAAAGTAGTGGTAAAAAATCAGGATTTGGAAATGAAGAAAATGCGGGTTGAGAATTATAGATTAAAAGAGGATGCGGAAAATTCTAATGCACAAAATATAGATAGGATTTGTGATAGGCTACCCTTGCAATTGCAATTGTGTGTAAGGAACAGCCTCCAGAATAGTTCTCGCAAACCGAATGGTCGGAGGTATAGTGATCTGGTCAAAACCATGGCTTTGGGTGTATATTTTTTATCTCCCTTAGCATATCGCTATCTGCAGCCAGCTTTTATCTGGCCAGAGCCACGCACGCTTAGCGAATTTGTTTCAAATTGGCCAATTATCCGGGGAATAGCTATAGTAGCTTAAAAGCTTTAGAGTTGCGTAGCAGAGGGTTTTCTGAAGAGCAAAAATATGTCACGCTATCGTGCGACGAAATGGCTCTAAAAGTACACGTCTTTTATGATAGGTCTCAGGACAAAATTATAGGCTTAGAAGACTATGGGGACGAAAACCGTACCTCTAGGACGTGTACAAGTGTCATGGTCATACATGCCCAAGGGATAGGTGGAGACCCTTGGAAGCAACCCCTAGCCTATTTCTTCGTGCATGGTGCATGCAAAGGAGATATTGTAAAAAATATGTTTTTGAAGCTATTTCTCAGCTTCAAAGCATCGGGTTGCACCCAGTTCACTTTGTTTGCGATCAGGGCGCAAATTTTATGAAATTTGCCAAAGTGGCTGGAGTAACGGCGGAAACTCCATATTTTTTCGTCAATAGTGAGATAGTTTTCTTTTTTTGTGACTCTCCTCACCTTATCAAAAGCACCCGTAACTCCTTGCATAACCCAAAAAATTCGGTCACTTTCGATAACGCCCCGGCAGAGTGGAGTGATGTTGTCCATGTGTACCAAATGGAATCCACTCTAGGAATACGATGCGCGTATAAGCTGTCTAGAAAGCATATTGACCCAAATAACTTCGAAAAAATGCTTGTTCGTTTGGCAGCTCAGGTGTTTAGCGATACGGTCTCGGCGCTGATGTACGCTATAAAAAAAAATGGAAGGTTCGCAAGCGTCCCCAACTATAGGAAATACAGCGAACTATTTAAGCTTTATTGATAAGCTTTTCAATCTTTTAAATAGTTCAAGTGTACACAACTCTTCTTCAAAGGGAGTGTTTTGCGGCTCCGATGAGCAATTAGATTTTTTAAGAAAGGCAAAAACTTTGTTAGAGTCCATCAAAATTCAAGATAAAAAGGGTAAGGATATTACAAATAATTTCAACTTTATTAAAGGGTGGCTTATAAATATAAGTAGCGTACGGCAATTGTGGAATCATCTTGTACAGAAAGGTTTCACCTTTATTAAGACAAGGCGACTTTGTCAGGACCCTCTTGAACATTTTTTTGGTTCAATTAGAAGAGGTGGGGGTAATTCGAAGATCGTTACCGCTCAAATGTTTTGTAATAGGTTTCAAAAAAGTTGGGGACTGCATTATGTAGATGTAGTTATAAACGGAAATTGCGAACCCATTTTTGACAGTGAGAGCGACCCCACGTACACTCCCCAATTTGAAAGTTCTTCGAACAACACTCTGCAAAGCGTATGCGATGATCCTCTAATAAGAGATCAGTCTTGGCAACAATTCCAAAGCTTGCCAAGACCTGACCACCTATTTCTTCAAAACGCGCAGATAGATATTAATATCGATGAAAGGGAGTTCCTAAAAAAAAATGCGTTCCATTATGTTTGCGGATGGTTATATTTAAAAACTTTTAGACTTCACAATTGCCGTTTACCCTTACCCTACTTTGGAAAAGAAGCTGTTACGGAAGAGTTTCTTTTCACAATAGAAAAACAATTCGATAAATGTAATCTAGTTAAACCTCCGCAACAATTTATTAATTATATGGCGCAGTTAGATGAAAAGTTTTTGGAACATTTTGATGGAGCTTGTCATAGAATTGGCGTGGGGCAATATCTATTTGACAAGCTGAAGGATATACCGCCATACGTTTGCTGCGATAACGTTGGCGGCGAAATTCTGTTGGCACTATTTGTACGCGTGCGTATTTATTTTATAACCAAATTTTTCAATAGGGATGTGTCAGATGTACAACATAAAAATAAAGTTTTGCGAGCTTCGTTTGATTAGTCTTGAATGTTGTTTGTAGGGTGTCTCAATTTTTTTTTTTTTTTTTTGCCTGACGACTTTACTTGACTTTGACCAAAACTGGATGCTGAGAATTTTTTTTATTTTTTTTTGTGGCCTTTATAACGGAGACATTCGACGAAAGATTTGGTATCTTGCGAGAGCAGCGCAGTCAAGTGGTGTAGTTGGGTGTCTCAATTTTTTTTTTTTTTTTTGGCCTGACGACTTTACTTGACTTTGACCAAAACTGGATGCTGAGAATTTTTTTTATTTTTTTTTGTGGCCTTTATAACGGAGACATTCGACGAAAGATTTGGTATCTTGCGAGAGCAGGGCAGCCAAGTGGTGTAGTTGAGTGTCTCAATTTTTTTTTTTTTTTTTTGGCCTGACGACTTTACTTGACTTTGACCAAAATTCGATGCTGACGAAAACTTATTATTCAGAATTTTTTTTCTCTATTTTGTTAGTACCAATTTTTTTTCCATCTTTGATATTTGACGAAGATTAATTATTTTTGAAATTCCACTGGTCTGACCGTTCTCCACAGTCGCATTAAGCATAGTTTTAATAAAGCCCATAATTTTTCCCGCAAATGACCATGACCATGACCCTATCGAAAGTGACCGTCTCCCACTGCCCTCTCACTGTCATATTAAGGTTACATTTACGAATTGTTGATGGGTGATACATATGCCTCTAGGGGAACCGAACACCCGGTAAAAAAATCGGTAACGCGCCAAATGCATACCTCATAGGTGGTGTGGAAACTGCACACAAATTATATACATGAAAAATTTTTTAACTTATATAGTAACCATTTTAAAACATATGTTCTTCTATTCATAGAGTGGTTTTACGCACCAACGAGAACGCTTACAAGAAATATACCGATGCTAATTTGGTAGACGCTTTTATTGGTCAGAGCATGTACGATTTATTGGATACCAGTAACTTGAATAATTTTGATACAAATAATTACTTTTTATAGACGTCAAACTATGTTTAAAAGAACCGGAAAGGGCAGAACAACGTCTGCCGGGACAGCTAGTACGAGTATATTTTTCTATATTTTAAAATAAATCTGAGAATTGCATGAATCTTATAAAGGAAATGTAACTGTACTAATTACATATATAAAGATTTGATTGAAAATATATATGGGCATTTCCACAGAAAAGTCTACCCTGACCGAAAAATGTAAAGTTAACCAACATTTTTTTCTTACTTGCATTATTAAAGAGAGATATTCAAATTTAATTAAATTAAAGAGTTCAAAGCTTTCCTTAGTTACGATGGATATATATCGGGGTTCAAGTTCACGTTTTCGTTAGTTTTTCTTATTTCCTTTAATAATATACCTTTATAACAATAGAAAAATCATTACGTACGGTGTTGCAAACATATATTTGTGAAACTAATATCCGTTCGTAGTTATTTATATTTTGATTTTGTTTCTTAGCTTTCAACATCTCAAATTAACGCTTATTTTGACTAAATGCAGTTGTTTTATGCGTTTTAACTTGTTTTAACTCAATAGTAGTCTTAAATGTATACATTACTACTGCTTGCCTTTATATTTTCTGTAATATCGATGTGTAATTTTATTTCTTAAAATTAAAAAAATTGTAATAAAATTGTTTTTCAATTCTATTTTATAAATTTTGAATGAAATTGAAGCCAAATCTTGTACGGAATCCAACATTTTGGCTGTGCAGCGATATATCGAGCTTGCTTTGAATGCAATTGAGGATAACATTAATTAGTAAGAGGTCAAAAACATTTTTCAGAATGGGCGTTTAAAGTTTTGCCGTCCAATATATTCGAAAGTGCTAACTCCTTGAAAATCAATTAAAAAATATGAATGTGCTCATCCAATGGTGTACTATAGCTATAAGATATTAAATAAAAAGAAATCGGTTCAAAACTTGACGCCTGGACAAAAAATCTCGCTTATAAATTTATATGAGAGATGTATTAGTCTATAGGGTAAAAGAAACAAATGCAGACTTATAGAAACTTTAAGACTAACTTTAAAATTCGTTAAAGAAATAAATTGGAATAGAGAAACGGCAAAGGTTTTTTCCATCACGCATGGAAAACCATCCTATCAGAAATTAAAATAGTACAAATATGTATTTTAAAAAATTTTATTTTCGTTCAAAAATACAAATATCAAAACGCCAACGGAAACTTCTGTACAAATTTTAGGATTCATATTTAAAAACGCATTGTCTCACGATTTAATTTGTATGGCAATAATATTTTTAAGTTTTATAAGCAATTGCCAAATTTTCATTTCAAAGTTATCGTATTAAGCCAAAATTTCGTTTAATTTGATGTTTACATTAATTGATTTGAGACAAACGCTGATAAAAATTTATTTGACCATGTAAATATTGCATAAATATTGTCTAATTCGCTTACAGACATCAAGGCTATTGTGTTTTCTTCGACACATTCGTTGTAAAAAACGACTGCTTTATAAAATGTACTAAAGCAACTTGTTGTCCACTTATCAGCTCCAGGGTCATATTCCTCGACAGTTTGGAATCTACCCACCGCATATAAACGATCATTAGCTACCGCAACCTGTACATGAGGATAAAAGATAAGAAAACATATAAGGTTTTTGTTAATTGATAATTGCTTACTCCTTGAAAGCGCCCACTTTTATACATTGATGTCATAGATTTATAGTATTCCGCTGAACTAACTGAATACGTTGTGGAATGACCTACCGCTAAACACGATTTTTCATTACATATCGCAGAATCAAAAGCAGCATAGCCAACAGGCATAGAAGCAACTTTGTTCCATGTGTTAGTAGTTGCATCCCATTTCTCTACAGAATTTAATATGTGGCCCGCATTAAAACCACCCACTGCATACAAACATCCATTCAACACAGCTAAACTACATTGTGCACGATGTTCCGTCATTGAATTTATTTGACTTAAAGTCATCGATTTCAAGTTTAAACAAATGGCGGTATTTAAGACATTCTTTCCAGCATCATACCCTCCAACAATATAAAGTTTATCCTCCATAACAGCAACACCGAAAAATTCACGATACTCCAAACCTTTAAACCAATTCATCCACTTAAGAAGTCGTGGGCAGAAATAATGAAGATACATTTTGTTATCACATTTACTAAGTGTTATGCCCATTAAAAGCCGGTGCGATTTTTTTGGCTTCCTGGATTTGGTTGCATTTAGCGTTCGGCGATCTGGCAATAATTGCCATGCTAAAGCTTCTACGTACATTTGTAGACATTCAGTTGAAGTACATACAGCTTTTACGTGTTCAATTAAAAACGATCGCTCCAACAATGGTATCCGAACGGCCTTAAACAATTCGTATTTGTGTTTCTCTCGATTAATTTGATCATGTTGTATCCAAGCCATTACACTGTTGAAAATATACTCTTCAGCTGTCGCGCAAAGATTATCGCATGCTAGTAGCCGACCCAATTGTTCTGCATTCAGCCTTAAAAACTCATCCTCTTTGCAAACAGCCATAAAATGCTCCAAGCTATAGTCATTAGCCTTTTGTAAAAGTGACTGACAACGGTATCGCTCTGCTAAGAGCGCGATTCCTAAGCAATTGTTTGGATGTAGCTGCTCTGCAAGAAAATCACTGCAAGCTGTGACTACGCTACTCAATAGTAGCATATCAGCTGCTTTAAGCAGTTCAACAACGTCCTCTTTGATTTCTACACACCCCGCATAGCAATACTCAATAAGACTTTTTAAAACATCACCATCTATGTGCACAATTTTACTTCTTTTGATGTGTTTACGTTTGCGTAGATTTTCCTTTTGCTCCTTACGCAAACGTACCTGTTCCTCCAGTTCTCTTTCAATTTCTTCTTACCGTTTCAATTCTTCGGCTTCCCTGCAAAGAACAATTATTTTAAAATAAAAAAACTTGATAAGCTATATTTTTTACCTTTTGATTGTGGTCCTCCAAAAAAATGATGATTTCCAATTGCAAATATTAAATCAGAATTGTCAAAAACAGCTGTTGTGAAATTCAACATTATTTTCGACTGCGCAGTCTCGGGGGCGCGTTGTATTCACCACAATGGACTGCGCAGTCTCGGGGGCGCGTCATACTCACCTCACTACAGTATGAATGCCACTGTTTTTATTTTAGCAAAGCGAGATTGTGGTGGAAAATGTTTTGTGAAACCAATATGAATTTTTACCGGATTTTTCCCGCATAAGTTTTAAACTTTTTATTTTTACAGCTTGGAGTTATACAAAAGTAAAGTTCTTGAGTTAATGTTATCTTTTATAGCTACTTTCAAAGTATTGATATAAATTTATCTAAAATATAATAGTAATTCGGAAAGTTTTATCGGAGATCGGTTATAACTGAGTCTAATATTATTTTTTTTTGCTGGTGAAGTCATTGTTGCGCGTTATTTTTATGTGATAGACGTAAAAGCTGATATATTATCTATTTATGTGAGCATCAAAATGTTAACTTGCAAATTACTTATTTTTAAATAACTTTCAGTCAAAATCGTTCATTAAATTTCTTCGCTTAAAAAATGGCCTACCTTCTTAGTAATGGTTAAAGCGTTCGATAACTTAACTACTAAACTAACTAATTGGAAAAGTAAGTCCTAAATCAACAAATATACAAGTTCAAAGATATATTTAAGATAAAAATAAAAAAAAAAAACATATCGTGCAAAGAGGCTTTAACTTCAAATATAAGTAGAAGTAGCAAGGCAGCAAAGCAGGAATACACGCTGAATACACGTATAACTGGGCAGCAACCAATAAAACACAAAAAAAATAGCATTGATATACAAATGTGTGTGCTGCGATTAAAAATAAAGCAATTACAAGCAAATAAAAAAAAGTCACAACTCACTTTAATACTACAAAACTTAAATTTTTATTAAGTTTTTTCGTTCTCTTGTAAAGTTACAAAACTGGTAGATAGGGCCTTTCTATATTAAGGTAATGATATACACATATAATTTTTTCATCTTCTCGATGCTCATTGACAAATGTTATTGTTGAACATCTTAAAAAGTATTTCACACTGAGGAACTTGAAATTATCGACTTTCCATTAGTATATATTCCTACATTTCAACTAGTCCTAAGCTCAAAAAATTAAACAACAAGCAAATTTTTCAGTTTTTTTATAAATATTCGTTTTTCCCCTGAAAAAATCACATTTACCCAAAAAACACCCACAAATCAGGTACGATTCCATGTAAATTTAATTTTAGGTATACGGTACCTCTGTATCTCAAAATATTTGACGATCAATACGTGAGAAGAAGAACAAGAGTTTCCGGTCTAGTTAGTCTATGGCTACAAGCATTCAAGTGAGAAATAGTAGTGAGAATAGACGCAAAAATTATTGTGAAAAATAATAAGATTTCAATAATTAAAATAAATTGTTTTTAGTAGCTGGATCGAGTCTGGAATTTTTTTGGTAAGTATATAATGTATTTACTTTGATAATTTACGCCTAATTTGTTAGTGGATAAAAATTTACTGGTGTTTTTGTATGTTTCGTGAAGACCGTTTTTTGACAGTGTTGCCCGTGTAAGGCAAAAAAATTTTTGCGCACATAATGGAATACGTTACATCTTTGTGTTTTGTTTATTATTTCGTTGTTACTTATTAACATATAAAACGGTATTTATGTGTTTCTGTTGTTATATTTCAGAAAATGGAAGAGCGTTATCAACAAAAATTAAGAAAATATAGTGCCAAAAAGCCGCAAGAGCTTACAGAAGGAGAAAAACAAAAGAAATTTCACCTGTCTTCAATGACAGATGAAGAAATTGAGCAACTGATACACTCAACTCTTTCGTCTGATGAGGACTCTGAGTATGAGGATGATGATGACAGTGTCCTCAATCCAGATTATGTTGTCGATCAGATAGCACCTGAGGAAGGTTTTAGGTGAAATTAATAGCAGCGCTTTTGACAACGCAGGTAGCTTTTCGTTCAGCCTCAGCTTAATGTGTGCTGACCCATCAACAACTATAGCACCACCGCAACAGCAACCCTGGACTCCTGCAATATTCGCTTTCCGTAGAGAAAAGGATAGAGATGCCTGTTTGGCTTGATAACTTTTTTTCCTTCACAGAACAAATACCTGTACATACTCGATCATTTTTTATATGGAAAAATCGAATTTTGTGACTAAATATCCATTTTGTGAAGAAAAAAATACGAGTTAAAAAAAAACACGTTTTTTTTGGCCAAAAAGGACTTTCAGGAGAATCAAAAGAAAATCGACACAGTCTAATGTATATGGAAAATATCTTTACGTTGTGAATAACACTAGAGTAGGTGCGTGTTTTTGATGCCAACACAGTTTTTAAAAATTAAAATCCACTTCCAATTGATGATTGCGTTCGCGAAAGCGTTATATAGGGATTTTATTTAGCTTCAATTAAATAAAAATTTTCAAATTCACACGCCGACTGTGGAAATAAGTGTGATTGAATCCGTTATATAGCGTCAGCAAATAACTAACCAGAGTTCCCAGATGAAAAATTGGAAATTGACGCATTTTATTTCTGCTATTTACACACACCGAATTTGAGCGTCGGCGTATGACTTCGGAGGAGTTTTTTGTTGTGTAAATGCGAGATGCGTCGGAGTGGTAGTTCGGTATTTCTACGTCGGCGTGGTGAGTCGATGCACAAGTTCGCTGCTGTGTAAATAGGGAATTGAGCGTCGACGTTTAAGTGTCAAAAAATCTTTAAATTAATATCTAAGTGAAATAAAAGTTTAAAATAGTATTAAATCACAAATCTAAAAATTTAACATAAATAAGTTTCAAAATATGAAAATAAAAGAAAAATAAGAGAAAACATCTGTTATTATTAATTTTTCTTCTGAAACTTAGACTACGTCGTAGCAAACTATTTTGTTGTTGTTTGTTTTGACATCAAAGAATGACATTTGAACGTCGACTTATCTATGTGTAAATACATTGATAACAGCGAACTTGTAAGTCGGTGTTACAAGTCGACGCTGCGTGTAAACAAGGTAATTGTAATCGAAATGTAAAAGGCCAAATAGACTACACAGACCGTCTACGCAAACACGTGTCTGCGCAGATGGTCTGTGTAGTGTATTTGGCTTATTTTGGTCTGCACAGACGGTCTGCGCAGATGTCTGCCAAACAAAAAATTTTTTGATTTTCGCGCGCATCTGCGCAGACGGTCTGTATAGTGAGTGATAAAATTCACGCAGACTCGTCATAATCGCAAAAGTTTCGTAGAGTGAAGACATACGAAGAGCAAAAATGCAATTGAAAGTAAAAATCTGGTCTGCGTAAATCAAGTCTGTGCAGTTTATGACCGTCGTTTCGACAAGAAAAACGACGTGTTTGCGCAGACGGCCTGTGAAGTCTATTTGGTCCTTAAGGCCTGTAACTCACTGCGACAAAACAGTTTCAAAACAGTTTTCGTCACGTTAGTACATATGGGACTGCGCTCACTGTGTTTTGAGACAAACACAAAACTTTTTGTGCTGAAGTCGTGGAACTTTTGAGAAACAAAAGTGTTTCTGTATGTACAGAATCAATGAGAATGCGCTCATTTGAAACATTTGCCTCGAAACTTTGCATATTCGTGGTAATCGTTGACTGACGCTCGCGAAATCTCTGGCGCGAAGTAAAAATGAGAAGAAAAAAAAATGACGAAAATATCAAAAATAATTTTTTAATTAAAGAAGTGTAAAAAAGGCCAGCACTGATTGAAAGGATTGTGAAGATTCTTTGTTTCTGTTTTTTTTCTTCTATTCCTTTGTTCAGTTAGAACTGTAAAAACCCATTTTGTAGCGAAACAAATTGTCTCAGTTAGCGCACTCAACATGAACCTCAAAACAAAAACAAAACTGTTTTATCGCAGTGAGTTACAGTCCTAAGGGAAAGGGCTTGGAGTGCAGTTGCAGGAATATGCATTTTAATATACACACAAAATACATACAACAATTTTATTGACAATTCAGTGATGCCACAATCTGCATTTGCTAATACTTTTCCACACAAACTGCACGAATAGTTAAATATTAGCAATTTTACTTAATTTTATTTTTTTTTTAAATTTATTAAATGGTCATAAATTTGCATATTTATAGTTTTAAGTGTCTTAATTAATGTCATTCAATAACATTTTCTGAATGAACTCCATTTATTTAGGAAATGTAAGAAATAAAATTTATGCAATTGTGGCAATATTTCATACGTTTGCAACTATGGCTATATCGTTTCTTAAGTTCAACGAAGTACAACATAGCCACTAAAAAGTCTATCCTGAGTTTCTTAAGCATCTGACAGGCTTTTCGTTCAAATTTGACAGTAGGTTACGCTAGCCGATGCATGGTTTAGTTGGGCTTTTATTCAGGCATTTACACGCAGATACGTCGACGTTCAAATAACATTCTTTGATGTCAAAACGAACAACAAAAAAGCAATTGCATTAAAATGTAGAAGTTTTGTTTTGTTTATTGCTGTGATTCTCAACTGATCAACGCAAGAAATATAACATAGTAGGCTTGCAGACTACTATACTTCAGCTAACAAAGCTTACTCGGTCATTGAAACTAGTATAGGCAGCTCGTTGCCCATTTTAATGCATTTTGCGCTTGTGATTTTTTTGCACTAAAAGTACTGAACACGAAGCTCTGTACAAAAATAACAAAAAAAATAGTTTGCTACAACGTAGTCTAAGGTTAAGAAGAAAAATTAATAATAATAGATGTTTTCTCTTATTTTTTTTATATTTTTATTCTAAAATATATTTAATTTTAAAATTAATTTTAACTAAATGCTATTTTAAGCATTTATTTTACTTGCACATTAATTTAAGCATTTTTGACATTTGAACGTCGACGCTCAAATCTTCATTTACACAGCAGCGAACTTGTGTATCAACTCACCACACCGAAGTAGAAACACTGAACTACCACTCCGACTCACAGTGTATTATTTTGACAATCTAGCGTTACTAAACTCAAAAAAAAGTTGATTTTTTTAATAGAATTTGTATGCAAATATATTAAAAATTCCCCAATTCTGTTAAAAAATTAAAAATTTTTTGGACTATAGGGCAATACTTAAAATAACGGTACCTTGAAAGTAAGTATAAAGAAAACGTCAAAAATATTATAAGTTTGCTGAATTTTGCGTGCAAACTTTAAAGTCTTGTAAATCCATTGTGAAAAAGTGAAAGTTTTTATTTTTATTAAAAAAATTAATTTCAAAGTTTTCTTGGTTGAAATAACATAAAATCTAAGCAGAGTTATTGATAGCAACAAAATTTTGTATACACTGAAAAAATCTACTTTAACTGTAAGTATTAAAAAAAAAAAAACTTTTGTGGACCATAAAAAAATTGCTTAGAATAGTTTAGAGTTCTGACTATGATTGATATATGTATATGGGTAGTTCTTTGTCAAAAAGGCCACCCCCTCTGCCCATTTCAGTTTTGAAAAAAAAAAATGTTCAAGCATATGAAAAAATCAGAAATTTTCTCAATTTCTTGATGCCGTCTGGTCTTTTTCGAAAAAATAGCTTTCTGACCTCAAAAAACGTGTTTGAAAAGAAAGTGCTACTAAAAAATTATACATAAATAGGCAATCTCTTAACGGTTGCACCACTTTTTCTCAGCCATAGCACAACGTAATCGCTCAATTTTTTTTTTTTGGAAAGGTTGTAAGGAGAAGGGGGGACATGTATAGTTTGTTTTTCGATAGTAGGCGGTGCCACGCCCCTAAAAAGGAAAAACGTTTCCTTGGCTAAACTAATGGACCGATTTTGATAAAATTTTGTTTGAAGATAGATTGAATCCTAAGAAAGATTATTAGAAACTCTGATTTCTAAAAAAGGGCGTGGCATCGCCTCAAATGTGAAAAAACGCTGTGCCACTGCACCGATTTTGATGAAATTTGGTATGTAGATAGATTGGATCTTAAGTAAAAATATTTTTTTAGTGGGCGGTGTCACGCCTCTTACAGAAAAATACGTCGTTACTACTAAACTAACTGACCGATTTTGATGAAATTTTGTTTGAAGATAGATTGAATTCTAATTCGAGTTTTTGCATTTTAATGGGCAGTGGAAAGCATTCTTCGACAGAGGAAAGTAAAATTATTAAAAATTCCATTTCGCAAGGTAAAATTTTTCAGGTAATTTAAAATTTTATCGGATGGTTGAAATAACATAAAATTTAAGCAGAGTTATTGATAGCAACAAAATTTTGTATACACTGAAAAAATCTACTTTAACTGTAAGTATTAAAAAAAAAAAACTTTTGTGGACCATAACAAAAATTGCTTAGAATAGTTTAGAGCAGCGATGGGCACAAAAATATAACAAAAGAGGAAAACAACAACATCAAGCAACAACAAACGAAATTTTAAAGTTTTTTTTACTTTCATTTCCAAAATTGCCATTAGCACAAAAAAAAAAACAAATTACACTACAAACAAAAACAATTGCTACATTCGTCAAGACACAATGCGGCGCCGTCATTTATGCCTTTGCGTTTTGTTTTTGTTTTCATTTGAATTCAAGTCAACGCTGTGCCTCGATTGAAATTCTGCGAATTTTTTGCCTCGATAGCGTTGAAATTCTGCGAACTTTGTGCTTCGATAGCGTTGAAGTTCTGGGAAATTTTTTTCGCTTGGTTGTGCGTCGAATAACGGTTAGAGCAATGTGAGGAAATTGAGGCACTAAGTGCCCTTCCCTGGGTTAGAGTTCTGACTATGATTGATATATGTATATGGGTAGTTCTTTGTCAAAAAGGCCACCCACTCTGCCCATTTCAGTTTTGAAAAAAAAAAATGTTCAAGCATATGAAAAAATCAGAAATTTTCTCAATTTCTTGATGCCGTCTGGTCTTTTTTCGAAAAAATAGCTTTCTGACCTCAAAAAACGTGTTTGAAAAGAAAGTGCTACTAAAAAATTATACATAAATAGGCAATCTCTTAACGGTTGCACCACTTTTTCTCAGCCATAGCACAACGTAATCGCTCAATTTTTTTTTTGTTGGAAAGGTTGTAAGGAGAAGGGGGGACATGTATAGTTTGTTTTTCGATAGTAGGCGGTGCCACGCCCCTAAAAAGGAAAAACGTTTCCTTGGCTAAACTAATGGACCGATTTTGATAAAATTTTGTTTGAAGATAGATTGAATCCTAAGAAAGATTATTAGAAACTCTGATTTCTAAAAAGGGGCGTGGCATCGCCTCAAATGTGAAAAAACGCTATCACGGCTAAGCCACTGCACCGATTTTGATGAAATTTGGTGTGTCCACTTTAAAGCAAATAGCTTGCCTCAGGGTTCCAACTATCCCTGTACCAAATTCCATTAAAATGGGCACATTAGCTTAGTAGAGAAACACTTTTTCCTGTTAAAGGTGCTGCCACGCCTCTTTAAAAAAATTTGAGCTTTTAGAAATCTTTTTTAGGGTTCAACTATATTCTAACAAAATTTTATCAAAATCGGTCCGTTAGCTTAGTAGAAACGACATATTTTCCTGTAAGAGGCGTGGCACCACCCACTAAAAAAAATTTCAAGATTTAGTCTATCTACATACCGAATTGCATCAAAATCGGTGTAGAGGCACAGCCCTGATACCGTTTTTTTCCCATTTGAGGCGATGCCACGCCTCCTTTTAGAAATTAGAGTTTCTTATAATCTTTCTTAGAATTCAATCTATCTTCAAACAAAATTTCATCAAAATCGGTCTGTTAGTTTAGTAGTAACGACGTATTTTTCTGTAAGAGGCGTGACACCGCCCACTAAAAAAATATTTTTACTTAAGATCCAATCTATCTACATACCAAATTTCATCAAAATCGGTGCAGTGGCACAGCGTTTTTTCACATTTGAGGCGATGCCACGCCCTTTTTTAGAAATCAGAGTTTCTAATAATCTTTCTTAGGATTCAATCTATCTTCAAACAAAATTTCATCAAAATCGGTCCATTAGTTTAGCCAAGGAAACGTTTTTCCTTTTTAGGGGCGTGGCACCGCCTACTATTGAAAAACAAAGTATACATGTCCCCCGTTCTCCTTACAACCTTTCCAACAAAAAAAAATTGAGCGATTACGTTGTGCTATGGCTGAGAAAAAGTGGTGCAACCGTTAAGAGATTGCCTATTTATGTATAATTTTTTAGTAGCACTTTCTTTTCAAACACGTTTTTTGAGGTTAGAAAGCTATTTTTTCGAAAAAGACCAGACTGCATCAAGAAATTGAGAAAATTTCTGATCTTTTCATATGCTTGAACATTTTTTTTTTTTTAAAACTGAAATGGGCAGAGGGGGTGGCCTTTTTGACAAAGAACTACCCATATACTAATAGAATCAACAAAAAAATTCTGCGCCTAGCTGCGGCACCCATACAACCATTTTCAATTTTCAAATATTTCAGTTATTGCTTGATACTGCTGTAAACAAACGATTAGAGAGGATGATTTTGGTTTATCCGGAAATGTTGCTGGTGGATCGCAAAGTACTGTTGATTTTGATAAGATTAATCAATATGCCAAAAACTTGTTGTTGCAACTGAATTCCCGGTGGGCGAGTGCTTTTCAGAAGAAAGATCGATTTATTTCATCAAATAAAGATTGGTTCGGAGGTAAAATCGAACTCTCTTTATTTTTGTGCACTACACCGAAAAAATTTTCTGATTGGAGATTAAATAAAGAATTTGAAGAATGCACCGAAAGCACTAAAAATAAAAAACCAGAGAAGTTGCAAGAGAGGTGAACGAAAATCAAGGCATTAACAGCTGAAATAACTGGTTTAAATTTGGAACTAATTGTTCAATGCTTAAACTCTGGCCTTCCAATCAATGTGGATGCTTTTCAAAAATACTGCAGGATACACTGTACCTATACTTATCGTTATATCCTTGGTACTATATGCCACAAACAGTGCACAAAGTGCTTTACCATGAAATCAGTATAATAAAAACCTGCATTATACCTATTGGCCAATTGTCAGAGGAAGTACACGAAGCACGTAATAAGGATGTCCGTCGTTATAGAGAGCTTTTTACGCAAAAAACTTCAATCGGATCCATTTATAGCAAGTTTGCGTAAAACGCATAAAAAGAAGTATAGTGACCTAAGTCCGGACACGATAACATTGCTTCAAATGAAAAACAATGACACTCCTGATTCGAGACTCATCTATCTTTGGAGTAAATTTTAGAAATTACACTGTAAGCATTTTTAATATTTATCATATTCATAATTAAGTTTTGTTGATTAATTTACTATGTATCAACTTCACAGACATACTTTTGATGAATCTAGTCACAAAGACCTCGCACCTACATATGTAATGGTCCCAAGTTTAAGAGAAGCATCCCTGAATTGAAGAAAATATAAAAATTGTAAAGTACACATCTTTTTTTTAAATAAACGAAATAAAGCAAATAACACCACAACGAATGGCGATAACATTTTCTATAGTGAAATTTTCCGTAGAATCCGAATATCGCAATGGTTTTTTTCGATTGGCCCCAATTTTCCATATACTTAAATGGCAAAACTCAAAAAAATTTACTTTTGGGAGCATATACTTCACATAAATGCTTGTAAGATCTTTAAATGTCAGCCAACCAATTTTAAATTTTTTTATAGTGCAGAATGGAGTCTTAAAAACATTTTAAGGTACAAAATCTGCAAATAGTATTAATTTTATGGCTGCTAAGATCGAAGATAGGTAAAAAAATCCCTTTTTCTTCGTTTTTTTTTAACAAATTCTAACTTTGAAGCCTTTAATCTGGAATCAATTATATGGGTTACAAAAAGTTAGCCCTCCTATCCTATAGAAAATTTTATTGGAAAAATATTGAATATACATATGTTAATAGAAAACTCATAACTAGAGTATTTTATTAACATCAATGCAAGCAATATTTTTTCCTATAAATGCACATTACTTTTCAAATCGATTAAAGCGGACCACATCAATGTCATCAATTTTAAGAGACCCATATTCTTTTATTTTGCTGAAAAGCCGCACTTTTCAAAGTTATCGTCAATTGAACTTTGTATGCAAAAATTACAAAATTCTGAAAGCGTTTTTTTTTAAATTGTCGTTATTTCTTCAATACGTAATGAATTTCCATAATTTTTTTTTTAAATGTCTTCATTATTGCATGGGTTTTATGAAAAAAAGATGTTTAGTGCAAAATGAATTATTAATAAAAAATATCGATGGAGTGGTCTTCGAGAAAATGCTATTTTAAAAATATTCTTTTATAACGGCCACCCTAAATAAAAGTTTTGTAGGCTTAACTATGCCTCTTAATATAAAAGCTACGTGGTGTAAATTCCATGTGAATCGATGCAGTGGTCTTTGGGAAAATTTTAAAAATATTCTTTTATAACGGCCACCCTAAATATGCGTCCTAAATAAAAGTTTTGTAGGCTTAACTATACCTCTTAATATTAAAGCTACGTGGTGTAAGTTCCATGTGAATCGATGCGGTGGTCTTTGGGAAAATGGTATATTCGTTTATGACGGCCACCCTAAATATGCAGCCTAACTAAAAGTTTTCTAGACTTAACTATGTCTCTTAATATAAAAGACACGTGGTGTAAATTTCATGTGCAACGATGAAGTGGTGTTTGTGAAAATGCTATTATAACAAAAAAAATTTTTATGAGGGCCACCCTAAATAAAAGTCTTATAGCCTACCACCTATTCTCGGACCTACCAAATATACACAAAAAAATTCATAAGAATCGGTCAAGCCGTTTGGGAGGAGTTCGGTAACAAACACTGTGACACGAGAATTTTATATATTAGATATACACGAATAGAAAATAAAATTACCTTTTTATCTAATAAAAATAAATAAATAAATAAATTTTATCCTTTGATTTTCAATAAACTTGACGTTTCATATTTTCATGCGTTGCTAATTCAGGAATTGTTTACTGTATGGCTAACCCACAATACCGATGGTTGACGGAAATACTTCCAACGTAAAAACCGTCATAAAATCCGTTCGAGTTAACAGAATTCCAACGTTCGGTTCTTATGGTAAGTACATCACGTCTCGTCATTTTCGATCATCGCTCGATGTTTCGTTCATTTGCTATCAATTACTTATGTTCTCTCTCTCTCTCTTTAGGGATATGCCGAACATTCCGTAGGGCATATGTATGTCGTTGAGGGAAAGGACTACCATAAACACGTAGTATTCCTTGTAGTCCTTTGCGTTGAATTGTACAAGTCGATGCAAATTATTAAAGGCAAATGTGAGGCAAATAATCGGATCTGATGAATGAGTTCTCATGTAAAGATGACTCGAGAGTAACTGAAAAGATGGTTACTATTTTCTTTTTTTAATGAATAGTGTCAATACTGTGTAGAATTTTCTAGGAATTCTTAAACTTTTTAATTGAACGTAATTATATCTTTTAGTTAATTTAGATTCAATATTTATTTAGGAGAAAAGATTTTTCATAATGGCGATGTAAAAGATAAGTTTCTGAGTTCCAAATTCATTTTTTTTATGAGAATTTTTTTAAACCTCCGTCAGTCAGATGTTCCGATACTCCTCGGATGGTCGGCAAAATGGGAAAGTAACTAAATATGGCGTCACATTCAAATGTAATTATAAGAAACGCATGTTAATATTTTCGGTTTTTCTAATATTCTCTAGGTTTTTACATGTTTTCAGCTAGCTGTTTCAATAAAAATATTGGAAAACAAGTGTGCCGAATTTAAAAAAAAAATCGTTTTCTTTTTGTTTAATTTTGTGTTCTATTTCGAAGAATACACAGTCTTAAAAAAATGGTTTCTAATCTGGCAGTCAGGCCATAACTACTATATGTTTCTGTTATGAAAACTTTGAAGAATAAGAATGCGTATTATTCAAAGGCAATAACTGGTACAAAATAGCGAAACATTTCAAAAACCTTGAATCCCATATAGAGGGCACACTTTTTAAGGCTTTGAGCATGCAAATAAAAAAATTAACGGCCGGAGTCTTGAACAAATTGCATTCTGCGCTGCTCTGTTATGAAAACTTTTAAGAATAAGAATGCGTATTATTCAAAGCCAATAACTGGTACAAAATAGCGAAACATTTCAAAACCCTTGAATCCCATATAGAGGGCACCCTTTTTAAGGCTTTGAGAATACTATAGACTTGAACTTAAACAAAGTTGCTTTTATATAAAGAGGCACAGTTAAGTCCATAAAATTTTTACTTAGTGTGGCCCTCAGACAAAGAAATTGAATTTTCACGAAGACCGAACATATCTCATCGATTATTTGACGCAGATGAACGAGACTTGGTTTATATAAAAGATACAAGCAAAAGTTTCAATAAAGAATGAGCTATGCCACATCCCCATATGCGAAAACCGTTTGTCTTTCACATATAAATTCGCGAACTACATATCGAATATTCGCATATGTTTTTTAAATGCTTCTTATGATCTATAGAAGGTTGTTGTAAAGATTGGTTTAGAAAAATGGGCGATGACACGCTTTCCAATATCAACTATTTGACGCAGATGGATAAAATTTTGTACATAAGTTTCTTATGGCTTATGCAAGGCTCTAAGCAGAGTTTAGTTTAGAAAAATGGGCGTTGCTACGCCCATAAGAGGAAAATCAGATTCATCATAACTTTTCCACTATTGGACGCAGACTTGGTACATATATAAAAGGTATGAGCAAATGTAAGCTTCAAAGAAAACAAATGGGAGGTACCACGCCTCCCATGTAAGAAATTACGAAAATTTGTGATGCAGATGAATGAGACTAGATACACATAAAAAAGTACGGATAAAAAGAAGTTTTTGTGAAAAAATGGGTGGTGCCACACCTTCCATATGTGAATCAAACAACATTTTGAAAGAGACTTGTTAATTATAAGTATATAGAAGGCAAAAACTATAGTAACCTACCTAGCAGTAAGGCCAGATTACGTCTACCAAGTCTGCCATATTACATATGAGTCATTCCAGATGAAAACGTCTAAAAAATGGAAATCTCGTTGCTGCACTACTTTGAATTTTGCTCAGACTTGGTGAGAATCTTCGTTAGGGTTACAAAGAAGGAAATCCAAGGGCATTTAATTTTCGGATGCGTCAGTCCCCTGGCCGAATTGAAGCATATGAAAAACGTCATTTTTAGGCTTCAATATTTTTAGCTGTAAAAATTTTTCTGTTGAAGATATAGACACACTTGAGATGGCATCTTAAAGCTAAGAGATGTTAGTATTTGTGGAAAGAATATAAATTCACACAATCTGTATATGCGAAAATAACACGGTGCTGAAAGTACATGTATTTTATTGATTGTTTCCTGATTTTAAACTGGCTCCAGTGTCGCGACTGTTGGATACAAGTTATTAATATTTCTTATAGATTAGGTACACATATCGGGTAGGAAATAAAATCTACAATTAACTCCTTCGGCCGACTTTTTATAACAAAAATCTGTGCTTGAAATTTCGAACTTTTGAAAAATTGCATTTTTTAGGCCATTATATCAGCATGTGATCCACGAGATAAAAATATTGAAAAATGTAGAAAATCGTTGAGAAAAAATGAAAAATGTTGAAGCAGTTGAAAGACGTTGAAAAACTCGAACTAAGTTGAATGAGGCTGAATATATTGAGACCAAATTTTATTAGGATCACTCCTTTAGTTCGCTAAATATAGCATTAACGTTATAAGTTTGTATGAGAGGTGCCACACCCACTAAAGAAATCCCATCGAAATTCATATAGTTTCAAAGCTTATAGTAACCGACATCTCTCCACCAAATTTCAAAAATATTTCTCCAATAGCACACTAAATTTAACATTTAACGTTTTTTGCTAATATGGGAAGTCTAGTGTTTCACCGAGGCTACGAGGCAGCCTCGTTTTTGACTACGAGAACGAGGCGAGACCGAGGCTAGAACGAGGCGAGATGGAAAAATAAATTTTCCTCGTTTGACCGAGGCGAGGCGAGATCACACGGCACCTCGCCTCGTACTCGCCTCGTCCTAGCCTCGTTTTCGAAACCAAGAGCGAGGCGCGTTTTGACGAAATCTGAACTCGTAAGAATCATATGCAGATTCAAAATATGAATGTAATTTTTATAATAAAATCTATATTTAACTAATATTTTAGTATTTTATTTTGAGTAAACTACTTTGTTTTATTTTTAATCCGCATGTGCTTCTTACGAGTTCAGATTTGGTTCAAGCGCTAATGCACAGAAGTGCTTGGATCGCATCAGTAAGGCTATGTAAGGCTATAAGCAAAACTACATGATTGACAACACTGCATTGAAATTTACTTATTCTAATAGCCTTTCTATGAACCGGTAAGGTGAAGCGAAACGCACAGGGTAATGCTAGTATATAAATAAAGATCAATATATGTATGTTCGTTGCTAATGGACTCCTAAACCGTTCAACCGACCGACGAAAGATTTGACATACATATATGTTTCTTATGATTTGGGATGCTCCGTAATATAGTTTACGATAAATGGGTGATGCCACCCCCACATAAGAGAAAAACAGAATTCATCATATATTATCAACAACTTGATGCAGATTAATAAAACTTGGTATATTTATAAAAGGTAGAGGCATAACTAAGATTCAATTAATAAAATGGGCGGTACCATGCCTTCAATATAAGAAAAAAATTAACTTTATCATATCTCAATATCTAATTGACGTAGATAAATAAGATTTGGTACATATTTTGCTTATAGTTTGGAAAAGGTTCATAGATTAGTTTGGCTTGGAAAAATAGGCAATGCGTCTCCTTCCCATATAAAAAAAGAATTAAATTCATCATATCTCATCCAATTCACCAAAAATAAAAACAGATATTTTATTTTATTTCTTGAGGCTTGATCCATATATAATTTTTTATTTATTTTAATAAAAACCTCGCTTTTTTACCGAGGTGCCTCGGCCGAGAACGAGGCGAAGCGAGGCGAGGCGAGGCGAGGCATGTGATGGCAAGATCTCGTCCGAGGCCGAGGCGAGGCGAGACTTAAATTCATAAAACAAGGCGAGACCGAGATCAACTAGAACCTCGCCTCGCCTCGGCCTCGGTGAAACACTAGGGAAGTCCCACACCCACTGATGCAATCTCGTCGATTTTCATTTAGTTTCAAAGTGTATAATAACAGACCCCTTTACACCAAAATTTATTGAAATTACTCCCACAGCACACTTAATATAACTATAAACGATTTTGCATGTATGGGAGGTGCCACGCCCACTGATGTAATCCCATCGATATCCATTTAATTTAAAAGGTTATAGTAACCGACATCTCTGTACCAAATTTTATAAGATCACTCATATAGTGCTCTAAATATAACATTATACGGTTTAACTTGTATGGGAGGTACTACGCCCACTGATGTTATCTCATCGAAACATATTTAATTTCAAAGCTCATGATAACCAACACCATTGCACCAAATTTTAAAAAAATTACTCCTATAGCACACTAAATATAGAACTTACCATTTTTTAGATGTATGGGAGGTGCCACTCCCACTGATGCAATCCCATCGAAATGTATTTAGTTTTAAAGCTTATAATAAGCGACATCTCTATGCCGAATTTAAAAAATATTACTCCCATAGCACACTAAATATAGCATTTAACAATTTTTGCTTGTATGGAAGGTGCCACGCCCACAGACGCCTTTGCGCCCAGTTTTGGTTATAAGATACCTTGAAGCCAGTATATCTACCATATTAAATTTCATAACGATTGCGTTGTTCGATCTCTTACATAACATTTATAAATATTGTGGGCTGTGCCACGCCCTTCAACGAGTTTTGTCAGTATAGTGTCATAACTTGTTTTGATGACTGCTTTAAGCAGTATTGTCGTCAAAACTTTTATGAAAATCGTAGGCGCCGTTTTTGAGTAATATTGAATCAAAATTTTCAATTGTTGAAAGATGCCACGCCCTCTGATCCGATTCCGCCCATTTTTGGTACTGTTGAGGATATTAATGATTTCCATCAGTCTACCAAATTTCGTCAAAATATCGTATGTAAGTAGTTTGCGAGTTATCACGCAATAGAAATTAAAGTTTAGGGCTGTGCCACGCCCCTGTTAGTGTCCTTAAGAGCTTCAAACCTAGCCCAATCTTCATTTTGTTCTCATGTGCACCAAATCCGTTAGTTTCATCAAAATCGCTGCAGCCGTTTTTGAAATAAAGTTCAGTCGTATACATATACATATGTACATATTTATTTATGAATTTATATATTTATGTATTTATATATGTATTCATATACATACAATTTTAGCTCTTTTAATAATAAGAATATCTTATATAGTAAAAACGCTTAATTTAACGTTTGTACTTAAAGTTTAAAACAAAATTTGAAGACCAGCAACCGGCGGATTGGCGTCGCGAATGCGGCAAACAGAATTATAAAAAAAAATCATTGGCAGTGCAGACAGTTAATTAAAAATAATAATTTGTGCCAACAGCAACAAAAAAACACACCTACAACAACCTACACAACAGCCAGGATAACAACATTATTAACCAGGGACATAACTATTATAAGTTTTATGTCAAAAAATTGGTTTATAATTATTATGAATAAGAAATATTTTATTAGTTGTCAATAACTATTATTATTCAATGGATTCTTTTTTACGTTGAGTCATAACTATTATGAATAAGAAATATTTTATTAGTTGCCCATAACTATTATTTTTCAATGGATTTTTTTTACGTTGAGTCATAACTATTATGCATAAGAGATATTTTATTAGTTGTCAATAACTATTAATTTGGAAAAAATATTTTTTTACGTTGTTTTGGTTGACAATGGGCTTTGGCCATCACCAGAGTTGGTCCCAACTAAAAAAGTGTTCGATTTTGGTCTGTTTTGAAAAAAAAATTTTGTACCAATCGTTGGAAAGAGGTTGAAGTCGAAAAAAAGTACCAGAAAGTGCCCGATTTTGGTCCATTTTCGAAATTTTGTTCGCACCAATCTTTGGAAAGAGGTCGAAGTCGAAAAAAAGAGTACCAAAATGTGCCCGATTTTGGTCCGTTTTCGAAATTTTGTTTGCACCAATCTTTCGAAAGAGGTCGAAGTCGAAAAAAAGGGTACCAAAAAGTGCCCGATTTTGATCCATTTTCGAAATTTTTTTTATGCACCGGTCGTTGGATACAGGTCGAAAATAGATTTTGGTCATCATCAAAGGTGGTTCCGAGTCCAAAAATGTGCCCGATTTTGGTCCATTTTCGAAAATTTTTTTTTTCACCAATCATTGATGTCGGTTATTTTCGAAATGCCGTGCGTTGTTATCTGCTCTTATGTTCGCGTGTGTTGATTGGACCAAAATCGGGCACATTTTGGGACTCGGAACCACCTTTGATGATGACCAAAATCTATTTTCGACCTGTATCCAACGACCGGTGCATAAAAAAAATTTGGAAAATGGACCAGAATCGGGCACTTTTTGTTACTTTTTTTTTTCGACTTCGACCTCTTTCCAAAGATTGGCGCAAACAAAATTTCGAAAATGGACCAAAGTCAGGCACTTTTTTTCGACTTCGACCTCTTTCCAAAGATTGGTGCAAACAAAATTTCGAAAATAGACCAAAATCGGGCACTTTTTGGTACCCTTTTTTTTGACTTCGACCTCTTTCCAAAGATTGTTGCAAACAAAATTTCGAAAACGGACCAAAGTCAGGCACTTTTTTTCGACTTCGACCTCTTTCCAAAGATTGGTGCAAACAAAATTTCGAAAATGGACCAAAATCGGGCACTTTTTGGTACCCTTTTTTTCGACTTCGACCTCTTTCCAAAGATTGGTGCAAACAAAATTTCGAAAATGGACCAAAGTCAGGCACTTTCTCGTACTTTTTTTCGACTTCGACCTCTTTCCAAAGATTGGTGCAAACAAAATTTCGAAAATGGACCAAAATCAGGCACTTTTTTTCGACTTCGACCACTTTCCAAAGATTGGTGCAAACAAAATTTCGAAAATGGACCAAAATCAGGCACTTTTTGGTACCTTTTTTTTCGACTTCGACCTCTTTACAAAGATTAGTGCAAACAAAATTTCGAAAATGGACCAAAATCAGGCACTTTTTGGTACCCTTTTTTTCGACTTCGACCTCTTTCCAAAGATTAGTGCAAACAAAATTTCGAAAATGGACCAAAATCAGGCACTTTTTGGTTCCCTTTTTTTCGACTTCGACTTCTTTCCAAAGATTGGTGCAAACAAAATTTCGAAAATGGACCAAAATCGGGCACTTTCTCGTACTTTTTTTCGACTTCGACCTCTTTCCAACGATTGGTACAAAATTTTTTTTTCAAAACGGACCAAAATCGACCACTTTTTTAATTGGGACCAACTCTGGTGATGGCCAAAGCCCATTGTCAACCTCTTTCCATCGATTTTTTGCAAAAAAAAATTCGAAAATGGATCTAAATAGAGCACTTTTAAGGATCGGTACCACTTCTAGTGATGGCCAATATCCTTTTTAGACCTCTTTTCATTGATTGAAGCAAAGTTTTTATGACCACCTCTGGTGATGTCATAAAAACCACCTCCCCATCGATTGGTGCAAAAAGATTCACAAAAATGAAAATCTGTTGAACACTTTTTTCAAAACAACGTAAAAAAATATTTTTTCCAAATTAATAGTTATTGACAACTAATAAAATATCTCTTATGCATAATAGTTATGACTCAACGTAAAAAAGAATCAATTGCAAAATAATAGTTATTGACAGCTAATAAAATATTTCTTATTCATAATAGTTATGACTCAACGTAAAAAAAATCCATTGAAAAATAATAGTTATGGACAACTAATAAAATATTTCTTATTCATAATAATTATAAATCAATTTTTAAAAATAATTATTAAAATTGGGCAATTTTTTCAATCTGAAAAAAGAAAATAATAGTTATTTTGGGTCCCTGTTATTAACAATATACTCATAGTTGACCATATGGGTAAGCATATGGTTGATAATATGGTTGACCTGCGATGTTGTACCTGTAGCTGCAGTAATATGCTTGTTGTTCTTGTTCTGGTGTGTACGTTCCTGTCGCATTTGTTTTATTTTCTCCTCTAACTCTCGCTGTTTTTCTTGATGCTGTTGGCACATCAAGTTTGTCTCCATTTGCTGCCTGTACTGCTTCTGGACTTTTTATTTTTGTTTTAGGCATTCGCGACGCCAATTCGTCGGGTGCTGGTCGTGAAAATGACGGTTGTCGGACCGGTTGACGGGCCGGTTGTCGCGTTGGTTGCTGCGCCGGTTCTTGCGTTGGTTGCCGCGCCGGTTCTCAAGCCGG
The DNA here is from genome assembly GCA_949775025.1 of Tricholauxania praeusta. NCBI lineage: Eukaryota > Metazoa > Arthropoda > Insecta > Diptera > Lauxaniidae > Tricholauxania > Tricholauxania praeusta. The sequence goes on from OX459031.1 coordinate 86,064,044, forward strand.
CTATCGTACCGGTATCCGTCTTCAAACGGCCGCCTTCGCTCAAAATGGCGACGAGCCTCAGCCGGCAGCTCCTCTATAAATGGTATTTTTTCACGACGCCTTCCATCGTCAGGGCGTTTCTGGTAGAAAACGAATTTTTCATCCATATTGTAAAAAAATGCCTGAAAAATTCGAAAAAATATGGAAACTATTGAAGAAAGTTGAAAGAAATTCACAATATCGAAAAAATATGAAAAAGCTTAAAAATGTCGAAATACGAGTAATATGAAAATGTTCAAAAAAGTTGAAAGAGGTTAAGAGTTAATGAAACAATTCAAAATCGCTAAAAAAGTCTTAAAAATAAAGAAAATGTGGGATATATGTATATATACATGTTACACGTCAAACGAAAATCAAATTGATTTGTCGGAAATTTTGTATATATGGGGCATTCCATGCCAAATTACCGAGGTTTTGGCCCGACAGTATTCGATTTCGCTAATTTTTTGATATATTTCAGTGCGTATCAAAAGCACAAAGCACACGAATTCGCAGTCTTGTATTCAAGACCGTTATTGAGTTATCGGTTTTTTAAATTATAAGGCAAAAAATTTTCAATTAACGATAGACTAGTAATAAATATTGATATCAATTTAAAGTAGGGTATCATTTTTTTGTATTTGAATGTAGTTTCTGAAAAAAAATAAAAAAAATTATTCCAAGTAATAATCAGTTAGTTAAAAACGTTTAAAGATTAAAATCGACATTTTCGAAAAGTGCGTCACCTTTGATTTTTCTTAAAAAATTTCTCAAAACTACTCTATATTACGCAACTTTCAATCTGTAGTTCAAGATGTGCTGCCATTTTTTTTCGAATTTTGAAAATGTTATATTTGTTTTTTATGATTGAATTATCTATATCAGGGGTCGACAAGGATTTTATTACAACAAAAAACCAACAACAACAACAAATCGTTGGATACGGTACCATAAGGATTTATTAACATATAAAAGCAACAACGCGCATGCCGGTAGCGCACACGGCAGCGCACCAGTTCGCAAAATTACAAACAAAAAACAAAAATTACCAACAAGAAACAAAGCATAGCAAGAATTGTGCGCAGTCGCAAGCGCTACGTATTTACCAACAACGACATGCAAAGCAACAACACTCAAGGGTTGAATTGTTTTGGTGCAGTTGCGCCTGCCAACGATTCGGCGAATTACAACAATACGAAGTTGTTGTAGAAGAGTGCAAAGAGTGGAAAGAGTTAGGCGCTGTCGACCCCTGATCTATATCACTAGCTTAAACAAAAAAAGATCAGTTCTCTCACATACTTTTTTATGTATTTTGAGTCGTAAATTCCAAAAATGCCAAACATTTTTTCTCTCTTAAGAATCGTTTTCGAGTTATTCCCCAAAAACCGTTTTTTTTGCATTTTTTTCATATATTTGGCCATATTTCCATCAATTTTTTTTTCTCTCTATACATAAATGACCTTCCTATTGTGTTAGAAAATTGTAAGATTCATATCTATGCTGATGATGTTCAAGTATATGTTAACTGTAAACGTGATAATTTTTATGACTTGATATCTCATATGAATAGTATTCTTAAAAGTATTGTTGAGTGGGCACTCAAAAATGGCTTAAGCCTTAATCCTAAAAAATCTAAATGCCTAGTGATTGCGAAGAAAGTTATTGACATTTCCTCTGCCCCTCACCTTTTGTTAAATGGTGACAATATCGAATACGTTGACTGCGAAAAATTTGGGGTTAATCTTCAATAGAACGCTGACTTGGAATAATCATATAAATAACACTGTCGGGAAGGTCTATGGCATGCTTCGTGTCCTATGGACGAACCAGTACTTTACACCTTTTCATATTCGTATGCTGCTTGCTAAAACATATCTCGTCCCATCAATGCTATTCGGTTGTGAAATATTTGCTAATTGTGATAGTTTAAGTAAAGCCAAATTGAATGTATTATTTAACAATATTATTCGTTATGTGTTTGGATTGAAAAGAAAGGACCATGTTTCCCAATATGCAAAAAAAATATGTGGCTTAACCTTTGAAAACTTACTTAATTATCGAACGCTTTTATTGTTGTATAAAATTATTAATAATGCTGCGCCACATTATTTGCTTTCGAGATTAAATTTTTCTCGATCCAGTCGAACAAATAAGCTTAATTATTTGCGTTTTACTTGCTTGACGTCTGAAAAGCAGTTTTACATTCACTCTGTACGTCTTTGGAATGCGCTTCCTAATAGTTTAAGATCTTGCAATAATGTTGTGCAATTCAAAAACAAATTAGCTTTACACTTTTCTTCACTGTAATATTTGAATAGTTTAATATTTTAAATAATTAAATAGCTAAATATGTTAAATGGTTAAAACTTTTGTACAAAGGTTTTAATGCTACTCCTTCGTTTTATATTTATGTTTGTTTAATTACATACTTTTCTATTTGCTTAAGGTTAGTTATTATTATAAAAATATTCCAGCTCTCTATTTAAAAATGTATTTATACTTCTAAGCTACCGGTACTGTTATTAAGGTTTTAAACTTTGTTGTGCCGGTTTTCGAAATAAATAAATAAATAAATCTGTTGCACACCATTCAAAAAGTATTATTTTTTCTTACTAACAGTTTGGAGATAATAAGATTTGATGGAGTTACAAGTGATCAAAGTCCGAAAAAAGTGATTTTTTTGCTCATTTTTAAAAGTCGCTAAATTTCAATTGCTCCGTTTAAATCCAAAAACCTTTTTTTTCCATATTTTTATGTTCATAATATCTATCTTCTCAAATCGAACAAAAAATGTCAAAGTTATTTAAATTAAATTAAGAATGGTAATTTCTATATTTTCATCCATTGCCAATATACTCTTACAATATTCGTGTGTGTTCTAAAAATTTTTGAGTAACTTTTAAGCCCTTTTGTCCGACTTAAATAAATTCATACTTTAAATATTTGTAAAGGAATGGACTTTCATTCTAAGTCTTAAAAATACGAAAAATAAAGATTTTCGGAGTTAAACAAACCAATTGGAATCTAGTGACTTTTAAAAATGAGTAAAAAAATCAATTTTTTAGGACTTTGATCACTTGTAACTCCATCAAATCTTATTCGATTCTCATTACCTCCTAACCGTTAGTATGAAAAAAATAATACCTTTTGAATGGTTTGCAACTGATTTAGTTATGAAAAAAATTGCAAAAAAACGATTTTTGGGGAATAACTCGAAACGATTCTTAAGAGAGAAAAATTATTGGCATTTTTGGAATTTACGACTCAAAACACATAAAAAAGTATGTGAGAGAACTGATCTTTTTTTGTTTAAGCTAGTGATATAGATAATTCAATCATAAAAAACAAATATAACATTTTCAAAATTCGAAAAAAAATGGCAGCACATTTTGAACTACAGCTTGAAAGTTGCGTAATATAGAGTAGAGTTTTGAGAAAATTTTTAAGAAAAATCAAAGGTGTCGCACTTTTTGAAAATGTCTATTTTAATCTTTAAACGTTAATAACTAACTGATTATTACTTCGAATAATTTTTTTTAGAAACTACATTCAAATACAAAAAATATGATACCACATATTTTATCGATATCGATATTTATAACTAGTATATCGTTAATTCAAAATGTTTTGCCTTCAAATTTAAAAAACCGATTATTCAATAACGGTTTTGAATACAAGACTGGAAATTGGTTTGCTTGTTGCTTTTAATGCGAACTAAAACATATAGAAAAATTAGCGAAATCGAAGAAGGTCGGGCCGAAACCTCGGTGATTTGGCATGGAATGCCCCATATATATGAATAACTTTGTTCAAAAATTAACACTGAAATGTTTCTATTTTATACCTTGAAACTGTTTGATAGCATATACTGTAATGTGCAGAGTCTGAACAGACATAAATTGATTGACTTGAATGTTGATTATTTTGATTTGAAGCTCTTGTCAATTTTTACCTGAACCTCAGGTTAAAACCAAGGAAAGGAGGAAAAACGAAGAAAGGCAAGACGTATTTAACTAGTTCCTTAAAAACCTTTGGTCTAATGCGTTCAATGTCGCTTAAAAGTTATATTGGCCAACTAAAAAGATCAGCACCTCCACCAAGTTTTTATATGGAATTAGAATATTGTAAAGCTCTGTGCAAAAAGTTTGATGAAAATACCTTGTGGAATTTCACAATTATTGAAATCTACTACGCCGCCAATATAACCTGGCACACAGTGATGTCAAACTCAATTTTTTAGGCGAAATTGATTTTCGAGCTTAAAATGAAATTGAACGAACTGAAAGTAAGTATTCTATTAAATTTTTAATATCACATCTAATTTAAAAAAAAAAAATACTTTTCAAGTAAATGCACAAAAGCTGCAGAAATGCCTGATTTGTCCGAAGTCAAGCGTATTGGATTGAGCGAATTCTTTATTTTTTTTTTTCTTTGAGGAATAAATATATCCAATTTAAGTCATAGTTCTAAGCCTTGCAAACCTAGGTACGCTCCTTTTTAAAACATGTCTGCAAAAGTACAGATTGTAGACCTATGCTTGTCCACGCCACTGTTTTTAGCAACGTATTAAAACAATATAGTTTCAGATAGCTTTCCAACCAGAATGAATGATAGAAACGTTTGCAAAACTGCTCCAAATTATAATAAATCAGGCAGAAGTAACTTGAATTGCGCTTTAAGAACTTAGGGCATCATTAAAACAGATTGTGTAACGAAGATTTGTACAAATTATGTCAAGAAATTAAGACAAGTGTTTAAAGCCAGAATAAGATATAAATACCATATACTTACAATAACATTGTGAGAAAATTTTTCGAGATTTCTTGACAGGACTGGTATTTGAAGTGATACTTATATAAGTTAACAATAAATTGTAAACGTCAGCGTCTGGATAGTTTCCTGGTGCAGCCAAGCTAAACATGATATTTACAACAACAACAGCAAGCAATGAAATATCTTGCGAGGCGGAAAGAAAACAGTAAAAGAATCAACAAAACAACTCAGGCGTTTGGAATTAGTTTATTTTATTTGTTCTCTATATAATTTAGTTAGGAAATAAAGCTTGAATTAAAAAGTTGTCTTTTAATAATTGGCGCCCAACTCGCGAAATTAAATTTTTATTTTACAAGACCAGTAGTAAAATTTTTTTTCTCAACTCACGCGAAATTTATTAACAAAAAATACAAATTAATCGATCAAAAAAGAGTGATTCAAATAAAATCACAAGTTCCAGAAAAGTTTACGAGCTTCTAGAAGATTCCAGACGGCAGCGGTGAAGATAAGAAATAAATTCGAACCAGCAAATCAACCCGACAAGAGGAACAAACATTAGCTTGCAGATAATAGAGCCGAATTTTAATCAATGTAAGTGAAGTGCTCATTAATATTAAAGTAAAGCAAATAAATAAATAACGCACTAACGACACCAGTTGTCATTGAGTATAACGGACAGTTGTGTGGTTGCATTTTGAAGATTTTATGTGTCAATGAGTGATAGGGAAAGTGACAGTGACGTCGAATTAAGGAACTTATTAGAAAGCTTCTCTATTTCTAAAGATAAGAAAACAAATATGAATGCCCAAGATATAGCAAAACTGTTGGAAGCAGCAGTCCATTTAGCAGTGGAAACACAAAAAGTAGAGTTTAATAGGAAAATTGACGAATTGTCAGGAAAATTCAAAATGTTAGTACCTAGTTCACCAGAGGTGGACGCATATGAAGAGACAAAAATCGTAGACAGTGTAACGTGCACTGAATCCCTAGACGTAGTGAAGTCCTTACCCGAATTTGACGGGAAGTTAGAAAATTACGTGTCTTGGAGACAGGCGGCGCATACCGCTTATAAAGTCTTTGAGAAATACGACGGAAGTTCCAGACACTACCAAGCGGTAGCTATTATCAGGAATAAGATTAGAGGTTCAGCCGATGCTGCTTTGTCCTCATTTAACACTGTCTTGAATTTTAAAGCAATAATATCAAGACTAGACTTTACTTATGCGGACAAGCGTCCCATTTATCTTATTGAGCAAGAGCTCAGCATCTTAAGGCAGGGCACTCAAACAGTGCTACAATTTTACGACAATGTGGAGCGAAAGCTCACATTGTTGACAAATAAAACGTTAATGACGTATGATAGCACACTAGCATCAACCATTAACGAAAAATACAGACGAGATGCACTCCGAATATTTGTATCTGGCCTCAAGAAACCTTTATGTGACATGCTTTTTTCCTCACGTCCGTCCGACTTGCCATCTGCATTGGCTTTGGCGCAAGAAATTGAAGCTAATCACGAGCGCTACGTGTTTGTAACAACGTATGCAAGTAGAAATGAAGACAAACAAAAAAATCAGACACAAACAAAAATAGCTGATGGTGACAAAGATAAATACCAAACAAATTTTTACCAACAAAAGAACCCTTATTTTAGCAGACGCCAAGAAAAACAAAATAACCATGGCAATAAATGGGATCGCATAGAGCCCATGGACGTAGATCCATCCTCTTCGCGTTATCGCCAACAGACAAATTATCGAAACGCGAATATCACAATAGAACAATCACAACGGAACAACTCAAATAACAACTTCAGCCAACGACGAGGCCAATATAACGCAAACACTCAAAATCAAGGTCAACAAATTAAAAGACAAGCAGGTTCCGACAGAAACACAGGGCAAAAGTTACAAAAAATTAATCACATCTTACAGGAAAGTCCTCAGCCCGGAAGTTCATTGGTACAAGAATACTCTAATGTGGCCGAGTCTGAAGTATTAGAAGTAGAGGAAGAATCTTCTGATTCTGATTATGTGAATTTTTTAGGGGAAGTTCCCTGCTACCATTCATAGAACGCGTTATAGCAGGGAAAAATATAAAACTTTTAATCGACACGGGGGCTGCAAAGAACTATATAAAACCACTGAAAGAATTAAAAAATATCATGCCAGTGAACAGTCCATTTCTTGTTCGTTCAATACACGGACACGATAATATAAAAACTAAGTGTTACATCAATTTGTTTGGAAAAAATTCAAATTTTATTATTTTGCCTGGTCTGTCAACTTTTGATGGAATTATCGGCCTCGATCTTTTAAAAGAGGTTAACGCAGAGATAGATTTGAAAAACGGAAAAATTAATTTTGAACATGGATCGGAAAGTCTTAAATATCTAAACTGTAAGGACGTTAATTTCATGAAAATTGATGACGACGACGTGCCTGCAGCAATAAAAGAAAAATTTCAGAAAATATTAAAAACCAGAGGAAGAGCTTTTGCCGACCCTAACGAGTCATTGCCTTTCAATACAAATATTGTGGCTACAATTCGGACGGATAATAACGAACCTGTTTATTCAAAACTATACCCATACCCAATGGGTGTAGCTGAATTTGTTAATTCAGAAATAAAGGAACTTCTGGCGAATGGCATCATTAGACCCTCCAGATCTCCGTACAACAACCCTATTTGGGTTGTTGACAAAAAAGGCGTTGACGAGTTAGGCAACAAAAAGAAACGTCTAGTAATAGACTTTCGGAAGCTTAATAAAAAAACGGTCGACGACAAGTATCCTATACCAAATGTTATGGTAATATTGTCGAATATGGGAAAAGCCAACTATTTTACGACCCTCGACTTAAAGTCAGGGTTTCATCAAATTGAACTCTCTGAAAGGGATAGGGAAAAAACTGCGTTTTCCGTAAACAACGGAAAATACGAATTCTGTCGACTCCCATTCGGGCTGAAGAATGCTCCAAGCATTTTTCAGAGAGCGATCGATGATGTGCTCCGGGAGCAAATTGGAAAAAGTTGCCACGTCTATGTCGACGACGTAATCATTTTTTCAGAAACAGAAGAGGATCACATTAAGCATATTGATTGGGTTCTCAAGAGCCTTCACGAGGCTAACATGAGAGTCTCGGTAGAAAAATCTAAGTTTTTTAAGTCAAACGTCGAATACCTCGGATTCGTGGTATCGAGAGGAGGTATCAGGACATCTCCGAGCAAAGTGGAGGCAATAAGAGCCTACCCGGTACCTACTACACTTTTTGGACTCAGGTCATTCCTCGGCCTTTCCAGTTATTACCGATGCTTTATAAAAGATTTTGCCAGTATAGCTAGACCGTTAACTGACATTTTAAAGGGTGAGAACGGTAAAGTTACTGCGAGTCAGTCAAAAAAGGTTGTAATTCAGTTGCAAGGAAATCAACTTCAAGCTTTCAACAAATTGAAAGAAATTCTAATATCTGAGGATGTACTGTTAATGTACCCTGACTTCAAAAAGTCTTTCGATCTGACGACAGACGCTTCGTCAAAGGGCCTTGGCGCTGTTTTGTCACAGAATGGAAAGCCAATTACAATGATTTCTAGGACTCTTAAGGACAACGAAATGCATTTTGCTACCAATGAAAGGGAACTTCTAGCGATTGTGTGGGCATTGAAAACTCTTCGAAACTACCTTTATGGTGCAAGAAATTTGAACATCTTTACCGATCATCAACCTCTGACATTTGCGGTTTCAGACCGAAACCCAAATGCAAAAATAAAGCGCTGGAAAGCCTTTATTGATGAACATAACGCTAACTTGTACTATAAGCCAGGTAGGGAGAACCATGTTGCCGACGCACTGTCGCGACAATTTATTAATGCTTTGGAAAATCCATTAAGTTCTGCTGCTGCTACTGTTCATAGTGAACTATCACTTACCAATACCATAGAAACCACGGATAAATCGGTAAACTGTTTTAGGAACCAAATAGTTATAGAGGAGTCAGAATATCCTTCAACGAGTACTTTTATAATTTTTGGGAAAAAAACTAGGCACGTTATCCAGTTTTCAGATAGGGAAACCCTAATAGAAAGAATTCGCGATGTGGTTAATATGGACGTGGTTAACGCAATACATTGCGAACTACCAGTATTGGCCTATATTCAGCATAAACTAGTCGAATTTTTTCCAGCCACAAAGTTTTGGCACACTAAGAAAAGGGTTTTAGACATTTTTGACAGAAACGAACAAAAAGAAATAATAACAACAGAGCACAATCGAGCACACAGGGCTATCCAAGAAAATGTGAAGCAAATTTTACTCGATTATTTCTTCCCAAAGATGACTAAGTTAGCGAAGGAAGTGGTTGCAAATTGTAAAATTTGCTCAAAGTCCAAATACAAAAGACACCCAAAGCAGCACGTAATTGGTGACACACCAATACCTTCGTATGCAGGAGAAATACTGCATATCGACATATATTCTACAGATCGGAAGCATTTTCTGACCTGTATCGATAAATTTTCAAAGTTTGCGGTGGTGCAGCCAATACTGTCACGAACCATCGCTGACGTAAAATTACCAATCATACAGTTAATGAATATTTTCAAACGAAGATAATATTTTGCGACAACGAGAAGTCTCTAAATTCCCAAACCGTTAAATCTATACTGCTAAATAATTTCAATGTGGATACTGTTAATGCTCCACCCTTGCATAGCATCTCCAACGGCCAGGTAGAGCGATTTCACAACACTTTGTCAGAAATCGCAAGGTGTCTTAAACTTGAAAGAAACATAGAAGACACAAACGATCTAATACTACAAGCAGTCGTTGAATACAATAAAACAATTCACTCGGTAACGAATAAGAAACCAATCGACATAATCCATTCAGCTCCATCGGAACTTAGGGCAGAAATAAAAAATAAAATCCTGAAGACGCAAACACTTCAATTAGAAAACTTTAATAAAACTAGACAAAACAAAACTTTTCAAGTGGGAAATAAGGTTTATGTTAGGAAAAATCGAAGACTGGGAAATAAACTTACTCCTTTATACGAAGCAGCAAAGATTGAAGCAGACCTGGGAACAACCGTTCTCATTAAAGGGAGGGTGGTCCATAAGGACAATTTGAGATAAACAGGAGTTGTAATTCGCTCTATTTTTTCTCATTGTAGGTTACTATTAATGATACTTACCATTATGACGACCGCGTCAGCAAGGTTAATCGACTATTCGCATTCAAATTATATCCCAATAGTTGATGGGGATGTTGTCATTTGGAAGGACTATGGATACTTGCAACATTCGACTAATCTCAGTCTGTACTATACAATTTTGGATGAGATAACGAATATAACAAGTCTATTCCCACAGTCGGATGTAAAAAGGATATTAAACTCGGACGCAGGTTACATAGACACGCTTCTTACAACTCTCAATATTCATCATAGAAACGCTAGGAGTTTGAACTTTTTGGGCACGACTCTAAAAATAATCGCCGGAACCCCAGACTTTTACGATTTTGAGGAAACCCGGTTTAAACAGGGCCAACTTATAGACTCGAATAATAGGCAGATCGAAATAAATAGTAAAGTTCAAGCCCAAATACAGAATTTAACGCATACTGTAAACGTAATTTTAGAAAACAGTAAAAAAACACAGGTGGACACTGGCAACCTTTTTGAAATCTTAACAACAAGAAATAGAATGATAATGTTCAATTTGCAAAACTTAATACTGTCAATTACTCTGGCCAAAATCAACCTCGTTAATCCTCTTATTTTGCATAACGATGATCTGAAATTAATAACTAACAATGAGCACTTCAAAAATGTAAGCGTATCTGAAATAATGGAAGTATCTAGTATTAAAGTATTACAAAGTAGTCTTATGTTATATTTTATCATTAGATATCCAAAACCTGAGATTGTTTGCAAAAAATTAAGTATCTTTCCTGTTCCTCATTCTGGCAAAATAATACATTTGGATGGTAGCAACACCGTGGCCGAATGTGGCGCACAAGTGCATGCCGTTGACAACTGCAGTTCAACAATAACATCGACTTTCTGCAAAATACAAAATTCGAGTTGCGCCCAGCAGCTAGTTTCCGGTGTTCTGGCGCATTGTGGCACAAAATTCAATCACCTTGACCAAGTAGTTGAAATCGATGACGGCATTATTATTATCAACGATGCCATTGCCAACATCAAAGACTCCAACAGTGGGGAGAAAACAGCTATTGGCACTTATTTATTAACGTTCGACGATAGTGTTACAATTAATGGGTCACTATATGTAAATAGAAATAATGTGGTAAAAAGGCAACCCGGCATACCAACATTTCCGATGATTTACATTACCGAACACCAAGAAATTTTAAGCCTGCCCTTCTTACGTGAAATGAACATAATAAATCTACACTATATTGGTGAACTAAGAACCCAGACAAAAGTACGACCTGTAGTGGCTGGCTGCATTGCATTCGCAGGGTTTTTGATCTGCTATGGAATCATTTCATTAATATTACGCTTGAAGAAAAAACACAACCAGTCCAAGATACAGACCGCTATAATGAATGCGCTGAAGAAGACCGAGGACGGCCTTCATCTAAGTGAGGGAGGAGTTAACAATAAATTGTCAACGTCAGCGTCTGGATAGTTTCCTGGTGCAGCCAAGCTAAACATGATATTTACAACAACAACAGCAAGCAATGAAATAGCTTGCGAGGCGGAAAGAAAACAGTAAAAGAATCAACAAAACAACTCAGGCGTTTGGAATTAGTTTATTTTATTTGTTCTCTATATAATTTAGTTAGGAAATAAAGCTTGAATTAAAAAGTTGTCTTTTAATAATTTATACTTACTTACTTGGGTGGCCATAACAACCCGTTACCGGGTTACGGCCGACCTCAAAAGCTCTCTCCAGGCGCCTCTGCTTCGCGCACGCCTTCTCCAATCATTCACACCAAGCGTGGATAGGGTTTCCTCGGCTTGGTCTTTCCATCGGAGGCATGGTCTTCCTCTTCGTCGTCGCCCAGCGGCTTCCGCATCAAACACCTTTTTCGCCGGAGCTTCTTCGTCCATACGCACAACATGTCCCAGCCAGCGCAGACGTTGAATAGTGATGCGCTTGACTATGTCAATGTCAGCGTAGAGCTCGTACAGTTCGTGGTTCATTCGAATACGGTAGTCGTCGCCGACGTGAACAGGACCGAAGATTTTGCGAAGAATTTTTCTCTCAAACACCTCAAGCGTGATACTTATGTGATACTTATATAATACAATTTAATAAACATTTTTTTGAAAACGATCACATCCGGAACAACATTATATCATGCATTGAACTTGTATCGTTTCTGAAATGAATTATCAGTTTACACTTCGTGAAATTAAAAAAGTTTACATTTTATAAAATATAAAAACTGCAATAAAACTAACAATAAATGAATATTTATCTCAAAGTAACCCACGCAAAGTCTTGGGATATAAAAATACGCATTAGTTTAACAAGACAACACTTTAAAATGATAGCCGCAGACATGCATTTGATTACTCAGACATAAACCTTTTTTATGCTAGAGATAGTGCTTACTATACGATGATTAATTTGCATGAAATATATTTTAAAACTATACGAAGATGAGCTGGGCATAAGTATTAAATTGCCACATTAATTTTAGCTAAAACCTTAACATACGACTAATAAATATTAATAGATAAAATAATCTTCAAAAATGTTCATTATAAGAAACACCTTTGAACACATGTATGTGATTAGCCTTTGTATCGATAGTTTTATTTTTGTTTAATGATGGATGAACACGATGCCATTTATAAATTAATTTTGGGTTATTTTTAATATCCAACATAGAACATTTTTCAAGGAAGGAATATTTCAGAACAAATATCCTCATGAGCGTACTCGTAGTGTTTACACCGGCTTATACAAATCGATATGTTATTTAATGTCCATAGAAAATTAACTAATAATGTCAGTTTCATGTCAAATTAAAAACTTCAATATCAACTTACTGTAAGGTATAAAAAGACCCACCAGTATGTTGTATGTTTATGAAAAAAGGTGACGAGATGTGAATCTTAAAAAATAAAACAGAAAACAAAGAGGAAGTAAAAATTATATAAAGTGGTACGCTGAACCATTGTACACGTAGAAAAAAAAAAAGATGTTGATAAGCTGAAGTTTTGCAATATTTCGATTTTTATAGTTCTAATCAAGACATGAACGGGTGGGCTCTATAACTGAATAATATAAAACAAAATGGCTATTAAACATTTTAAGTTTTTAAATTTGTATAATTTTATGCAGAAATTAAAACGGAATTTTTAAGTATTATGTGGAAAAACAACCATTCTCATTTCACGATCATTCTTTCCGCAGAATTACTGGAAGCATTTGAGCCATCGACGATAGAAATAGTAATTCGGCGTTTACATGAGAAAAGTCTGAGTGACAAATTCTTGTCTATTCTCTTTTGTGATTTTTGTTTTGCGTTTTCAATATATGACAAATTTTTTACCTCATTCCTTTTGTTTTTCTCCTCTTGCCTTCAAAACGAGGAAATTTTGCCTCAAAGTCCCGCGGTGATCACAGTTGAAGGAAAGATAACTCTGGGAATGGTGGAGCTAAAAAGGTAGTTTGTTTTTCGCTTTATTAATAGTTGCCCTAAATACTGAACAAGTTTAATTTAGCGACACTTCAAAAATCTTTTTTGGGCTTAAGTTTACTTTAGCTCCCATTGTCCATTGTCCGAGCGACACTTTTTTTTGCTATTTTTATTTCCATTTTAGGGGGTAAAACCACAAAAAAAAAGGAAAAAAAGATTGGAGCATGGGAGCTAAAGTAAACCTGTTCCCATTTTTTCGACAAAGTACCTGTAAAATTGAGATTCCCGATCCTTGAATTATTCTAGTTCTAGTTCCCGATCCTTGAACTTTTTTGTTCCAAAAACACAAATAATCTTATTTATTATTTTATTATAATTTAAATATTATTTTAACTTATTATTTGGAGTAGTTCTTATCATAAACTAACTTTCTTAAATTGAAGAATATGGCGGAATAGCACGCCACGCTACGCCACACAAACGCTAAAAACATAACGGCCTACTTTGATGGCTCATTTTGTGCAAGTGTTGCAGAGTAGCAGTTTAACTACTTAACAGCTACAACTATCGCTACGATGTCGCACACAATATGACGTTTATAGCATGCTTTAAGTAGTAAAACATCTGCTACACGGCAACACTTATTCTCGCTACAAAATTTTAAAATGCAACCCTGGGAAAACGAGATCAAAACAAAAAAAAAAAACGAATTGGAATATTCGATAGCAGGTAACATTAAAGTAAATGTTGGGTGCATCCAATGATGATGGTAAGATATTGAATATTGATACATATACATACCTCTTAATTACGATGCTAACAATGACTTTTTCTTCTTACAGGTTGTTAAAATAAACAAATGGGATGAGCCTAAGGGATAAGCCTCCAAGGATTGTGCTGGCGATGGAAAACCTTGAGATGTATCAAAGTCAATTATAGCGCTGGGTGGACCATTAAAACGTCCATTATAGACGAGTATACGGGCAAAGTTTTTGGCATCAGGCTTAAATTGTGTTGCTAATATTTGACTTAAATCACCTTTCGCATGTATTTCACATAAAGCTTTTTGTTCTTCTTCTCCAGTTCATGTTTTTAAATTTTGCAACCCTTGAAATGACCACGTACAGATGATTCCAGCCAAGTACGGCCGAATAAGCAGTAAAAAATTTTTAAAATATTTGGTAAAATCGCAGATTCCAGAGTTCAAATATCAGCTTACTGTTTCCGATGTACATATGTGAGGTTTTATAATTTAAATTTAAAAGCGATATTATTTTCGGCACGTGTTACAGTGGACTATGAATTTATATTCATGATTCTTATGACATCGGATAGCTTAAGAAATTACGCGTCTAATGAACTACTCCAAATGCCGGTATTTTAGTACAAACATAAGAAATCTAAGAGAATTTCTTCTATCTCAATTTGAAGGGTTTTTGAACAAGTTGACATGAACAAAACATCAATTATCTTGAAACGAATTTTTTTGAGACATGCCGTACTCACTTCTGAGGGCAGTATAGCCCACATGAGATCTAAGTTTTAGTTTTGAACTTATAAAAATAATAATTTGATGTCATAAGCACATAATACATATAATAAATATTGGGCTTTCCGTGGAAGAGAGAAAATTAGGTCTTGCTTGAAAGGCATACAAGTAGGATTTTTGCTGGGTGGGTTATTGTACCCAGTATTCAACATATATATGTATTGTACATATACGAAGTTGTACGTTAAAAACCGGATTTTCCAGTAGCCCTCAAAATGATTTTAAATAAAAAGTTCGATCACAAATTTTTTTTATATATTTTTAATTATAGCTATATTAATAACTAGAGCAATTTTTTGCCTCTAGTCGGCGCATGTATATACCTAAGAATTAATATCTTCAACTAGTAGTTGAATTGCTTACGTATTCAGTTGATTTACATAGATGTTAGCTTAAATTTTATATAAAAAAACTACTTGTACCTGCGGCACTGCACGTACTCTTAACTCTTTCTTTATATTCGTACGTTACCGCATTTTTTTAGGTGTTCGGTTCCCCAGTAGGCCTATTTCACCTTAACAACAATAATTAAATACTTTACTAATGAAATAATATAAATAAAATACTTAAAATATATCACATTTTCTAATTTAACTTTATAACTTAATTCTCCTTAGGAAAACATTTTATTTCTTACATACTAAGCATACAAATTCTATATCCTCAAAACGGACATTATCTTGCAAATTGTGTTGGGATTTTGCACATGGCTGGTGTACTGGGTATTAGCAGTTGTCGCAGAGAACCCAATGCTGTATTCCTCCTGTTGGGTCACGGTTGAGGACCACTGCATACAGCATAAATAATTTTGTCTCTTCTTTTATTATTTTTGAAATAACTTGAATTGGTATAACTGTAAATCAAATATTGTCTCTTTAAAATTAGTTTTTTTGGCAACTGCATACTTATGCACTCAACAATGCTCTCATATGTACTCATTTTTATGCTTTAACGCTGTAACAATCATTTTTATATGTAATAAGCTTTAGTCGAAGAAAGACCATTAAATTGAAAGCATCACATGCTTATTTTTTTGATTGAATAGTGAAGTTTTCTTTTATTTCAAATTAACTCGTCGCCCAATTTCTCGCTACCTTCAATTTTCGCTAGATCAAAAAAGGCTTTGATCCAACATTTTGGCGCCCAATGTGGGGCACGAGTTTTTGGAATAAAAGTTTAAATTTAATTTAATTTGCTGAATTAATAAAATCGTTGTAAAATAATTGCATTTATGCAGTTTTGTTGTTGACTGACCGTATCGCCCTTCACCTGCGGTACAGTTACACACGCAGTCGGCGTTGCTGGAATTAAACTACAATACTTGTAAACTGCAAAAACAAAAGATTTTCGCTGCCTGCACTGCTGCATTCCTAAGTACAGATTGCTGTCCGCTTCGACGTCGACAATCATTGTTGCTTGGGAGCAGATTCTTTCATCGTTCATTTTTTCGCATATCGCCATCGTCGTCACCGTTGCGGTAGCTGTAAAAATATTTGCTGTTTTGCATTAGCGGTTGTTACTTGGACAACAACAATTAATTATCGCACCATTCCAGCGGCGTTTTCGTTTAAAATTGTCGTGACACTTAAGTGGGCTCACATCTGTATTGTAAGTAAAGCTGCACCTTTGCCGATTGCAATCGTTGTCAGCCTCCTCTATTTTTCACTTGAAATAAATAAAATTTGTTTATTTAAAAAAAATCATGTCGCTTGAAGATTACAAGCAACAGCGGTCTTGTACACGCAAGAATATGACTCGCATCAAAAACATCGTGGAAGCGAGTGCAAAGCCAGAGGGTAAGGTTCTGTCAGCTATTGAACTAAAGTGTCGTCAAGGGATTTTAGAATCTTATTTTAAGCAAGCACTAGGACTGCAAACACAAATTGAGAAGCTTGATCCTGATGACAGCGGTCGCGGTGACCTTGAAGATTTGTACATCAATATTAAAGCTAATATTCAACTGCAACTAGGAGAAGAATTGCATGAGTCTACTTTTCGTGAAGGTGCCTTGGCTCTGCCCGTAGCACACTCTAAGCTGCCAGCATTGAAATTACCAGTTTTTAGCGGAAAGTATTCAGAGTATAAAAATTTTATTTCTTCTTTTATGCAGATTATTGACCGTGAGGTAGGGCTATCGAATATAGAGAAATTTAACCATCTTCTCAACTGTTTGCAAGGCCAAGCACTCGAAACAGTTAAAGCTTTTCAGGTAACTAATGAAAACTACACAACGGCTTTAGAAAGATTAAAGGCTAGATACGACAACAGTACCCTTATTTTCATGGAGAATATAAAATCGCTTTTTGAGCTTCCGTCTGTTTCAAGGCAAGGTGCTACTAAATTACGCAGCCTTATTGACAACGTCTCTGCGATATATAGCTCATTATTATCTATAGGCAATGATAGAAATATTTCACATTTGATGCTTATATCCCTTGTGATGAATAAAGTTGACGAAGACACACATAATAAATGGAAAGAGTCGTTAGATTTTACTTCGTTGCCTTCATGGGATGACTGTGTGAAAATTCTTGAAAGACGTTGTCAATTCTTAGAATCTATTGATAATTCACAAGTTCATTCTGAACGCAAATCAGATGGAAAGCCACCAGAAAACAAATATCGATCTCATCGAAAGAGTTTTACTTTTTCATGCTCAAAGCGGTCTTGCGTTCTTTGCTCAAGTGCTGATCATGTGGTCAGTAATTGTACTCGTTTTAAGCAGATGGAAGTACCCGACAGATTTAAGGAAGTTAAAAGGCTTGGATTGTGTGTAAACTGTTTGTCAAATAAACACCAACTAGCAAATTGTTCTTCTACATTCAAATGTAAGACTTGCTCGCGCCCACACCACAGTCTTTTACACCGCTTTTCATATCCAGTTGTAGTCAATGGCCAGACGTCTCATTCTTCAACATCACAGTCGTCACTTTCTACTTCACTTGAGCATTCTGCGGCACCAGAAAGTACAGCCGCTGCGCATACCCACCAGGAAAAGTCATCACAAGACCAAGTCATTCTTGCCACTGCCATGGTACTGATTCGAGACGCTTCAGGATGTTATCAACTGGGTAGAGCGTTGCTTGATTCCTGTTCTCAAGTGAATTTTATCACTGAAGAGTTTGCTCAGAAATTACACCTCTCAAAAGAGAACCATCACATTGAGATACAAGGCATCGGTGACTCAGTTACGAACATAAAACATAAGGCATCAACCACCATCAGATCTCGTGTAACTGGTTTTGAATTACCATTGTCGTTTTATGTCACTTCGCACATTGCTTATCAGCCCGAAGCCCAAATAGACGTGTCATCCTGGAACTTGCCGTCGAACCTTAAACTTGCTGACGAACATTTTTATAAGTCAAAACGCATTGACTTACTCATCGGTACGGAACTTTTCTTTGATATACTTTCAGTTGGGCAGATAAGGCTCGGTACAGGTTTGCCCTCGCTGCAAAAAACCTTATTGGGATGGGTTGTGTCTGGACGCTACAAAAGGACGGCAAGCATAACATCATCAACTTGTCTGCTGTCTTGTGAGGAGTCAGTAGATTCAAATTTGGAACAGTTGTGGAAGCTGGAAGAGGTTGCACCGGCTGCTTTGTGGACTAGTGAGCAACAACGTTGTAAGCTTTTGTACATGCAGACCGTCTACAGAAACTGCACTGGCAGAATCGTCGTGAAGTTGCCATTTAAAGAGAACCCAAGTTGTCTTGGTCAATCATATACTGCTGCATTAATGAGATTTTATGCTCAGGAGCGACGTATGTCGCGCTCACCAGATTTAAGGGCTCAATATGTAGCATTCATGAAGGAGTATTACGAACTGGGTCATATGAGTGTAGTAGACAATCCGAATTTATCTACACCTCATTATTACGTGCCTCATCACTGCATTTTAAAACCAATGAGCACATCAACTAAACTTCGCGTAGTGTTTGATGCCTCTTGTCAAACAACGTCTCTTAAATCTTTAAACGATACACTTCTGGTTGGGCCAACACTTCAGGACGAGCTGCTCATCTTACTTCTTCGCTTTCGCTTACATCGCTACGCCATTACCGCAGATATCGTAAAGATGTATAGGCAGGTCCTTGTTGACCCCAGCAATCGCAAGTTCCAGTATATTCTTTGGCGCAACTCCACTAAAGAAGAGATTCGCACCTATGAATTAAATACGGTAACGTATGGTACAGCATCAGCGCCGTATCTCGCTGTTCAAAGTCTCAATTATCTTGCTGATCAGTACGCTGCTGAATTCGAAGTAGGTGCAAGAACCATAAAGTCTTCATTCTACGTTGATGACCTCTTGTGTGGCGCAGACTCTTTTGATAATTTATTGCAAATTAAGAATGAGGTAACGCAAATTTTAAAATTAGGGTGCTTTGAATTGGCCAAGTGGCATTCGAACCATAGTGATTTCATGGATGATACCACTGTCAAGGAAATAAATCTCGATGATAATTTTATTACGAATGCTTTAGGTATCAAATGGGATCAATACCGAGATGTATTTTTATTCACTTTTAAGCCTAAGCAATTGATCAAAGATCGCGTCACTAAACGAATAATTTTATCAATAGCCTCTTCTTTGTTCGATCCTCTTGGGTTGTTGGCCCCTCTTATTGTGAAAGCAAAGATAATTCTGCAAGAGTTGTGGCTTCTCAAGCTGAATTGGGACGAATCAGTTCCACAAAACATGCAGCTATCTTGGGAAAATTTTCTTGAAAGTATGTCGCATCTGCCTGAACTTTCAGTATCTCGACATTGCTTCTCAGCTGAAAATAAATGTAACGATTCGGTTCAGCTGCACGGTTTTTGTGATGCCTCTATTCGCGCTTATGGATGCTGCTTCTACACTCGCTCTGAAGATGTCGCTGGCAAGGTCACTGTTAAGCTGCTCTCGTCAAAATCACGTGTCGCCCCAATCAAGAAGCAATCTCTTCCCAAACTGGAGCTCTGCGGTGCATTACTCCTAGCTCGGCTTTACGCTAAAATTAAAGGAATCTTCAAAAATCTCACGATTAATGTTTATCTATGGACCGACTCGCAGATAGTGCTGCACTGGCTAGCAGTACACTCAGCTACTTTGTCAGCATTTGTCGGTAACCGAGTGTCAGAAATTCAAGATCTGACAGCAGATACACATTGGAGGCACGTACCAACACATTTCAATCCAGCCGACATAGTTTCCAGAGGCTGCACGGTACCAGAGATTCTCAACTCTATTTGGTTTGAAGGTCCTGCATTCTTAATCCAAGACATTAACCAATGGCCGAAAAAAGAGGGCTTTGATCTAGACTTGGACGAAATTAACAGAGAAAAACGAAAGTCCGCTTTTAAAGTTTCCACCAACGACAATTACATTTTGAAGGTAGCTGACAAATATAGTTCACACACTTTTTGCTTGCGTGTCATCGCCTGGATGATCCGCTTTTACCGAAGACTAAACAAATCTCTTAGAAGTGAATTTTACACAAGTTCCCTTTCGCCGCAAGAGCTGCAGCATGCCTTGCACTGCATCGTATGGAACTTGCAACGCCAACACTTTGGCGAGGAAATTCGTTTGCTAAAGCAATATAAAACCATCAACGGACCGCTAAAATATCTCAATCCGTTTCTTGAAAATACTTATGGATTCAGTTTATTGAAGGTCGGCGGACGGCTCGAGCTTGCCGAGTTATCACATGGACAGAAGCATCCTGTTCTACTGCCACGAAAATGTTATTTTGTCGAGAGGCTTGTACGACATTTGCATATCTCAAACTATCACGCAGGTGCTAAGACCCTGGTTGCGCTCATGCACCTTCAATTTTGGGTAATCAATGCAAGAGATCTTGCTCGCTGCGTTGTGCGATCGTGTGTACATTGCGTGCGATATAGGCCGAAATTGCAACAACAAGTGATGGGTAATCTACCAGTTGAACGCCTTACGCCATCAAGGCCATTTGCTCGGTGTGGAGTCGACTTCTGCGGGCCTGTTAGCACCTACCTACGGATTAGAGGCAAGGCGCCATACAAGACGTATGTCGCCATATTTATTTGTTTTTCAACAAAAGCAGTCCATATCGAGGTCGTGTCAGACCTCTCTACCGACGCATTTTTAGCAGCATTGAAACGCATGATTGGACGTAGAGGCTTACCAACAGATATTTATTGCGATAACGCTACAAATTTTGTCGGCGCTTGTAGAAAACTAGCTGAACTCAAGGCCTTCCTTTTTAATGAAAACAACCAAAACGTCATAGTTAAGTATTGTTCTAACGAATTCGTAAATTTCCATTTCATTCCACCTAGGGCTCCTCACTTCGGTGGTTTATGGGAGGCCGCCGTAAAAGCTGCAAAGGGTCACCTTAACCGAAGCGTGATGAACGCACATCTCACATTTGAAGAGCTGTGTACTGCATTAATCGAGATAGAGGCAGTTTTGAACTCTCGTCCGATATCACCGCTCTCAACTGATCCAAATGACTACGAGGCACTGACACCAGGTCATCTTATAATAGGCAGCTCTCTCAAGGCATTACCAGAACGTGAAGTATGTTCCAGTAACATCGAACACCTTGATAAATGGGCGCGCATAAGTTCAATTAAGCAAACATTCTGGCAACAGTGGTCTCGTGATTACATAAACAGCCTTCAAGCTCGAACCAAGTGGACAGATAGTCACCCTAATGTTACGAACGGAAATATGGTTATTATTCACGAGGATAATGTGCCACCACAACGCTGGGTGCTAGGGCGCATTATCAACTACATTCCTGGGACTGATGAGCGTGTACGAGTTATCGACATACAAACGCCCAAAGGAATTGTTCGGCGTCCAATCCACAAGGTAGCAATCTTACCTGCTTGAAAGTCCTTTCAAGGGGCCCGGGATGTTGGGTCACGGTTGAGGACCACTGCATACAGCATAAATAATTTTGTCTCTTCTTTTATTATTTTTGAAATAACTTGAATTGGTATAACTGTAAATCAAATATTGTCTCTTTAAAATTAGTTTTTTTGGCAACTGCATACTTATGCACTCAACAATGCTCTCATATGTACTCATTTTTATGCTTTAACGCTGTAACAATCATTTTTATATGTAATAAGCTTTAGTTTCACATAAAGCTTTTTGTTCTTCTTCTCCAGTTCATGTTTTTAAATTTTGCAACCCTTGAAATGACCACGTACAGATGATTCCAGCCAAGTACGGCCGAATAAGCAGTAAAAAATTTTTAAAATATTTGGTAAAATCGCAGATTCCAGAGTTCAAATATCAGCTTACTGTTTCCGATGTACATATGTGAGGTTTTATAATTTAAATTTAAAAGCGATATTATTTTCGGCACGTGTTACAGTGGACTATGAATTTATATTCATGATTCTTATGACATCGGATAGCTTAAGAAATTACGCGTCTAATGAACTACTCCAAATGCCGGTATTTTAGTACAAACATAAGAAATCTAAGAGAATTTCTTCTATCTCAATTTGAAGGGTTTTTGAACAAGTTGACATGAACAAAACATCAATTATCTTGAAACGAATTTTTTTGAGATATGCCGTACTCACTTCTGAGGGCAGTATAGCCCACATGAGATCTAAGTTTTAGTTTTGAACTTATAAAAATAATAATTTGATGTCATAAGCACATAATACATATAATAAATATTGGGCTTTCCGTGGAAGAGAGAAAATTAGGTCTTGCTTGAAAGGCATACAAGTAGGATTTTTGCTGGGTGGGTTATTGTACCCAGTATTCAACATATATATGTATTGTACATATACGAAGTTGTACGTTAAAAACCGGATTTTCCAGTAGCCCTCAAAATGATTTTAAATAAAAAGTTCGATCACAAATTTTTTTTATATATTTTTAATTATAGCTATATTAATAACTAGAGCAATTTTTTGCCTCTAGTCGGCGCATGTATATACCTAAGAATTAATATCTTCAACTAGTAGTTGAATTGCTTACGTATTCAGTTGATTTACATAGATGTTAGCTTAAATTTTATATAAAAAAACTACTTGTACCTGCGGCACTGCACGTACTCTTAACTCTTTCTTTATATTCGTACGTTACCGCATTTTTTTAGGTGTTCGGTTCCCCAGTAGGCCTATTTCACCTTAACAACAATAATTAAATACTTTACTAATGAAATAATATAAATAAAATACTTAAAATATATCACATTTTCTAATTTAACTTTATAACTTAATTCTCCTTAGGAAAACATTTTATTTCTTACATACTAAGCATACAAATTCTATATCCTCAAAACGGACATTATCTTGCAAATTGTGTTGGGATTTTGCACATGGCTGGTGTACTGGGTATTAGCAGTTGTCGCAGAGAACCCAATGCTGTATTCTTCCTGTTGGGTCACGGTTGAGGACCACTGCATACAGCATAAATAATTTTGTCTCTTCTTTTATTATTTTTGAAATAACTTGAATTGGTATAACTGTAAATCAAATATTGTCTCTTTAAAATTAGTTTTTTTGGCAACTGCATACTTATGCACTCAACAATGCTCTCATATGTACTCATTTTTATGCTTTAACGCTGTAACAATCATTTTTATATGTAATAAGCTTTAGTCGAAGAAAGACCATTAAATTGAAAGCATCACATGCTTATTTTTTTGATTGAATAGTGAAGTTTTCTTTTATTTCAAATTAACTCGTCGCCCAATTTCTCGCTACCTTCAATTTTCGCTAGATCAAAAAAGGCTTTGATCCAACATTTTGGCGCCCAATGTGGGGCACGAGTTTTTGGAATAAAAGTTTAAATTTAATTTAATTTGCTGAATTAATAAAATCGTTGTAAAATAATTGCATTTATGCAGTTTTGTTGTTGACTGACCGTATCGCCCTTCACCTGCGGTACAGTTACACACGCAGTCGGCGTTGCTGGAATTAAACTACAATACTTGTAAACTGCAAAAACAAAAGATTTTCGCTGCCTGCACTGCTGCATTCCTAAGTACAGATTGCTGTCCGCTTCGACGTCGACAATCATTGTTGCTTGGGAGCAGATTCTTTCATCGTTCATTTTTTCGCATATCGCCATCGTCGTCACCGTTGCGGTAGCTGTAAAAATATTTGCTGTTTTGCATTAGCGGTTGTTACTTGGACAACAACAATTAATTATCGCACCATTCCAGCGGCGTTTTCGTTTAAAATTGTCGTGACACTTAAGTGGGCTCACATCTGTATTGTAAGTAAAGCTGCACCTTTGCCGATTGCAATCGTTGTCAGCCTCCTCTATTTTTCACTTGAAATAAATAAAATTTGTTTATTTAAAAAAAATCATGTCGCTTGAAGATTACAAGCAACAGCGGTCTTGTACACGCAAGAATATGACTCGCATCAAAAACATCGTGGAAGCGAGTGCAAAGCCAGAGGGTAAGGTTCTGTCAGCTATTGAACTAAAGTGTCGTCAAGGGATTTTAGAATCTTATTTTAAGCAAGCACTAGGACTGCAAACACAAATTGAGAAGCTTGATCCTGATGACAGCGGTCGCGGTGACCTTGAAGATTTGTACATCAATATTAAAGCTAATATTCAACTGCAACTAGGAGAAGAATTGCATGAGTCTACTTTTCGTGAAGGTGCCTTGGCTCTGCCCGTAGCACACTCTAAGCTGCCAGCATTGAAATTACCAGTTTTTAGCGGAAAGTATTCAGAGTATAAAAATTTTATTTCTTCTTTTATGCAGATTATTGACCGTGAGGTAGGGCTATCGAATATAGAGAAATTTAACCATCTTCTCAACTGTTTGCAAGGCCAAGCACTCGAAACAGTTAAAGCTTTTCAGGTAACTAATGAAAACTACACAAAGGCTTTAGAAAGATTAAAGGCTAGATACGACAACAGTACCCTTATTTTCATGGAGAATATAAAATCGCTTTTTGAGCTTCCGTCTGTTTCAAGGCAAGGTGCTACTAAATTACGCAGCCTTATTGACAACGTCTCTGCGATATATAGCTCATTATTATCTATAGGCAATGATAGAAATATTTCACATTTGATGCTTATATCCCTTGTGATGAATAAAGTTGACGAAGACACACATAATAAATGGAAAGAGTCGTTAGATTTTACTTCGTTGCCTTCATGGGATGACTGTGTGAAAATTCTTGAAAGACGTTGTCAATTCTTAGAATCTATTGATAATTCACAAGTTCATTCTGAACGCAAATCAGATGGAAAGCCACCAGAAAACAAATATCGATCTCATCGAAAGAGTTTTACTTTTTCATGCTCAAAGCGGTCTTGCGTTCTTTGCTCAAGTGCTGATCATGTGGTCAGTAATTGTACTCGTTTTAAGCAGATGGAAGTACCCGACAGATTTAAGGAAGTTAAAAGGCTTGGATTGTGTGTAAACTGTTTGTCAAATAAACACCAACTAGCAAATTGTTCTTCTACATTCAAATGTAAGACTTGCTCGCGCCCACACCACAGTCTTTTACACCGCTTTTCATATCCAGTTGTAGTCAATGGCCAGACGTCTCATTCTTCAACATCACAGTCGTCACTTTCTACTTCACTTGAGCATTCTGCGGCACCAGAAAGTACAGCCGCTGCGCATACCCACCAGGAAAAGTCATCACAAGACCAAGTCATTCTTGCCACTGCCATGGTACTGATTCGAGACGCTTCAGGATGTTATCAACTGGGTAGAGCGTTGCTTGATTCCTGTTCTCAAGTGAATTTTATCACTGAAGAGTTTGCTCAGAAATTACACCTCTCAAAAGAGAACCATCACATTGAGATACAAGGCATCGGTGACTCAGTTACGAACATAAAACATAAGGCATCAACCACCATCAGATCTCGTGTAACTGGTTTTGAATTACCATTGTCGTTTTATGTCACTTCGCACATTGCTTATCAGCCCGAAGCCCAAATAGACGTGTCATCCTGGAACTAGCCGTCGAACCTTAAACTTGCTGACGAACATTTTTATAAGTCAAAACGCATTGACTTACTCATCGGTACGGAACTTTTCTTTGATATACTTTCAGTTGGGCAGATAAGGCTCGGTACAGGTTTGCCCTCGCTGCAAAAAACCTTATTGGGATGGGTTGTGTCTGGACGCTACAAAAGGACGGCAAGCATAACATCATCAACTTGTCTGCTGTCTTGTGAGGAGTCAGTAGATTCAAATTTGGAACAGTTGTGGAAGCTGGAAGAGGTTGCACCGGCTGCTTTGTGGACTAGTGAGCAACAACGTTGTAAGCTTTTGTACATGCAGACCGTCTACAGAAACTGCACTGGCAGAATCGTCGTGAAGTTGCCATTTAAAGAGAACCCAAGTTGTCTTGGTCAATCATATACTGCTGCATTAATGAGATTTTATGCTCAGGAGCGACGTATGTCGCGCTCACCAGATTTAAGGGCTCAATATGTAGCATTCATGAAGGAGTATTACGAACTGGGTCATATGAGTGTAGTAGACAATCCGAATTTATCTACACCTCATTATTACGTGCCTCATCACTGCATTTTAAAACCAATGAGCACATCAACTAAACTTCGCGTAGTGTTTGATGCCTCTTGTCAAACAACGTCTCTTAAATCTTTAAACGATACACTTCTGGTTGGGCCAACACTTCAGGACGAGCTGCTCATCTTACTTCTTCGCTTTCGCTTACATCGCTACGCCATTACCGCAGATATCGTAAAGATGTATAGGCAGGTCCTTGTTGACCCCAGCAATCGCAAGTTCCAGTATATTCTTTGGCGCAACTCCACTAAAGAAGAGATTCGCACCTATGAATTAAATACGGTAACGTATGGTACAGCATCAGCGCCGTATCTCGCTGTTCAAAGTCTCAATTATCTTGCTGATCAGTACGCTGCTGAATTCGAAGTAGGTGCAAGAACCATAAAGTCTTCATTCTACGTTGATGACCTCTTGTGTGGCGCAGACTCTTTTGATAATTTATTGCAAATTAAGAATGAGGTAACGCAAATTTTAAAATTAGGGTGCTTTGAATTGGCCAAGTGGCATTCGAACCATAGTGATTTCATGGATGATACCACTGTCAAGGAAATAAATCTCGATGATAATTTTATTACGAATGCTTTAGGTATCAAATGGGATCAATACCGAGATGTATTTTTATTCACTTTTAAGCCTAAGCAATTGATCAAAGATCGCGTCACTAAACGAATAATTTTATCAATAGCCTCTTCTTTGTTCGATCCTCTTGGGTTGTTGGCCCCTCTTATTGTGAAAGCAAAGATAATTCTGCAAGAGTTGTGGCTTCTCAAGCTGAATTGGGACGAATCAGTTCCACAAAACATGCAGCTATCTTGGGAAAATTTTCTTGAAAGTATGTCGCATCTGCCTGAACTTTCAGTATCTCGACATTGCTTCTCAGCTGAAAATAAATGTAACGATTCGGTTCAGCTGCACGGTTTTTGTGATGCCTCTATTCGCGCTTATGGATGCTGCTTCTACACTCGCTCTGAAGATGTCGCTGGCAAGGTCACTGTTAAGCTGCTCTCGTCAAAATCACGTGTCGCCCCAATCAAGAAGCAATCTCTTCCCAAACTGGAGCTCTGCGGTGCATTACTCCTAGCTCGGCTTTACGCTAAAATTAAAGGAATCTTCAAAAATCTCACGATTAATGTTTATCTATGGACCGACTCGCAGATAGTGCTGCACTGGCTAGCAGTACACTCAGCTACTTTGTCAGCATTTGTCGGTAACCGAGTGTCAGAAATTCAAGATCTGACAGCAGATACACATTGGAGGCACGTACCAACACATTTCAATCCAGCCGACATAGTTTCCAGAGGCTGCACGGTACCAGAGATTCTCAACTCTATTTGGTTTGAAGGTCCTGCATTCTTAATCCAAGACATTAACCAATGGCCGAAAAAAGAGGGCTTTGATCTAGACTTGGACGAAATTAACAGAGAAAAACGAAAGTCCGCTTTTAAAGTTTCCACCAACGACAATTACATTTTGAAGGTAGCTGACAAATATAGTTCACACACTTTTTGCTTGCGTGTCATCGCCTGGATGATCCGCTTTTACCGAAGACTAAACAAATCTCTTAGAAGTGAATTTTACACAAGTTCCCTTTCGCCGCAAGAGCTGCAGCATGCCTTGCACTGCATCGTATGGAACTTGCAACGCCAACACTTTGGCGAGGAAATTCGTTTGCTAAAGCAATATAAAACCATCAACGGACCGCTAAAATATCTCAATCCGTTTCTTGAAAATACTTATGGATTCAGTTTATTGAAGGTCGGCGGGCGGCTCGAGCTTGCCGAGTTATCACATGGACAGAAGCATCCTGTTCTACTGCCACGAAAATGTTATTTTGTCGAGAGGCTTGTACGACATTTGCATATCTCAAACTATCACGCAGGTGCTAAGACCCTGGTTGCGCTCATGCGCCTTCAATTTTGGGTAATCAATGCAAGAGATCTTGCTCGCTGCGTTGTGCGATCGTGTGTACATTGCGTGCGATATAGGCCGAAATTGCAACAACAAGTGATGGGTAATCTACCAGTTGAACGCCTTACGCCATCAAGGCCATTTGCTCGGTGTGGAGTCGACTTCTGCGGGCCTGTTAGCACCTACCTACGGATTAGAGGCAAGGCGCCATACAAGACGTATGTCGCCATATTTATTTGTTTTTCAACAAAAGCAGTCCATATCGAGGTCGTGTCAGACCTCTCTACCGACGCATTTTTAGCAGCATTGAAACGCATGATTGGACGTAGAGGCTTACCAACAGATATTTATTGCGATAACGCTACAAATTTTGTCGGCGCTTGTAGAAAACTAGCTGAACTCAAGGCCTTCCTTTTTAATGAAAACAACCAAAACGTCATAGTTAAGTATTGTTCTAACGAATTCGTAAATTTCCATTTCATTCCACCTAGGGCTCCTCACTTCGGTGGTTTATGGGAGGCCGCCGTAAAAGCTGCAAAGGGTCACCTTAACCGAAGCGTGATGAACGCACATCTCACATTTGAAGAGCTGTGTACTGCATTAATCGAGATAGAGGCAGTTTTGAACTCTCGTCCGATATCACCGCTCTCAACTGATCCAAATGACTACGAGGCACTGACACCAGGTCATCTTATAATAGGCAGCTCTCTCAAGGCATTACCAGAACGTGAAGTATGTTCCAGTAACATCGAACACCTTGATAAATGGGCGCGCATAAGTTCAATTAAGCAAACATTCTGGCAACAGTGGTCTCGTGATTACATAAACAGCCTTCAAGCTCGAACCAAGTGGACAGATAGTCACCCTAATGTTACGAACGGAAATATGGTTATTATTCACGAGGATAATGTGCCACCACAACGCTGGGTGCTAGGGCGCATTATCAACTACATTCCTGGGACTGATGAGCGTGTACGAGTTATCGACATACAAACGCCCAAAGGAATTGTTCGGCGTCCAATCCACAAGGTAGCAATCTTACCTGCTTGAAAGTCCTTTCAAGGGGCCCGGGATGTTGGGTCACGGTTGAGGACCACTGCATACAGCATAAATAATTTTGTCTCTTCTTTTATTATTTTTGAAATAACTTGAATTGGTATAACTGTAAATCAAATATTGTCTCTTTAAAATTAGTTTTTTTGGCAACTGCATACTTATGCACTCAACAATGCTCTCATATGTACTCATTTTTATGCTTTAACGCTGTAACAATCATTTTTATATGTAATAAGCTTTAGTCGAAGAAAGACCATTAAATTGAAAGCATCACATGCTTATTTTTTTGATTGAATAGTGAAGTTTTCTTTTATTTCAAATTAACTCGTCGCCCAATTTCTCGCTACCTTCAATTTTCGCTAGATCAAAAAAGGCTTTGATCCAACACCTCCTATAAAATCAGTTTCGTTGCAGCAATACAGGCAAACATTTTTAGCATTTGATCGAGTCAAACATATCTCTGCCAGTGTTTGCCGATAATTTCGCGGACAAAATTTCTTCTTTAAGTTTTTGTTGCACAGATAACTTTCAGCGACTGCAAAAACACCATACCCGCAACTTCATTCATCCTTTTGAAGAATATCATATTTAAGTGACTCTTCAAAAATCCATTCTTCTATTTCAAGATATTTTTCTCAGTTATTTTGTTTCGCCTTTATATTGAATATACTTATAAACTGCATGAATCCAAATCAAAAACACTCTTTTCGATATTTTGAAGCTGATTTGCCTTGCGGGTCAAAAAATATTATTTTCTTTTCTGAAATGTTGACGATTCCTAAACACCAATGGCTTGTGATACATAAAGGTATTATTAAATTGCTTATATTTTCAGTTAACTGTAGGTAAAATGGATAGTACTCTGCCAACGTTTTCTCGTCGTTCGATTTTATTTGTCAGTTTATTATAAATTTTTCTGAAATTATAGCATCAATAATAAGAGTGTCCGCTCTTTTTCCATCTTCTAAAAATATATCTAGGAAGAAATTCATGTGGTTGTCATCCAACCACTTATCTTCACTTTTATTAGTATTTGTAATCAAATTATTGTAATCTGACCGTCTGAAGATATATTTATAAAAATGATTTAAATTGAAGGTATGCCCTGTTCGACCACATACAAAGAAATTTAATTTATTTTCTGCAGCGTAGCGGTCTTTGTTCCTAATTATGCCATTTCCCAAAAACTCTAGTTTTTGTTTAATTATTTTAACAGGTTGCTTTTCCTTTACTTTTAAGACTTCAGCAGCTTTATGCGCAGCATAAATTTTTTTCAGTCTTCGTCTATGGCAATATGTGGTTTAGACTTGCTTTTGTAATTTTATTTTTCTTAGACCAGGTTTCCACTTCATCTCTCATTAGTTTAATATTTTTTGTGGCACATCGACGTTTCGGAACTCTATATTCTGCCTCTAGACAAACAAAATCTTTTCTCTCCTTTAAGAGGTGAATAAACCTTCCAACTTTGACGGGTATACCACCCAGTGTAACATTAGATCCAATAATATTGCATTTTATATTCTTAAAATGACCTTCTACTCTTCTATTTGTTATGTGCTTCCTGCGTTCAAAATTATACTTCTTTCCATCATTTATTATATTGGACCATAAAGGCAAGTATGCAACACAACGCTTTTTGAAAATTTTTAGGAATTCTGGAGAATAGTAAGGATTTGTTATATTGTCCAATTCAAGACCAATTAATTTTTTCATCACATTTTGGTGAATCTCATCAAATTTTATATAGTACAAGCTGTTTTTATACTGTACGTTTGTGTAATTAACGTTATTACTATAATTTTCTTCATACTGATGAACATTCGCATAAGTCAACACACAGATTGTTCAACTCGTTAAACGTATCGTTCAACTCCTTATCTTTTTGAGGCCTAAGTAAAATTTCACAAAATAAGCTATGCCAAGTTTTCACATAATCATAATCGGTTGCGTCATATAAGTAAATATGATTAGATTTCTTTAATTCTGGCTGCTGCTATATTTTCAAAATTTTTGCTAATTTCACATGTTATTATGTTGGTAATGTGCTACGGAAACCTTGAGCACTATTCATCACCTAAAATGTTCAGTTTTTCCTCAACAATTTCGTGAGTAACATTTATGTAATCATTAATTCCATTCGGTTGTAGAACAAACTGATGGCATTAAGAAATGCCATGCTGAAATCAGTGACAACTGTTGTAAACATTGGCCAAGCGCCCCACTCTATGCATTTAGCTATAAAACTACTAAGCCAATATCCTGTTGACGTTTGGTCATGTTTTGATGAAATTCGCTCGGATATTGCACATGTCCTACTATTAGCGGTCTCTACGACTAGTGCGTAATAGTATATGATTTTACTTGCCTCATTCAAGTCTCGTACAATTCCTCCAGTTGCATCTAAATGACCTCTTACTTCCACAGACTTAAAAAATTTTATTTGTCTATCGCTGTACAAATGAATGTCTAAGTCCTTTGCAACCATTCTTATGAATCTATCGTTATTAATTTTTTCTTCTTTTATCATAAGAAGAATATCATAAAAATCGTCTTTGTCAAAATCAGCATTCTGTAGTGCCTCGCTTTGAATTTTTCGTGCAGTATCATCCGATATGATATCTTGTAAATTCTTTTCTTCTGCTATTATATTTAAGTCAGCTTTCTTAATACATTTTTCTCTATATTCTTGTGCATACATCCTTAACAAGCTTACGTTTTATTCCTCGAACTTGTCTAGTAATTAAATGTTCATGCCATTTGTTGCCTTCAATTTTTAAAACTAATTCTAAAAAACCGTTACTTTCCGTGAAATGTGGCACATACAAATTAAGCCTGCGGCTGTTCGGGTGCACACAAATGAACTTTACTTTGAAAAGGAACTGGACTTGCTTTTCTTTTCCATTAGCAGACAACACACATTTAGTAACAGATTCTAATTTCTGCTTTAAAAAGTATAAATAATCTGGTTTAAGCTCCAGCGTTGTCTCATCAACAATTTGGTAATATTCCTCAACTTTTATTTTTATTCTTAAGGACTCTTTGATATTGTTAATACTTTTATTGTTGTTACTGCTGTTTCTGGACCTTTTGTTGTTATTGCTATAACAATTCTTGCTACTGCTGTCGGCGCTGCTGTTGCTTTTGATCTTGTTGCTTTCATTACTGTTGTTGAGGTTATTGGTGCTACCGTTAAGGTTATTTTTGTTGCAGCTGATATTGCTCTATTGTTGTTGTTGAAGTTGGTGTTGATGTTGGTGTTGCTGCTATTGTTGTTGATGTTGGTATTGCTGCTATTTTAGTTGATGTTGGTGTTGCTGCTATTGTAGTTGAAGTTGGTGTTGCTGCTATTGTTGTTGTTGAGGTTGGTGTTGCTGCTATTGTTGATGTTGATGTTGGTGTTGCTGCTATTTTTGTTATTGGTATTGCTGCTATTGTTGTTGTTGATGCTGGTGTTGCTGCTATTGTTGTTGTTGGTGTTGCTGCTATTGTTGTTGGTGTTGCTGCTATTGTTGTTGGTGTTGCTGCTATTGTTGTTGTTGGTGTTGCTGCTATTGTTGTTGTTGATGTTGGTGTTGCTGCTATTGTTGTTGTTGAGGTTGGTGTTGCTGTTATTGTTGATGTTGTTGTTGATGTTGGTGTTGCTGCTATTTTTGTTGTTGGTATTGCTGCTATTGTTGTTGTTGATGTTGGTGTTGCTGCTATTGTTGTTGGTGTTTCTGCTATTGTTGTTGTTGATGTTGGTGTTGCTGCTATTGTTAATGTTGGTGTTGCTGCTTTTGTTGTTGGTGTTGCTGCTATTGTTGTTGTTGATGTTGGTGTTGCTGCTATTATTGTTGTTGGTGTTTATGTTGGTGTGGCTGCTATTGTGGTTGTTGGTGTTGCTGCTATTGTTGTTGTTGATGTTGGTGTTGCTACTATTGTAACTGCTGCTGCTGTCGACATTGTTATTGCTGCTGTTGTCGTTGTTGCTAATATTGTTGATGTTGCTGCTATATTTTTAGTTGATGCAGCTGCTGTTATTTATGCTGTGAACACTACTGCGTTGATCGTCTTTATCAACGAGATTTTTAGGTTCATAACATTTAGGTTTTATAACACTTAGTTCTGCAACACAAGCTTTGATTTCAATGAAATGCCTCACATAAAAATTGCGGGAAAAGGTAAAATCTTTAGAATTTTTTTTATTTAAATATATACAGTTTTGGCACAACTTGAAAAACACATCCTTTGTATTAAGGCTATGTTTTTCCAAGTTCTCCGTAATGTCACTCAGATACAAAATTTTGGCAAACTCTTTTGTTGAGAGGTTCTGCCGAAACATTAGTTTTTGCTGAAACGTTAGAAAAAATGAATAAAACCAGAGTGTATAGAGAAAATATAGCTCGGTTTTTCGTTTCAAGGTTTAGAAAGTCGAAAAATGTTCGAAAAGTCGACAAAATATGGGAAAGATTCAAAAAACAAAAAAAAAAATTTCAAACATGTGACAAGGCTGAAAGAGTCGAAAAAACATGGAAAATTTTGGAAAAAGTTGAAAGAGGTTGTAAAATGTTGAAAGAGTTTAAAAACTCGAATAAATTTGAATGAGGTTGAAAACTTGGAAATAAATTGAAAGATGTTGAAAAAGTCGATAAGATACCGATAATGTTGAAAAAAATTGAGAGAGGTTGAAACAGGTAAAAAGGACTGATAAAGTCGATGGTATATAAAAAGTGTTGAAAAATTTGAAAGAGATTGAGTCTCCAAAATTTTGACTGCGGCTGAAAACGTCGAAAAAACTGGAATGGAGTTGAAAAAATTCAAAAAGATATGGAAAATGTAATGAAAAAATCAATAAAATATCGAAAATGTTAAAATAGGTGGAGTGAGTTTGAAAAAGGCTAACAAAATCGTTAATGTCATATGTGAGAAGTGTTGAAAAAGATTGAAGAGCTCGAAAAATGTAGAAGATTTCGAAAAACGTTGAATGAGTTTGAAAAGCCGAAAAATTTCGAACCAGGTTGAAAAAGTCGAAAAAATATGTAAAATCTTGAAAAAAGTTAAAAAACACTGAAACAGTTGAAAGAAGTTCAGTAACTCGAAATAAGTTGAATGAGGTTGAAGAAGTCGAAATAAAATGAAAGAAGTTGAAGAAATCGAAAATAATACGGAACATGTTGAAAAAAGTTGAATGAGGTTGAAATAGTTTAAGATATGGAAAATATTGAAAAAATTTGAATGAGATTGAATGAGTCGGAAATATTTAAAAAATATTGTACAAGGTTGAAAAGCCAAAAAAAAAATTAAAATGTTGATAGAATGTTGAAACAGTTAAAGAAGGTAAAAAGTCGAAAAGATATGGAAAAAAATAAAAAGATTGAATACGGTTGAAAAAGTCAAAAAAAATTAAGAGATTGAAAAAAGTTGAAAATGGTTGAAACAGTAGAAAATGAAAGTTGAATCGGTTGAAAGTCGAAAAAATATTCAAAAAAGGTGAATGAGACTGAATAAGACGGAACTATTTAAAAAATATTGAAAAGTCGAAAAAATTATGGGAGTTGAGAAGAATGTTGAAACAGTTGAAAAACGTTGAAAAAGTCGATAAAATATGGAAAATGACGAATTAAAATTGAATACGGTTGAAACAGTTGAAAAAAATTTTTTATGATATTACATATGCATAAAATACGTATGAAATTTAAAAGTTATTGGATTTTTTTCAAATTTTGACACGTCAAAATAATTTAATAGATAGCACTACGGTCCACATTTCAGTTTCCTAGGTGGTCGGGGTCTAGAGAAAGAACCTATTTAGACCTGAAAATAGTCGTGTTTAGTCCGCTTTAAAAATATTTGTTCTAAAAGCCCTCAAATCTAAATTTAAAGTTGTGGATATCAATTTTTTTTTGTTATGTCATATTTTATACATAAAAAATAGTTTTAAACCTCTAGACCTTTAGACTTATTTTTGCGACCCGATTAAGTTAAATACGTCTTAGTAAAATATGACTGCTTTGAAAATGGTGTACTAAATCGTAGTTTTATTTATATTACTGAAGACCGATTTTATTATGTTTATCTATTTGTTCGCTTTTAAATGAGATACCATATAGTGAAAATATTTGACCAGGCCCAGAGATATAAAACATTGAATTTGGCTATT
The DNA here is from genome assembly GCA_949775025.1 of Tricholauxania praeusta. NCBI lineage: Eukaryota > Metazoa > Arthropoda > Insecta > Diptera > Lauxaniidae > Tricholauxania > Tricholauxania praeusta. The sequence continues at coordinate 86,099,614 of OX459031.1, forward strand.
TTCGCAAAAAGTGTTTTTTTTCGAAATTTGACCTAACAGTACTCAAGACCCCGAATATCTAGGGAGCTGAATTTTAGACTGTGCGACTTTTTAAGTTCTTTAACGTGTCAAAATTTGAGTACAATCGGATGCTTTTTAAATTTCATACGTACGTTATACACATATATATATATATATACTATACAGTTCACTCAAGAACGCTGTTTAATACGGTCATACGGTGCAACAGATATCAATTGTGTGTGAATATAAGCTTACATCAAAAGCAAAAACTATCAATCAAAAATAAAAAAAAAAAAAAAAAAAAAATTTGTGAAATAAAACTACGGAACAATTTATCTGTCAAATAATTATTCAATTAAAAATTTCTAAACTTATTAATCCAAGTGCCATATAACCAAAAACACGTGAGTGTTCTCTTCTCACCAATATGAAAGAGCCGGAACCCCCCGACGCTTCAGCGGCAAGAAATAACCTCAACCTACCCATGCTTCGATTTGACAAAACTAAACATTTAAAAAACATCTCTCCAGGGCCAAAATACCTTATTATGAGTAGAATCAATAGTAATGATACGCTCTCAAATGTGTCTCCCTTTCTCATAAAAAAAGCTATTGACAGCGCATGCTCAGGAGAAGTAGAGTCGTGTAAGAAACTGCGAAACGGCACTATACTCATAAAAACTAAAACTTTGTCTCAAGCGAACCAACTTGCAAAACTCGTTGCTATTACTTCTACAATCCAACTGGAAATAACCGAGCATAATTCTTTAAACTACACTAAAGGAGTAATTTATTCTAACGATCTCCGTGGCATTCCTGAAGAAGACATTTTAAACGAGATAAAATACCAAAACGTCATTGAAGTCAAGAAGATTAAGAGAAAAGAGAAGGAACAGTTACTTGAGTCTGGCTTAGTCATCATTACTTTTTCTCTCCCTACACTACCGACGGAAGTATTTATCGGCTACGAAAAAGTTTCTACACGCCCTTTCATTCCACAACCCCTTAGATGTAACAATTGTTTCTGATTTGGACATCTAGAAGCTTACTGTAAAAATGATAGACTATGTTACAACTGCGGCATTTCTTACCATGCAAATAGAGAACTCAACGAAAAATGCAACAACCAAGAATCATGCATTAATTGCAAAGAAAATAATGCCGAAAACTGTATACACAACGCCTATAGCAAAATTTGCCCTGTATTTGTCAAAAATAAGGAGATTCAGGCAATAAAAACTCTGCAAAAAGTTGACAACAAATCAGCTCACAAAATCTACAATGACAGACATCATATGCAGCACACATACGCAGCAATTGCTCGCTCCACAAATCATAGAATTCCCATAAACACAACAAAAACAAACACAACAACAACAATAGCAGAGACACCAGCAGCATCAAAATCAGCAAACCATCCTAATCAACTCTCTCCCAATAGCCAAACCACAGACCAGAATAACACGAACATCGTAACCAGGTCCCCATTGAGTAGCGACCCGCTGCCCCTGCCGGATCGTACCTTGGACATAACAAATATCACGGACACAAAAATTCGTATTTTTCCCCGAGATATGTCTAATCGTTTGAAAACCCAACTAAAAGCTAAAAGCAGAAACAAACCTCCAACCAATCAATTAACACTTAATAATAAGACCAATTATGAACCCGAAGAAGAGAGCGCCATGGCTCTAGATCAATGGTGGGCACTAAAATGCATGCACATTTTGTTTCCATGTAGTGGTACAACAACCATATGAAGTTCTACTCCACTGAAGTAGAATTGAATCGTAGTTGTGCGTTCACATTTGTATACGTATACACAAATGCTCTCCCGTTACTCTCAATTACGCTCTCGTTAGAACTTGCAGAAGAACTTGTGCCCACCTATGCTCTAGATACTTAAACACGATCTCATACAGTGTATTATTGTATTAACATAAAATTTATTAAACTATTTTCATACCAAATATTAGCTCAGCATTCCGTCAAAATTAGCATACTTACGATAAAGTCTTAATAATGTCAGTAAATATTTTGCAGTGGAACATAAATGGATACACTAATAACTACAATAACTTACTCATCCTTATCAAAAAATTTTCCCCGAATTTAATATCCTTACAAGAAACTCATCAACACTCCTTTACTAATATCCCGATCTCCATTAACTTTAACCTATACTATTGCAACACCTCCCAAAATTCCTACGGGGGAGTTGCACTTCTTGTTCACGACTCTATCCAACATAAAAAAATTTTTCTCTCATCAGAATCTGACACCATTGCAGTTGAAATAATCTCCAAATTTAAGTTTACCATTCTCTCAACGTACATACCGCCAAACAAATCTTTTAACTTACACACCCTTGAAAACTCTTTTAGTTCCACTCTTTATCCATGCATTATCACCGGCGACTTTAACAGCTGGCACCAAAAATGGGGATCACCAACAAACAACAGGAGAGGAATTATTGTCTCTAAATTCATCGATCAGTCTCACCTCATCTTACTAAATAATGGATCTCCCACTCATTATAGTACTCGAGACACTCTTACACATTTAGATCTCACTTTTTGCTCTCCCACCTTAGCTATACAAGCAAACTGGAAGGTTGAAGAAAACTTACATGGAAGCGACCACTTTCCAATAACAACTACTCTTTTTCATAAACAAATCAGCTACTCTCTAATTTGTAGACCACGATTTAAACTACAACATGCTAACTGGCCCCTGTTCCAAAAACAGTTGGACACTTTTCACTCACTAAGGCCAATAAGTAACAACTTAAACAAAGAGGCAGCAAACATCCACCGCATTATACTCCAAAGCTCAAACACTTCAATACCACAGTCCTACTTTTTAAAACAAGGTCAAAATGTCCCATGGTGGAACGATAATTTGGAAAAACTAAAAAATATAAAAAACAATTATTGGAATACTCTAAGGCGACATATCTCAACAGAAAATATCCTGAACTTCAAACGGGCAAGAGCAAAACTCAAACGCGAGGTAAAAATATCTAAACAAAAATCCTTAATGAATTTCACTGGTGACATAAACCCCTCCACTCCTACATCAAAAATATGGCGTAATATACGAAAACTCTGCGGTATAAACACATTTCAAAAAATTCACTGCATTAGTTGTCCAATATCGGTAAACACACAAATTACAGATAACTTTCTTATAGCAGAAAGCTTCGCAAAAAAGTTGTCCAGTGAAGCATCAGACGACAAATTTCCTATACCTTTTCAGTCAAAGAAAAATGCCATAAAATCGAACCTTTGCTTGCCTACGCCACGCAGAAGTGCATTGATTATTGAAAAAGATATCACATTTGTCGAACTTCACCTTGCCCTAAACAAATTAAGAGGTAAAACTCCAGGATCCGATAGAATTTCCTATCCAATGCTGCAAAATCTCACTTCCTGTACCAAAAAAAGACTACTAAATTTATATAATAAAATCTTCAAAAACCACATCCCACAGTCCTACAAAATAAGTTCCATTACCCCAATTCTAAAGCACAATGCTGACAAAACGAAAATAGATTCCTATAGACCCATATCACTCAACTCCGGCTGCTCTAAAGTCCTGGACAAAATTATTTCCAACAGGTTGTGGTGGTTTGTTAACGAAAACAAACTAATCAACAGCCATCAAATCGGCTTCAAAAGAGGGAAATCCGTGTCTGATATTCTATTATCCTTAGATCATCTGATCACAAATAACCTCTCCAGCAGGAACCATTTATCAATCCTTTCACTCGACTTTGCCAAAGCATTTGATAAAGTTGGCTTACACATCATTATTGAAGAGCTCATCAGATGGAAGCTAGGTCCAAACATAATCAACTACATTGTCAATTTGATGTCGAATAGAAAAATCAAAGTTAGAGTTGGTCGCATCTACTCCAACACCCACCCTCTTCAAAATGGTATTCCTCAAGGGTCACCACTCTCAGTTTTACTTTTTCTAACTGCCTACAAGAAATTATGCTCTGTTATTTCTCTGCACAAAAATTTCCAGTTCTTCGCATATGCCGATGACTTTGTCATAATTAAAAAAAACTTAAGCTCATCCAATTTGGATCCTAACACTAGCCACACTGAGGTCAGAGGCCTTATGAATAACATTCAGTTATGGTGCGAATATTCAGGAGCTCAATTATCCATGTCGAAATGCAAACACCTGCACATTTGTAGGAAAAAAACATGTTCATATGGAGTCTTCTCTACAAACCTTCAGATACCCGAAGTTGACAGCTTGAAAATTCTGGGAATCTTCATTAATAAGAGATACTCGTGGAACACCCACTCATTTCTCATTTATTAGAAACGCTATTTTTTTAGACTCTAACCCTACTCTATTACTATCCAATCCTTCCCCTGACAATATTCAAAAAATTATCCTGTTCTTGAAGCGCACAAAATTATATCATCTAATATGATTTGCGTAATTCCCCATAAATTATTCCTATAATACATTAAAACTGAAAATAATATGATATGATTTAAAACTACGTATGCGTACATGTACATATATTCTACAGTAAGTTAACTTACATAGCTTAAGGCCTAAGTCGCTATAGCTTTATCTATATTAGCTTTAATTATTTTACATAGCATTAAGCTAATTTTAATAAATAAATAAATAAATAAATAATATTATACTATATAATATTACTTAAAACCAGTAAATATGGAATTAAAAAAAAAAGCTCTAAGGATTTTTTTCTTTTTGATGCATTTCTACTTTGATTAACATCCCAAATAATTCCACATTCAAGTTTTTGTTGTAACTCAACTTGTCATTTAAAGTTGGTTAAAGCCCACCGTGAAATAGAACCAAAGTGGGCGGGATTGGAGAAGTGGACATGACATTTTTCAATAATTAAAAATTTTGATTCAATATTACTCCAAAACGGCACTTACGATTTTTATAAAAATTTTCAAGTTAATACCACTGAAAACAGTCATCATAACAAGCTATGCCACTATACTGGCAAAACTCGTTGAGGGGCTTGGCACAGCACACATTATTTATAAACGTTATAATAAGAGATCGTACAACGTAATTCAAAATTGCTGAAAATTTCGAAGAAATAAAGAAACTAATAAAGAAAATTGAAAGAGGTTGAAAAAGTCGAACAAATACATATGGGATATATTGGAAAAAGTTGAAAGGTTGATAAATTCGAAAGAATATGGAAAAGGTCGAAAAAAATCGAATAGAAATGAAAAAGTTGAAATATGCCACGCTCACTTCTCCAATTCCGCCCACTTTTGGTTCAATAAATTATATTCGTGATCAGCATCCGCATATCCAATTTTAGCTTGTATAGTTTGCGATATATGTACATATGCCGAAGTTAAATTTAAAATGTAGGGCGGTAACACACCTACTGGTACAATCCAGTCCGTTTTTGATCCAGAAATTGTTTTTTTATAAACAAACCCCTAACACCAAATTTTAGTATGATCACTCACATGTTTCGATAAATATGCCACTTATCGTATTTTATTTGTATGGGAGGTGCCACGCCTACTGGTGCCATTTCAGCCACTTTTGAATCAGATATACTCCATAGCAACTGACCCACTTACGTTAAATTTCGTATAAATGCTGTAGTAGGCACTATTGAACCAAATTTTTGTAATTAGAGACCTTATAGCAAGTATGTCTACCTCATTACGGTGTTAGTTCTCTTAATATAACGTTTATAAATATTGTGGGCTGTGCCACGACCTCCAACGAGTTTTTTCAATAAAGTGGCTGAGCTTGTATTAATGACTGCTTTCAGCAGCATCATCTCCAAAATTTTTATGAAAATCGTTTGTGCCAATTTTGAAATATACGGAATTGAAATTTTTAAATGTTGAAAAGTGCCACGCCCACTTCTACGATTCCGCCCACTGTTTCCACAATTTAAGATATATTTTATATGTATCCGTTTACCACATTTCATCGCAATATCTTGAACGGTTTACAAGATATCGACCCCTGTGCGCGAAAATATCGTATGTGCCATTTTTTCGAAATTGATCTTTTGATGAAATTTAATCTATACCCCACTACGCATCACCTGGTAAAATATTGTAGCTGAAATTCTTATATTTACGCCAAAAATTGACTGTATATTTTATCTTATGTCACACTAGATTATTTGCTTGTACGCGAAATTATCGCATGTGCCATACAAAAATATATTGTGCATAATTGTTGTTATTATATTCACTACTTCTTTTTTTAAATTAGAAGTAGAATGTGAAGCGTAACTATTGCTCGCGTTATTTAGCCTTTCGTACTCTCTCTATTCGCTTTATCGTTACTTATGTACAGATAAGCAGTTTTTGTGAGTACGCCTATTATAATTTTAGCGTTTATGAAAATGGCACTAGAAATGGCTATTGCTTTTTGTGGGGTGAGCGGGATGGTAAGCGAGGATGCAATGAAACTTGCACTTCCCTTTATAAATATCTAATAATCGTAGACCAAAGACAGACAGCTAATGACATAAGCAGCGTTGCCGTTTTTGGTAGTTTCCTACCAAATCGGGTAGGTTTTTTTCCTCTTGGTAGGTTGGTAGGTTAAATCTGATTTTGGTAGGATTTAGGATAAATTTTTATGAAAATCGAAAATTGAAATTTTTTCATGAAGTTTTTCGAATCAGGAAGCAAATATTTACATCTGGAAATAAGCTTTTGCCAACCCTATCTTCAACAAGTGGGTATGGTCTCTGTTTTCTTGCATACAAATTACGTTTAGGGAATACGCATATGTATGTACAATGTGACGAAATAGTGTTGCGACTGATCGCACATCTAAATTGTTGCATGTGTGCTCAGGCCCGGCGTATTAGAAACAAAAGTTACTAGCGCTATTAATAACATAATTTTTTTGATCACAGCTGTGATCAAAATCGGGTCGCTAAAAAAGGTCTTAAGTTCTAAGAACTAAAATTTTTTTATGTACATAAGATGACATAATAAAAAAAAAATATTTCCGTATTAATAAATTTGAATTTGTGGGCTTTAATAAATAGCATTTTAAAAACGGACTTTATGTATACGGTTATTGTCAGGCTAAAATATGGCTCTTTTTCAGAACCCCGACCACTTAGGGTGTGTTTACCATGTTCCAAAAGAAGAATATTTTAAAATGTGCTCTTTTGCGAAATTGTTTTGTTGATGCATGGCTTATCCTGTGTTACTCAGCCATTAAAATTATTTTTCCGGAGAACTTTTCGAACGGCATATGGACTTCTTAATGAAAATTAGTTTTACCATTACAGTAAGTTTTTGAGTAGATCTGAATGGATTTTTAAAAATTTCTCGGATGGTACATTTTTGGTCTCTCGAGCTAAACGTTTTTTTTTTTGCCACCGTTCGCTGTTTATTTGAAATCCTTTTGTTCTCTTATATCATTTAATAATACCGTGAATCGCTGGCTTTAATTTTCTTAAAAAATTTGTAACTTTGCGATCGGTTTTGCCTTCAAAATGATTTTTAATTACTATTTTTCTTTCTTCTAACGTTCATCGCTTAATTGTACGCTGCATGTGTCATGTGGTAACTTTTTGCGCACACTTGCCCGACTTTTGATGTGAACCATTCTACACGATTTTGCAACAGAAAATTTCTGCTATATGCGGTTAAGCATTTTAAACGACGACATACAAGAATATGTATTTTAAACAGCATTAAATGTTAATAAACGAATTCAGTGCTGCAAAAAGATTTTTTTTTAATTTGTAAAGTCTTGGTAGGTTACAAACGATTTTGGTAGGTTTTCGAGAAAATTTTGGTTGGAAAATAAATTTCTCAGTGGCAACACTGGACATAAGTCTATAATGCGACAGTTGTGCTGGTCAAATCCGCAACAAGACCGTATTAGCTATGCTGGCACATTTTTCAAATTCTTCAAACTTCATTGAAAAAATTAAAATTACATATTCACTTCCCGGTCATACCAGTTGATTCTGTACATAGCACAATTGAATCTTTTGCACGAAATCGTACGATTTGGGCGCCCAGTGAATGGCCCACAATTATTTGCAATGCACGCACTAGCCCATAGGGATACGACTGCATTAAAATAAGTCCCTCTGAGCTCAAGAACTGGAAGTCTCTTGCAGATTTCTTACTACCGAACAAAATTAAAGTAGACTCAAATAAACTTCGCATAGCTTCATTCAAAAAAAATCAAAATCAATTGAACCCATCTATGGATGTTCTGAAAATTCCACTAAAAAAACCATAAACAACTTTAATTTTACTTTTAAGCTACAAATTTTGTACCATAAGCCTTTATGTATCTCCTCGATAAAATTTAATGATTTGCAAAATCTATGTTTAAAAAATAGTATTCCATCAAAATATCACAATGAGTATTTAAATTTAAAACATTCCTCAAGAATAAAAGAATCGTTAAATGAAAGCGACGATGAAGATTAAATTACTTAAATTTAATTATTTTTGAAATTAAAAACATGCTTTTGTTAAGTGTAACTTTTGTTTAATGTTATTTTATACCACTTAACATAATAAAAAAAAATTAAATAAATAAAACCTTAATTTTTTCACATATTTTCACAAAGATTTAAGATCACAAATAACTTTGCGTTTCAATTTATTTTCAATTTTAACTGTTTTTCATGTTATCGTAAGTGCCATTTCCTGCAAGCACACCTACGAAACGTTGTGAGCGGAACTATCGTATGTACCAAAAAATATGTTTTTCTCGGAAAATGTACACTTTTCCGCAGGAAAAATTCTGAGTTTTGTTATAATAGTTAATATTCTAAGCACATGGAAAACTTGGTATTGATATTGCCAACCAAAGCACAGAAAAGTAGAAAAACCCCTTTCCTGTAAAATTTGGCTTTTGGCACATACGATAATTTCGCGCACAGGGGTCGATATTATAGTATAAAGGATAAAATTTAGGGCTGTGCCAAACCCCTGTTCGATCCTTTGAAAACTTGAAACCTAGCCTAATCCTAATTTGGTTCACATGTACACCAAATCACCAAGTTTCATCAAAATCGCTGCAACTTTTTTCAAAATTGGAGTGTGGGTGGTAGGCGTGTCCGTGAACTGATCTCGCCCATTTTCAATAGCAAGATGCCTGCAAGAATGTGTGACCTGTGTGTGAAAATTTCATTCAATTAGCTTTCTTGGTTTTCCCGTAAACCTGATTTCAACAGACGGACATAGCTAAAAAGACTCAGGTGGTGACGCTAATCAAGATTATATATATACTTTTCCACACCTGCCACGCCCCCTTCTGTGTTACAAACAGAGACAAAGTGAATATACCCTCGTTGTAGGGTACAAAAAAATATGTATGTTAAATTGAAAATATTTTCACAAAAATATTTTGATTAAAATAATTAGTCTTTTAACAAAATTATTTATATTATTTAAAATTTTTTTATAAAGCTATAGTCTTTCTTAACAAATTTTGTTAATTAACAGATGAAGGTTTGGCTAAATGTTATCCATGAATGGATAAACATATTTAAAAATAAAAATAAAAATAAAAAATAACAAATAACAAATAAAAACCATAAATTAAGAAATGAACAAAAAATAAACAAAAGATTATTTTTAAAAAACAGGATTGAGGCCTAATAGGATTTTGTTTTAAGTATATGTAACATATACTTTAAAAAATATATATAACATAGACATTAAAAACGCCTACCTGTAAAATAGTGTAAAGTGTTTGAGTGTATCCTATTGCACAATAAAATATAATTGGTGGGGTGAATTTATGGTTTTTGTTTAAATGGATCTAAGGTTTAAGTACTGAGATAGTACTAAAAACGTTGGTGCTTAGATCTACTTAGATCGAACAAATATTTAGGTGCTAAGATCTGCACAGAATAGAATTATTAAAATAGCATATCTTAGAAGCTCATAATAAAATGAAAGTATGTGTAACAAAAAACATGTTAAGCAACAGCAACGATAATAAAGGGCGATTTGTATGGGAAGTTATGAACTTAAATTAGGGTTTGACGAAATAATGAAAAATAAATAAGTAGAATAGGGAATATGGAAAAAATTAAAAAATTGAAAGTGTTTAATAATGTTAAAACAAGAAAAGAATTATTTCTCATGGCTATTATAGAAAAGTTATTTAATGTGAAACTTTAAAAATCGATAAAATTTCTTGGGAGACAATTTTTAATTAAAAATTATTGAGATTCGGTGGAATAATTTTTCTAAGTGGTTAATAATTATAATAGAAAGAATAAAATAAATGAAAACATATGATAATATGAAGGGAATACTATATACATTGTTTAGGCGGGGCGCTAAACCTTTCTTTTTTATATGGCAATACCTGAGATTCGTGCGGTGACGTGTCTGGTCTGCGGTGGGGTGCTCCTCTGTTGCTCTGGTGGTTGCGCTGCTGATGCTGTCGGTGGTGATGATGGTGTTGATGCAACGATGGTGGTGGCGATGTTGGTGACGATGCGGTTGGTGAAGCGATGGTGGTGATGTTGATTTTGATGATAGGTGCTCCTATGTGAGGTGGTGCTGCGGTAAAGATCATGATGATGTCAATGAAGTTCTGATGGTGCAGCAGTGGATGCTACTGTGTAGCCAAACTCAATAAAAACCACGATAAGAAACACTTTTGTTTTCAATATTAATTTCAAGTTTATTTTTAAGTAAATTTAAGCTATTTTTAAGTTAATTTTAAGTACTTTTAAGTTAGTTTTAAGATATATTTAAGTCTGCTGTTGGCGATGTCAGTTCAACGAGTGGAAAAATATCAGACGAGTGCTGACGTGGAATTTGCCAATGTATGCAAATTTTCAATGTCAGGGTCAGCCTATCTATCGCGGTAGAGCAACAGAGACAACGAGTGTCGAGTCTCGATCATCGAGATTGGGATATTTGACACGTATTGGGAAAAGAACTGACGAGTTGCACTTGGACAGTGTTGCCGTTTATGAGTTTATGCAAACTTTAAATTTTACGCGTAAACATACTGCCCGCCTTGCAGTATCTGCAACAAAGAGAAGCGGGCGGACGCGGGAGAGCGCGTGAGATTTTTATTTAATATATGCGACAGATTTATAAGTTTAAGTAATAAGTTATACTTATTAGGTTTTACAAGTATGATAAACTATATATATATTTATTTTTTTTTTTAAATACAAATTCAAAAATATTATACATTTTTTTTTTTTTTTTGATTTCAACGAATTTCATTTTAATTTCAGTTTGGATTTTATTTTCGATTAAAAAATTTTATTTTTATTTGGAATTTTAATTTTAAAGAATTTAATTTCAAATTTGGTTTATATACGTATATATATAAATATTATGAGTAATAAACAAAAAAAAATGTTCATGATGAAAATTGATTAACGAAGTTTATGAATTGAATGAATTTTTTGGGAAATTGATCATGAGCAAATGTTTATGAAAAATTAAGTGTTTATGAGTACGAAATATATATGAGAAAGTACGAATTACTGGGGAATCAATACGAGTTTGTGTATTGGGCGAGTGATTTCTCCCAATTGAGTTTTGAGATCTGCTACACGATTTCGTCCATCGTTACCGAAGTATATTTTGACAATTCGTCCCAATCTCCACTCTGTGGGACACAGGTTCTTGACGCACGACGACGAGGTCTCCAATTTTGAGATCCGTTTGTGGAACTTTCCACTTGGTGCGCTTCAGTAACTCTTTGAGGTATTCGTCCTTCCATCGACGGCAGAATTCTTGAGCCATAGCTTGAACTTTTTGCCAGCGGTTCAAAATACTAATGCAAGAAAGATTTTTTGGCTCGGCTGGAGACAATAAAAGAGCTCCTATGAGGAAATGACCTGGCGTTAGAGCTGCGAGATCAGAGACGTTTTCAGACGCAGCGTTAAGGGGCCTAGAGTTGAGGCACGCTTCTATTCGAGAGAGTAGTGTTGCAAACTCCTCAAATGTGTATTTCAGCTGGCCTGTGATTTTTCGAAAATGTCGTTTGAAAGATTTCACGCCTGCTTCCCATAAGCCGCCCATGTGAGGCGCTGAGGCTGGAATAAAGTGCCATGAGAGATTGTGGTAACCATATTTCGTTACGGCGTCATCTTTTGCGGCTTGAATAAACCGCTTGAAGTCTTTTTTAAGGATTCCAGCAGCTCCTACGAAATTTGTGCCGTTATCCGAGTAAATATTATCGGGACAACCTCTTCGGGAGACAAATCGGGACAAGGCTGCTAAAAAGGCCCACGAGGAGAGGTCACTAACAGGCTCGAGGTGTATGGCTTTTGTTGCGAAACATTTGAAGAGACAAGCGTATCCTTTTGTGATTTTGCAGTATCGACCCATGAAGCTTTTTATTTCAAAGGGTCCAGCAAAATCAACGCCAGTATTTGTAAAAGGGCGTGAAAAGGTTGCTCGTTCGGGAGGTAGCGCTGCCATAATTTGGCCGTGATACCGCTTTTTGTTAATTACACAAATTTTACAATTGTGAATACAGGTTTTAATTAGGTTTTTTAGTTTGAGTATCCAGAAATCACGACGGACTAGTCGAAGAACTAGCTGATTTTCACCATGAAGAGAAATATGGTGAATAAATTCTACTAGCAGGCGAGCAAAACGACTGCTATAAGCGAGGATTATAGGATGTCTTTCGTTGTAGTTAAGAGCTGGGGAAGATGCTAAGCGCCCATTTGCTCTAAGAATACCATCCTTATCTAGAAAGGGGGTTAATGTTAGCAACTGACTTTTAGTTTCAATTGGCTTTTTATTGATTAGATTTTTATAATCTTTTGGGAAATGCATTTGTTGAGACATTTTGATGAGTCTCATTTTTACAAACTTGACTTCTTCAGATGAAATATTTTTTGAAGAAAAATGGCAATTAGAGTTTTCAAATTGTCGAGTTTGATGAAAAAATCGAAAAATATATGCAATGACTCGCAATGCTTTGGGCAACGAAGAGAAACGTTCTAGTATATTTTCATTCACCGCCGAGCTAGTGAAAAAGGATTTGATCGGCTTGATTTCCAACGTAGTATCCGGTTGTACTGATAGAGCACTTTGTGGCCACTGAGATTTCTGAAGTTTTAGCCACGAAGGTCCATTCCAACAAAGCTTACTATTTTTCAAGTCCGAAGGATGCAGCCCCCGGGTTGCTAGGTCGGCGGGATTGTCGTGAGTGTCGACATGAGACCAGATTTCGATGCCAACTTTGTCCAGAATAGTTGTAACTCTATTCGCAACAAAAGTTTTCCATGTGCATGGTGGTTTTTGTAACCAAGAGAGCACAATTGTCGAGTCAGTCCATTTGAAAATTTCATAACAATTTTCGAGATTGAGTTGTGGGATAACAGCGTTGACTAATTTTGCAAGCAAAACTGCGCCACATAACTCTAGCCTGGGCAAAGATATTGTTTTCACTGGAGCTACTTTTGTCTTTGAGACAAGTAAATGAGAAAATATGTCGTTTTGTATTTCGACTCTCACATAAATTGCTGCAGCGTATGCTTTTTCAGAGGCATCTGAAAAGGCATGAAATTCGATTTTACTCGTAGGAGAAAAACGTACCCATCGAGGAATCGTAATTAGATTAATTTTGTCATAGCTGGACACGAAGGATTGCCATTTGTGGAGTGACTGAACTTTAATATTATCGTTCCAGTCAGTTTTTTCCAACCAAAGTTGTTGCATAATTATTTTCGCTGTAACTATAACTGGTGACAGCCAACCTGCTGGGTCAAATAATTTAGCAATTGTTGATAAGACTTCTCTTTTCGTATAATTTTGATTAAGTTCAAGAGATTGAACATTAAAATAAAAATAATCAAATTTCGCATTCCAGCGGATTCCCAGAGTCTTAGCCAAACTTTTATCCTCTAGAGAGAGAAAATCAACATGCAATAAATGATCTTGAGGAAGATCTATGAGAAGTTCTTTTGAATTTGACGTCCATTTTCGCAATTCAAAACCCGCTGTGAGTAAAATATTTTTGAGTTGATCACGATTATTTTTGGCTGATGTAATATCGTGAGCGCCTACCAGCGCGTCGTCGACATACATAGAATCGCGCAAAATTTTGGAACCCAAAGGGAAAAGATGCTCTTCATCATCAGCTAGCTTCAAAAGTGTGCGAATGGCGAGATATGGTGCACAATTCACGCCAAATGTAACGGTTTTCAGCTCAAATTCGCTAAGTCCATTTTCTGGATTTGGCCGAAAAATTATCCTTTGAAACGCTGTTTGAGATGGATTTACCAAAATCTGTCGATACATTTTTTGGATATCTGCGTTGAAGACAAATTTGAAAAATCTCCACTTGAGAATAAGTGAAGTCAAATCGGTCTGAAGAACTGGTCCAGTAAACAAAACGTCATTTAAACTTTTTGAGTTTGATGTTGGACAAGAAGCATTGAATACAATTCTCATCTTAGTGCTCGTGCTGTCTGGTTTAAGCACGGCATGGTGTGGGAGATAGTAAGAATTATTTTCTTGAAAATTTTGAGAGTCAATTTTGACCATGTGGTCGAGTTTCAAATATTCTAATATGACGTTGTCATATTGAGTTTTAATATCAGGCTTTTTGAGCAGAAGTTTTTCATTTCGAAGAAATTGACTTCGAGCAATGAATTTTGATTGGCCTAGAGCATGCAAATTATGAAATTCTAATTTGAAAGGTAAATCGACAATATATCTGCCATTTGATTTCCTTTTAGTAGTTTTTGTGAAAATTTCTTCACAAATTTTGTCTGCTTTGGAGACTACGGATTTTTGTGGGATTTCTTCAATTTACCAAAATTTTTTAAGTTGCTCATTCAAGGATATTTCTGTGAAATGTGAGACAACTGTTGTTTGAGCAGGCATTTTCTGCTGAGATGGTACGGGTCCTGTGAGGATCCACCCAAAAATTGTCTCTTGGGCCACAAGTGTTCCAAAGACATTATTTTGAACTCCCCCGAGTAGAATTAAGGGGTATATATCTCCTCCAATGAGAAAATCTATGGAAGAGCTTCGGTTGAAATTTGGATCAGCAAACTTGAAGGTTGGCATATTTGCAAACTGCGAGATGTCAAAAGTAAGAGATGGTAATTTTTCAGTTACTTTTGGCACCACGAGAGCCATTACTTCAACTGTATTATCTCTGTAAAGCGGAGAACCGATATAAAATGATGACATCGTAGACGGCTTGATGCTAACAGCTCCATTAAGTCCTGTGACTTGTGCAGAAATTGGTTTAGTGGGAAGTTTAAGTATTCGTTGAATACGTTCTGAGACAAAAGTGCACTCTGACGCTGGGTCAATTAGAGCGCGAGCTTTATATGTCGTTCCTAAGTGATAAATATCGATGAGAGCTGTGCCAAGAAGCACTTTTTTGGTTGCAGTAGTGAAACATGAATTAATTGTTCCAACTGAGTTTGAAGAATGTGGTTCTGACGTAGTCAGATCTTCTGTATGGTAGATATATATGTTTGAGCATTACGATTATCGCTTTTACTCTGATTTTCAAATTTATTTGAAAAATTTTTATTTTTATATTGAGGGTTAATTTGACTCGTTTCCCTGTGCAAAAGCGTGTGATGTTGCTTTTTGCATTTAGAGCATGTATAAGAGCTCCTACAATCTCTTAACTCGTGAGAGGATGCCAAGCAGTTAATACAGGAATTGTGTTTTTTAACAATTGAAAATCTTTCTTGCACGCTCAGTTTTAAAAATTGACTGCATGCGCGAAGAGGATGCGTTTCTTTGCATAATCTGCATTGAGAAGCTTCAACATTATTGTGAAAAGAGCGAATCGATTTCTGCGGCTTTTGAGCAATTGTTTGCGATCTGTTGGGCTGTTATAAAACTGGTGTTTTGATATCAGAGACAGTTTCTAGGGTTCGAAATCTGTCTGTCAAAAAAGTATCAAAATCTTGCCATTTTGGCATTTCGATTTTATGGGATATTGATTGCTCCCATAGAGAGAGGGTATGCTCAGGAAGACGTACTGAGCATTGGTAAACAAATATCGCGTCCCAATTGCTGATGTCAATTTTGTATAATTGTAGTGCAGAAATACAATTATTTATTTCACGCTGAAGTTTTTTAATTGCACTTCCTGATTCTTGAGTGCAAGTGGGAAGATTGAAAAGAATTCTTAATTGTTGATTGACTAAAACGCGTTTATTCTCATATTGAGATTTTAAATTATTCCACGCTATGTCAAAGCCATCGTTCGTGAGAGGCACTTTTTTCACTATTTCGTGAGCTTCACCTTTTGTTTTTTGTAAAAGGTGGTACAGCTTTTCGACTTGACATAAGCGCGAATTATTGACGTAAATTGCGGTAAAAATATCACGAAAAGTGGGCCATGACACATAGTCACCACTAAACACCTGAGTGTCACACGGTGGAATGTGTATCGAGGGATCCTGTCGTTGAAAAATTTTTGCTCAATGGGAACATCACTTGATTTTAAAGTTTCCATTTGCTCGTTGATCGAAGACAAACATCTTACATATGTTGTGAAAGTTTTATGAAACTTAAGTTTTAATTTGTTCTCATCAACTGTTTCTTTTTTGTTCGAATTATCTTCCTTTGTTTTTTCGAGCTCAATATTAGCTCTGAGGGAGTTATAAGCCTCTTTGACTTTTGTCCATAATTCGGTAATTTCAGTCCTGGAAATCTCAAGGACATGAATATTCTGGTCAGTCGCAAGAGTTTCGGCTTGAATAGACTCAAACTCAATTAAATCGTTTGCATTACGAACAAAATTCGTAAGAAATGCTTTATCCATTTTTGAGCAAAATTGAAAAATATTTCAAAAAAAATTGATCGAGAATAAATTCAAAAATTTGAGCAAATTTTGCTAAGTGAGGCTATACCAAACGGAATCCCACAAATTGAGAAAAAAATTTTTTAAAAGGCGAAAAAATTTTTATCGCAACAACGGTGCGTACTAAAATTTTGAAAAAAAGCAATAATATTTGCTGCAAATAGGTTCGAAGGACCAAATGTTTAGGCGGGGCGCTAAACCTTTCTTTTTTATATGGCAAAAGAAATACCTGAGATTCGTGCGGTGACGTGTCTGGTCTGCGGTGGGGTGCTCCTCTGTTGCTCTGGTGGTTGCGCTGCTGATGCTGTCGGTGGTGATGATGGTGTTGATGCAACGATGGTGGTGGCGATGTTGGTGACGATGCGGTTGGTGAAGCGATGGTGGTGATGTTGATTTTGATGATAGGTGCTCCTATGTGAGGTGGTGCTGCGGTAAAGATCATGATGATGTCAATGAAGTTCTGATGGTGCAGCAGTGGATGCTACTGTGTAGCCAAACTCAATAAAAACCACGATAAGAAACACTTTTGTTTTCAATATTAATTTCAAGTTTATTTTTAAGTAAATTTAAGCTATTTTTAAGTTAATTTTAAGTACTTTTAAGTTAGTTTTAAGATATATTTAAGTCTGCTGTTGGCGATGTCAGTTCAACGAGTGGAAAAATATCAGACGAGTGCTGACGTGGAATTTGCAATGTATGCAAATTTTCAACTTCAGGGTCAGCCTATCTATCGCGGTAGAGCAACAGAGACAACGAGTGTCGAGTCTCGATCATCGAGATTGGGATATTTGACACGTATTGGGAAAAGAACTGACGAGTTGTAGTTGGACAGTGTTGCCGTTTATGAGTTTACGCAAACTTTAAAGTTTACGCGTAAACATACATTAACAAACATTTAGGTTATTTTATGTGTGATGTTTTGACAGAGAAGTTTTTCCTGTTTAATGATGAGACATAAAAGGAGACAAGAAGAGAAAGCGCAGAGGAGTTTGAGACAGTATCGTGTAGGTAATGATAATGTAGGCTACGAATAAACGTTTTTCGTCCCGACCAGAGGACTCTTCAGTTGGCTTATATAAGTGGGTCTAAAAAATGAGAGCAAAATATCGAAATAAGGTGATAGTGAATAATCAGCGGAGATATAAATAAGGGTGACAATGAATAATTAGTGGAGATACGATCTAAAACAGTGAGTTTTTGTTAAGATGACAGAATATAAAGATGTAAAAAAGTTGTAAAATCTTACCATTATAAAGAACAGTATTGTTGTGGTATATAGGTCATGAACTTTGATGATAAAATTGTAATTCATAAATCTTTACATTCAATCCACGGTTAGAAATTATATGGATTATAAATAAAGCAAAACACAGATTGTATATCAAGTGCAATTGACATGATCAACGAAGAGGAATGCAAATGAAAGTAAGATACAATTAAAAATAAGATAAGAAATAAAAATAAAATTAAAAATAAAAAACAAAAAACAAAAATAAAAAACAAAAATAAAAGATTGTATATCAAGTGCAATTGACATGATCAACGAGGAGGAATGCAAATGAAAGTAAGATACAATTAAAAATAAGATTAGAAATAAAAATAAAAATAAAATTAAAAATAAAAAACAAAAAACAAAAAACAAAAATAAAATACAAAAATAAAAAATTCTTGTTAATATAATTGGCCTAATAGGATTTTGTTTATTGTATAAGGTTTATACAAAAAACCACTACCTATAATAAGTGTACTTGTTTTATAGTGTGTCCTATGCACATGTTGTCATAATGGTTTTGGTAATGACTTTGTGTGTGATTATGTGGTAATCAGATATAAAAACATCCTTGTGGGTGTTGGGTGGGAAATATCCTATATCAATTTAACAGTGTAATTAAGTAGTAATAGCGATACTGCTGAAAGAGCGTCAGCAACGCTTATGTTGCTGTAACGTTCAAGTTGGGTGATCTATATGAGTGATCACATAAGGGGTAAAAAAAGGGGGGAAGAAATTTAGAGGGAGAAATAAGGGATACAGGAAAAGTTTTTTAGAAAATGTTGGTGTAGTAATGTATGTATATTTATGATTGGATAATAATATTTATGAATATTTTCATTTATAATTATAGCTTGAAGGCGAATTTCAGAAAATATGGAAGGACAACGGTCCAATCGATGTGGGACCAGTGTCACCGTATGTGAGTATACATACGAAGTAATACTAGTAACGGACAATGAAGACTATAAATATGAATTATTTCTTGTAAAAAATGTTGATTGAGGATGTACTAAAATGTTGATTGAGGATACAAAAAATGTACTATAAAAACAATATTATAATAACAATTATTGATGTGGTCCTATAGGGTTTTATTTCTAATCAAAGTATGTATAAAGTGCTGTCCATATGGACAATGTGTGTGTCATGTCACATGTCGTCCATGCATATCAAAAATTAGATAGATAAAGCATCATCTTTTGGCATTCGCATGCAAAACAACACAACACAACTAGTGCAGTACCCTTGTTGGTGGCATTCATGCTAGTACATGGGAATTTGTGGTCATCCTGTAAGTATTAGAGAATGAGGCTAAGGGGTGGTCACTTAGCAATCATAAAGGTGGCATATATCTGTGATTCCACTGGGCAAATAGTTAAAATATGGGGGCTTTTTTGTTATGAAGTTAAGATGTTGGGAGCTGTATAGCGCCTTACAGTATGGGATCATATGGAACTAGAAACAGTGAGGGCGTGGATTTTGGATAGTGTTGGAAGGATGTGCATAATAATGTGTAACATTCGCAGTTTTGAAGTCTGTATAGAGGGTTGTGGATCTGATTATTAACTTAAAAGTTGGAAAAATGTAAAATTTAAGGTCTGGAAAAAGGATTGTTTTTTATTTTAGGTATTCCTTTTATTGAATAATCAATCTCATTTCTTTTAAAAAATGTTTTTTATTTTAGGTATTCCTTTTATTGAATAATCAATCTCATTTTTTTAAAAATGTTTTTTATTTTAGGTATTCCTTTTATTGAATAATCAATCTCATTTTTTTAAAAAATCTCATATTTTTAAAAAACTCCTCCATCAGAAAAAATCTTTTTTTCTTATAAAACCATCCATGTTGTGATATTAAAACTCTCTATTTAAAAAAACTTTCAAAAAATCCTCCTAAAAATCTTTTTTAAGAAAAACCCTCTAAAGGATATCCTAACGAAATCTTTATTTAAAAAAACTCTCTAAAAATATTTCCCCAAAAAAATTGGTGATTGGAATTAGGAATAATTAAACATAAAATAGGCTTGAGAGGAATGAAGTGTTACTGTGTTACTGGAAAAAATGATGATGGAAAAAGTGATACAAAATATAGGTGTCAGGTTTATTTGTGAAAAATTACAGTTAAGAATATGATTTACGGATACTCATATGGTGGCTTGGTTTCCGAAATTTCCTAATAAAAAAACCTTTTTATTAAAAAAATTTTTTTATATATAAAACCTTTATTTATATACCCATCTATCTGAACATGTGTCATATTGTGTTTAGAATGTTGGACCAGGATGAAACAGTAGAATTACCTGAGAAACATTGTATGTTCCTTAGTGTACTTACCCTTCAATGGGATCTGCAAAGTTTGTAAATTATTTTTTATCTAAATAGGGAGTAGGTATGATGATGAGAAAGGATAGTTTGGCTATGTTAATGGGATAGATATACTAAAGACGGAATGGTTTGGTTATGTTAGTGGGACAGATATATTAGAGGTAGAATGGCTCGATAGATTGGCCTGATTTTCATTAATGCCGTATAGGCAAAATTAGGCTACCAATAAACGTTTTTCATCCTGACCAAAGGACTCATCAGTTGGCTTTTATAGGGAGGTTCTGGGTAGTGAAAAAGTGTAATTGAGGAGATGTTAAGTGTGGGAATGGGCTGGTTTAGGAGATGACAGATATAACATTATATAATATAAAATATTTTAATGAGTACTTACTTGAAATAGTAAATTGGTTCCAGTATGTGTGGGTTTTTATTGGTCTGTGCATCGATCATATATGTCTGTATTATTACCAGTAATACGTGAAAAAATGTATATATTCGCGAATGGAAATTATGAAAAAATATCTCAGATATATCCCTTCATAAACCTACTCTATTTATATGAACCACCGGCGCACAATGAATATGTTATATAATGCAAATGTATTAGCACACTTATATGAATTGTTTTACACTGGTCAATAACTAGAACAATTATTTAAGAATGTGAAAAAGATTTTTTAAATTTAAAAATAAATTATTTAACTGTAAAAATATGATTGTGAAACCATGAATATTAAAACCGTGAGAAGAAATGAATAGATCATATAACTTGTGAAAATTGAACTAAATTAGTAGTTAATAAAAAGTTGAAATGTGACAGAAAAATACAACGCATCCATGACATGAATCTACGTTGTATTATCTTGGGTAGTTTAATGTATGATTTTGTCGGATGTAATAAAAAATGGGGATTATGTTGTGTGGTTATGAAAGTGTATCTATGGGAAAGTGTTGTTTTTATTGTGTATGTCCTCTGTGTCAGGTGCAATTGAAAATGAAAAAACGGAAAGATGAAAGTAAAAAATGTAAAAATGCTTAAATGTTTGATTTTTCCTATTGGGTGTTTTAAAATGGGTAATGTTTAGAATTTGTGAGGATTTTGTAGGAAAAGTTCAGACAAAAGAAATAAGAATAGAAACAATGGCGGTTAACAGAATGATATCGATGAGAAATCGGCATAAAAACGAATATGCATAAATGAGAAAGTGAGAGTAATAACGGGAAACCGAAATGTAAACAGAGAGTATGAATGCGAGTGTGGAAGATGAGGATATAAGTAGAGTGTGTGAAATATGGAGTGTAATTTATGAGTGTGGAAAGTGTGGATGTGACAAAAAATTTTTTTATGTCATATGTTTAATGAGAGTGAGTGGCTTGGTTCTATATGTAGTCAAAAGCGGGGGAAAATTTTTTAAAAACGAGGGAAACTTGCGAAAGACGCTTTATTATAATTAAAGTGTTCTAAGCAATAAGACATATAGTGTCATAGACCTGTTTTTTGTGGCTCAAAATTCATCAGAAATTATTGACAAGGTCGTGTCGGCGGAGAGAGGAAATTAGTCAGAAAACCTTGACAAGGTCATATTGGTGGATAGCAGAATTGGAAACGTTGACTTAGGTCAGAAACAGTGAAATAAAAGAATCGTGAAGATCAGCTGTGTCGATCACCTGAAGGTTGTAAAAAAACGTTGTGGATATATTACAAGTGCAATCGCAAATAATGTATGTAAAAAATGTACAAATATAAAGGATATATAGAAAATCATATAGACTGTAAGTCGTAAGTGTGAATGCTTGTGCATAAGGACGTAAAAAAAGTGTGAAAGTTTATACAAAGTTTATCATTATGAAAATGTTGTGACTCAAGGAAGAATATGGCACTTCTTGTGATTTGTAATAAGCGGCTGTTAGTTAGTTTAGTTAATATGTGAGAAAATTACCTGATAATCAGGTGAAAATTGTATGAAAAATATTGTAGGTGTGTAGAATGTGTGTATGTGGTATGTTGGGGGGTAAAGAAATATTTTTGTAATTAGAGTGTTAATGTGTTAGGGTTATAAAGAACATATGCATTTGTGTTATAGATTAGAAATGGGATTAAATACACTTCTTGTAATGAATAAGTGTGTGATGTTGTGTATATAAACTCCTAAAGTGAGCAAAAATGCATGGTACAAAGATGCATTGTTAGTGTTATTGAATATTAGAGCGTTGTGGATGTCATGTATGTTTTTATGTGATAAGGTAATTCATAAAAAGTAGAATATACGTGGGTTTTTTTATGTGAATGTAAAGAGTAAGGAACCATCATATAGTAGTTAAAATGGAAATGACAAAAATAGTTGAGGTCGATTGTATGTAGTTAATTATATAAAAATAATAATAATAACTACATACAGAAAAATAATAATATTATATGATATGTTCCTTTTCCTTTATATGGGTGTATTTTTTTATATATAAAATATAATAATTATAATGGAGTAATTATACATTATACACATGTAATAATGGTGATTGTTATGTACGACATATGTTGATCCCATGTCAATGGGAGTAATATGATCAACACAATAATACATAACAATGTTTTTAGGGTTCATACGAATATGGCGTATGATATTATCATATTATCAAATATGATAATGAAGTAGATGTTTTATCTCGGGGAGATGTTACCATTAAGAATTGTTATATCTAACGCACATTGATCCCATGTCGATGGGGTTAATATAATCAACGTTATAGTATATAACAATGTGTTGAGACTCATACGAATATGGCGTATGTATGTGGGGAAAAAAATATAGTTGTTTCCTTAATTATCCATTTTATTTATTAATTGAAAAGTGAAAAAAAGCTCTAATACTCAATAACACTAACAATGCATCTTTGTACCATGCATTTTTGCTCACTTTAGGAGTACATATACACAACATCACACACTTATTCATTACAAGAAGTGTATTTAATCCCATTTCTAATCTATAACACAAATGCATATGTTCTTTATAACCCTAACACATTAACACTCTAATTACAAAAATATTTCTTTACCCCCCAACATACTACATATACACATTCTACACACCTACACATTTTATACTTCAAATCTTAACTTTAACCAAGATATTCATTTGTCCAAAAACACCAAATAACCACCCATCTACTATATATTCATAAACAAACACTTCAAAAATTTCTTTAATACTTCTATAATATACTATAATAAAACCGATAGAAATAAGTCATAATTTCCACGAAAATACTGTCAAAACATAATTTCTCATTATGAAAACGTTTTAAACAATAAATTCGCGAAGAGTTCTCTTTAAAAGTGATAAATAGTGAATTTTTTAAAATAATTTCCTTTATAAAAGTGTTAAATAATGAATTTTAAATAAATTTCCTCATTTTTCTTCATGGATTTGTTAACAATAATCAAATCTTAATTAATTTATTTTTAAATCAAAAAAGTACAAACGTACAATAAACCAAAAGATTGCAGCAATATTTAACCGGCTTTTTGTGTTAACATTTTTAAAAAAACCATAAGTTAACAGTAATATTTAACCGGATATTTGGGTTACCGCTACGTTATGACCGTTGTTTATATTTCATTATAGTATAACCGTGTTTTGTTTTATTTATAATCATTATAGTATGAACGTGTTTTGCTTTATTTATAATCCATATAATTTCTAACCGTGGATTGAATGTAAAGATTTATAAATTACATTTTTATCATCAAAGTTCATGACCTATATACCACAACAATACTGTTCTTTATAATGGTAAGATTTTACAACTTTTTTACATCTTTATATTCTGTCATCTTAACAAAAACTCACTGTTTTAGATCGTATCTCCACTAATTATTCATTGTCACCCTTATTTATATCTCCGCTGATTATTCACTATCACCTTATTTCGATATTTTGCTCTCATTTTTTAGACCTACTTATATAAGCCAACTGAAGAGTCTTCTGGTCGGGACGAAAAACGTTTATTGGTAGCCTACATTATCATTACCTACACGGTACTGTGTCAAACTCCTCTACTTATGGTCATTAGGTCGCTTTCTCTTCTTGTCTCCTTTTATGTCTCATCATTAAAAAGGAAAAACTTCTCTGTCAAAACATCACACATAAAATAACCTAAATGTTTGTTAATGTATATAGTATTCCCTTCATATTATCATATGTTTTCATTTATTTTATTCTTTCTATTATAATTATTAACCACTTAGATAAATTATTCCACCGAATCTCAATAATTTTTAATTAAAAATTGTCTCCCAAGAAATTATATCGATTTTTAAAGTTTCACATTAAATAACTTTTCTATAATAGCCATGAGAAATAATTCTTTTCTTGTTTTAACATTATTAAACACTTTCAATTTTTTAATTTTTTCCTTTTTTCCATATTCCCTATTCTACTTATTTATTTTTCATTATTTCGTCAAACCCTAATTTAAATTCATAACTTCCCATACAAATCGCCCTTTATTATCGTTGCTGTTGCTTAACATGTTTTTTGTTACACATACTTTCATTTTATTATGAGCTTCTAAGATATGCTATTTTAATAATTCTATTCTGTGCAGATCTTAGCACCTAAATATTTGTTCGATCTAAGTAAATCTTAGCACCAACGTTTTTATTACTATCTCAGTACTTAAACCTTAGATCCATTTAAACAAAAACCATAAATTCACCCCACCAATTATATTTTATTGCGCAATAGGATACACTCAAACACTTTACACTATTTTACAGGTAGGCGTTTTTAATGTATATGTTACATATATTTTTTAAAGTATATGTTACATATACTTAAAAACAAAATCCTATTAGGCCTCAATCCTGTTTTTTAAAAAATAATCTTTTGTTTATTTTTTGTTCATTTCTTAATTTATGGTTTTTATTTGTTATTTGTTATTTTTTATTTTTATTTTTAAATATGTTTATCCATTCATGGATAACATTTAACCAAACCTTCACCTGTTAATTAACAAAATCTCCCTCGTTGTAGGGTACAAAAAAATATGTATGTTAAATTGAAAATATTTTCAGAAAATTTTTTTTGATTAAAAAAATTAGTCTTAACAAAATTATTTATATTATTTAAAATTTTTTCATAAAGCTATACTGCCGTACTAAGCGAAAAAGACGTATCTCGAAAAATTTCATTTTGAGATAATTGATATTTTGTAAATGTCGTTTTATTCTTACTTTCTCTACGAATTTTTTAACTTATTTATGGCAACTTAAATAACATTTTAAGGTTATTTATTTATGACTTACTCAAAATATCGAAATTCCCTGCGTTTATACGCTTTTCATGAGATACGTCTTTTTCGCTTAGTACGGCAAGCGAACATAGTTTTTTCGTTCTTTTCGAAACTAAAACAAACAAGTAATAAAAGGACTTGCAACGACAATGACAACGTGATCCAGTCAAGGAAGCTTTGCGTTTAATTCCTGTTATTTTTTTAATTTTTTTATTCGTATACGAACATAATAATATTTTTCCTTCGTATTTTTGAGATACGTCTAATTCGCTTAGTATGTTGTGATAAAATTGAGATAGAGGAAATTTTCTTAGTACATTTTTTATATGATTGAACTAAGATACCGGCATTTGGAGCATTTTATTAGACGCGTAATTTCTTAAGCTAACTGATGCCATAACAATCTCGGATATTTTTTTGTTGAGATACGTCTTTTTCGCTTAGTACGGCAGTATTGTCTTTCTTAACAAATATGATTAACTGATTTTTTATCCTATCTAGAGCAATTTCGGGTATTGTGATATGGTCAAACGCCTCTAACTATTAACTTAACCGAAAAAAATTTAGTTTTCTTTTTTCGGATGAACCGGTCTTCAGATATCTTGCTCACCGCAAATTTGGAGGTCGTTCACGGCATTGCACTTTTCTAACTTATTGACAAATATTTTTGGACCAAAATTTCAGAAATAAATCTTGAATAGTTATTAAAGTTTACTGTAAAAAAAATGTTGGTCTAAGATAAAATGCAGCTTCAAAAAAAAATTTAAAAAAATGTCTTTTTATTTTTCGAAAAACTCCCGGACCCCTTAAATAAACAACTCTCAACAACAATTTTTTGTCAACATACATATCAGTAACGGAAAAAAATACGTGCTGCAAGGTTTTGTGCGTTCTCTTTCACTGTTTTTGGACTGTGTGGTGAAATTGATTTAGCCACAAGTCCAGATTTTATTTGTGTGCATTTCATGTGTGAATTAAGCCCAAAATAAAGTAAGTAAGTATTATAGCCGAAGTACTAAAATTTGTTAGTGGGTGAATATACTTTGTCATAAATAATGTGAGTTCTTTATTTGCTGAAGTGTTTTTAATAAAAACTAGCTATCCCGGCAGACGTTGTTCTGCCCTTACCGGTAGGTGGCGCGAAGCTGTATGAACTCATGCTATGGAATGTTAAAGCGAATCAGCCCATTTTTAAAGCGAAATCAACTTCTGTCCCTACTCTTTTACATAAAGTACCTTACTGCTAGGTGGTGCGATGAGTTTAATTTATTATAGTTTTTGCGTTTTATATTATTACCAAGTCTCAATCATCTGCATCTAATAATTGCTGATACATATATATAAAATGTTGTTTTATTCGAATTTTCTCATTGAAACTTCTTTTTTCCCGTACTCATTCATCTGCATCACCAATTTTGGTATTTTCTTATATGGAAAGCGTGGTACTGCACGGTCTTAGCTGTGCCTCCTTATATAAAAGATAATTGTTGTAACTTCCATGTGAATCGATGCAGTGGTCTTTGTAAAAATGCTATTTCAAAAATATTTTTGTATGAGGGCCACTCTAAATAAAAGTTTTGTAGGCTTAACTATGCATCTTAACATAAAAGTTACGTGGTGTAAATTCGGTATGAATTGATTAACCGGTCATAGTGAAAATGATTTTTTTTAAAATATATTTGTATGAGGGCCACCCTAAATAAAAATTTTATAGGCCAAACAGTGTCTCTTAATACAAAAGACACGTGGTGTAAATTCCATGTGAATCGATGTAGTGGTTTTTGTGAAAATGATATTTTAAAAATATTTTTGCATGAAGGCCACCCTAAATATGCACCTTAAATAAAAGTTTTATGAACTTTACTATGTTTCTTAATATAAAAGGCACGTGGTCTAAACTCTATGTTAAACGATGGACTGGTCATTGTGAAAATGCTATTTTAAAAATATTTTGTGTAAGGGCCACCCTAAATATGCAGCCTAAATAAAAGTTTTGTAATCATAACTATGCCTCTTAATATAAAAGCTACGTGGTGTAAATTCGGTGTGAATCGATTCATCGGTCTTCGTGAAAATGCTATTTTAAAAATATTTTTGTTTGAGGGCCACCCTAAGTATGCGCCTTAAATAGAAGTTTCATAGGCCAAACCATGTCCCTTAATATGAAAGCTACGAGGTGTAAATTCCATGTGAATCGATGCAGTGGTCTTTGGGAAAATGCTATTTTAAAAATATTTTTGTATGAGGGCCACTCTAAATATGTAGCCTATATAAATGTCTCATAGACTAAACCATGTCTTTTAATATAAAAGCTACGTGGTGTAAATTCCATGTGAATCGATTTATCGGTCTTCGTGAAAATGCTATTTCAAAAATATTTATGTTTGAGGGCCACCCTAAATATGCCCTCTAATTTTTCTCGCCGTAAAAACCATCCTTGAACTTCAACGAACATTTTAAAAAAAGATTTGGCCAAATTGATCCAGGCGTTGTTGAGTTGTGCGCTTACCAACACATTTTGCGATTCATTTTTATGTTATAGATAACCTGAATGTATTAAAACTGAAGTTCGGGTAATGTGATATAGTCCAATTTGCTCCACCCAGTAAGGACATTACCTGTGCTTTTTGCAACAAATTCTTCCAGAGAGATACAAAGAATCAGACCTGAGTTCAATGCCTGCAATGCGATTTAATTTCAATGCTTGCAATGCGATTTTATTTGGGCTCACAATGATTGTCTTCCAATTTTTGTACGTGAATCATCTATCTGACTTTAATATGTTCTGCTTTTCGCTTATTGATTCAGTTTAAATCTAGTTTTCTTTTTTATGGAAATTCTAATGAAAGTTGTAATGTTATTGTATTTTTAGTTCCTACTGTTTTATACTTGTTATACTTTTCATGATGGTAATCATATATATCACATTATCCGAACACTATCACATTACCCGGCAATTTCATTTAGAGGTGTCACTTGGCTTTTTTCCATTTTGTTGAAGTAGCTTTAGATTGGCTTACGCTGTAGAGCTTCGAAGTCGTAATATACTGCACAATGCATCAACAAACCATAATACATAAAGAATTAGAAGCTATGCTATAAAAGTTACGTGTAATTTAAAATACAAAAATATCCATATCACAATAGCCGAAGTCACTATACTATAATTTTTGAGGTATTTCGTTTCAAAAAATGTTCAAAAACGTAAAAAAACAAAGTGTGCAGTTATTAAAAGAATGGTCTATATACTTTTCTATATAACAAATATACTTAATTTAATTATTAGATCAAACAAATATAAATACATATGAATACCTGTTGAAACACCACAGGTTTCGAAAACATGATGTCCTTCCTGTCTAATCCTTCCTGTCCAATCCTTCCTTTTAAATCTGTCCAAAATCTATTAAAGTGAAAATTGTTAAATAGCACCATAAAGTCAAAAGTTCAAGATATAAAACTGTATCGGAACTACTTACATGTTTGCTTTGGAAATCCTTGTTGTCCAATTCTTTCAATCCACTCCTTCAATTTTTCCAATTAGATTTATTTTCCTTTTGGAATGGCTGACGGTTTTCAAAGAGCCGTTGTTTAATGAAAACTATGTAGAAAACGTACTTTTTTGAACAAATGAAAAGTACTTTTCTTTCCGTTTTAAAAGTAGTGTAAGCTTCAGCCTTAGGCTGGCACCACACGAGCTATAATGTCAAAGTGCGTTTTATTAGGTTACAAAACATAGGCAAATTTTATGGCAATGCACTTTTTGTCGCACTATAGGAAAGCTTCGGAAGAAACGGTCCTATCATCGAAAAAGCCAGCGAAGTGAGTGATGGCTGGCGATCTCGCGCAGTGTGACACGTTAGTTTTCGAAAGCCGATTAGTTACACATGCAGTAGTGTCGTAGACACTAGAAAATTTATCGCAGAGAAATAGAAAAAATTCTAATTTTTGGTGCGATTCGACACTGAAGATAAATAGCACGTCCCAGTTCTGTTTCGATATTAACGCGTGTTGAAAAAATACTCATTCGGCTTTACCCTTAGGCTAAGATCACATGTTCATTTTTTCAACGCAGGTTTTGGACAGTCAACGCGCGTTATTTATACGTAGAATAATCTTTATTTCTATAAAATTATTGTTTGAATTTCAAAATTTTGCGCACCATCTTTCTTGATCCCATATGAGGGATATCAAATCAAATTTTTGTAAGAATGAAAAAGCAAGTCAGCAGAACCTATAGCTGCGTCTAATGCACTTGACGAACGCGAAAGTGAATAGGCATACATTTGCTATTTTTATAGAATGTGATATCCTCCCTGATATGGGATAGTAGTAGATCAAGAAAGATAACATGAAAACTAGGCATAACAACGACGTTGATGAAACCAACGCGGGTGACAACGCAAGTTTTTTTTAACGCGCATTGATGGTGTGGCTTACTGCATATAATTTAGTGTTATGCTGAAACGCAGCCCTAAGGGCAATGGGTCACATAATCGCCTCTATTGCGATTGGTTGCTAAGCCCAATTTCCATGTGATCTTACATATCTTATCCCATATCAGGGATATCAAATCAAATTTTTGTAAGAAAGAAAAAGCATGCGAACAGAACCTAATGCGCTTGGAGAATGCGAGAGTGAATAGCATACATTTGCTATCTAGATAGCATGTGATGTCGTCCCTGATACAGCTGTGTGCGAAAAAATAGCAGTGTCCTATGAAATAATCTTTACCTTTATGAAAAATAAAAATTATTCATAAGAAAAATGAAATTGCAAATTTATTTGCTTCATCTATGTTTCACCAATGTTAAACAAGCATTTCTTTGAACATTAAGATTTATCCGGACTTCAAACAGGGACAAATTAGGGAACGTTCCAAAATTCAGGTGTGAAAAATAATAGCAGTGCTTAGCAATACTTAAAAAAACTAAACTAAAAAAAGTATAATTCAGTATCTAAACCTTATTTATATTAAATCTATTAACAATAAGTGGAATGACCTTTATTAGAACGAACGGATGCACATCTTCGCTGTATGGAATCCACCAAACGCTGGCATTTCTCTACAGGAATGGCCTTCCATGCTGCCCTTACAGTATGCCACAATTCTTTGACATTCTTAGGACATTCCTTGCCCACGGCTTCTTTGACATTGGCGCAAAGGTTTTCGATGAGGTTGAGGTCTGGGAACTGGGCTGACCTCTCCATTACCTCAATCCTATTTGAGGAAAACCAATTTTTCGCCAATTTGCTCATGCGTTTTGGGTCGTTGTCTTGCTGGTAAACCCATTGTTACGGCATTTTCCATTCAGCGTAGGGTAGTATAGTTGAGCTCATTATTTCCACGTATAAAGTTTCCTTTTATCCAATAAATTGGACCTGTGTCAGAGGGTATGAAAAGCAGACCCAAAAGTTAATTTTTGCAACACCATGCTTTACGGTCCTTGGCACGTATTTCGGATGGAACGGAACTCCAACTGGTCCAAAATAGTTTTAATTGGCTCTAGAGCATTATGTATAAAGACCAGTGGGAGTTCCGTTCCATCCGAAATACGTGCCAAGGACCGTAAAGCATGGTGTTGCAAAAATTAACTTTTGGGTCTGCTTTTCATACCCTCTGACACAGGTCCAATTTATTGGATAAAAGGAAACTTTATACGTGGAAATAATGAGCTCAACTATACTACCCTACGCTGAATGGAAAATGCCGTAACAATGGGTTTACCAGCAAGACAACGACCCAAAACGCATGAGCAAATTGGCGAAAAATTGGTTTTCCTCAAATAGGATTGAGGTAATGGAGAGGTCAGCCCAGTTCCCAGACCTCAACCTCATCGAAAACCTTTGCGCCAATGTCAAAGAAGCCGTGGGCAAGGAATGTCCTAAGAATGTCAAAGAATTGTGGCATACTGTAAGGGCAGCATGGAAGGCCATTCCTGTAGAGAAATGCCAGCGTTTGGTGGATTCCATACAGCGAAGATGTGCATCCGTTCGTTCTAATAAAGGTCATTCCACTTATTGTTAATAGATTTAATATAAATAAGGTTTAGATACTGAATTATACTTTTTTTAGTTTAGTTTTTTTAAGTATTGCTAAGCACTGCTATTATTTTTCACACCTGAATTTTGGAACGTTCCCTAATTTGTCCCTGTTTGAAGTCCGGATAAATCTTAATGTTCAAAGAAATGCTTGTTTAACATTGGTGAAACATAGATGAAGCAAATAAATTTGCAATTACATTTTTCTTATGAATAATTTTTATTTTTCATAAAGGTAAAGATTATTTCATATGACACTGCTATTTTTAAGCACACAGCTGTATATGATAAGAAAAGACAAGATCACATGGAAATTGGGCTTAATTTAAAGATTTTTGACACTTGAACGTAGACGCTCAATTCCCTATTTACACAGCAGCAAACTTGTGCATCGACTCACCACGCCGACGTAGAAATACCGAACTACTACTTTGACGTATCTCGCATTTACACAACAAAAAATTACTCCGATGTCATACGCCGACGCTTAAATTCGGTGGGTGTAAATAGCATATATATATGCCTTGCTTAAGGGCCAAATAGATGTCTGCGCAGATGTCCGCCAAAAATTAATATATTTTGATTTTCGCACGTGTTTGCGCAGACCGTCTGTGTAGTGTATGATGCAATTTACACAGACTCGTCATAATCGCGAAAGGGAAAACACACGTAGAGCAAAAATGGAAGCCGAAAAATTGTTTCTTGTTGAATTCTTGAAAACTCTTTGAAAAATCTGGTCTGCGTAAATCAAGTCTGTGTAGTGTATGGCCGTTGCTTCGACAAGAAAAACGACGTGTTTGCGCAGACGGTCTGTGTAGTCTATTTGGCCCTTATACGCAGCGTCAACTTGTAATACCGACTCACAAGTTCGCTCTTATTCAGGCATTTACACACAGATACGTCGACTTTCAAATGTCATTCTTTGATGTCAAAAAAAACAAAAAAAAAAAATAATAATTTGCTACGACGTATGCTAAGGTTAAGAAAAAAAAATTAATAATAACAGATGTTTTCTCTTATTTTTCTTTTGTTTTCGTATTTTAAAATTTATTTATGTTAAATTTTAGGATTTATTTTAGCTTAATGCTATTTTAAACTTTTATTTTACTTAGATATTACCTTAAAGATTTTTGATATTTGAACGTCGATGCTCAGTTCCCTATTTATACAGCAGCGAACTTGTGCATCGACTCACCAAGCCGAAGTAGAAATACCGAACTATAAAATGCAATATCGCACAGATTTTTCCTATACGTTTGTAGTGAGTACAAAATTGACACTAGAAAATTTATCGCAGAGAAATAGAAAAAGTTCTATTTTTTGGTGCGATTTGACACACAAGGTAAATCGCACGTCCCAGTTCTGTTTAGCCATTAACGTATCTCGCACTTACACAACAAAAAACTATTCTGAAGTCATACGCCGACGCTTGAATTCGGTGTGTGTAAATAGCATAGTATCAAAAAAGATTTTTATAACTCGGTTGACATGAAATATGAAAAATAATTGCAACAAAGTAAGCAGAGGCGTCGCAGCACATTCGCCTACTTTGCCGCAATTATATTTCAAAATTTATGGCAATCAATCTATGTTATAAGGCAGTGTAGGCAAACCCAGGCAGATACATACATATCTTATCAAGTATATACGACTTTTCATCCGACATCGACTGGTCGGATAAGAAGTCGTATCGTCTGAGGCAAGTCGTATAACGGATGTCGTACTAACGTTGCTGATTATGAAAATTGTACGACATGTTGTAACGTTAGGATGGTTGTGACGTAGAGTGGGTATGACTGAAAACGATAGAGCAAAGTTGGACAAAAAATTTTTTGAGAAATTAAGGGCATCGTATGATAGATAATTTAATAAGCGATATTGATCAAAAATCTTTAAAATTTAACCTATAGTTTTGGACCTTAACCTAATTTAACATAATCTGAGTAAAATCTGTCACAAATATAAACAAAAAAAATTATTAGTTTTTCAAAAGTGTTTCAGTACACACGCTTTTGCTATAAAATAAACTTAATCCATGCAATCATGTCAAACTCCATCGAATAGCCTTATTTAAGACACTTTCCGATATATGAGGCGCCCAGTTGCAAGACCGGCCAAGTCCAAAAAAACAAATTTTGAGATATCCTCATATATCAAAATATAAACCACGCTTTACCTTTCTTCTATTTCAGATTAAAAAAAAAGTTTTGGCTGAAATATTACATTTTTGAAATATATTTTGACTTGCTTTCAAAACTGGTCCAACGCTTTGAAAACAAAACCGGCCAAGTTCAGTACATTGGTATCATCACCGGCTAAGTCCAAAATTGTTTTCTCGAAAACATACGCAAATAAAACTCGAAAAGTTTGATCTTACGTGCTTTGAGTAAGAAATTTCATAAACTATTCAGTGGGAAAAATTTTTTAATGAACATAGACGAAGATAAACGTTTTTCGTTGGTTTCCAAAATAATGAAAAATGGACTTGGTCGGTTTTGCAACTGGGCTTCTCATATGTTTTCACATCTATTTCTTGAATTCTTGGTTTGAACTAAAATTCCTATAACATAATAAATAAGTATCAAAAGAGTAGTTCCAATACAGGAAAACACGATTTTGTCCAAAATTTATAATATGATAATATGTATAACAGTAATTAGTATTATTTTTTTGGAATATAAGAAATAAAAAAGTAACTTGAGTACATATATATTTCTTATTCCACGGCAATTCTAACCATCCACCAGCTCACGGTCCAAAATGACATGCAAGATAACGGAGATGTGCAATGCGTAATCTTATTTTCTATCATTCTTGGGTAAAAATGAACAGAGAAAACAGTTCTTTGGCACAGCGTTTCAGAGAGTGAATGCATAAACAGAATTAGGACGTGCTATTTATCTTATCGCACCAAAAGAACAAAATTTGTTCTATTTCTTTGCGATAAATTTTGTATTGTCAATTTTGTACTCACTACAAACGTATAGGAAAAATCTGGTCGATATTGCACGTCCCAATTCTGTTTATACATTAGCCCAATTCACGATTCGGTGCATATGGTCTTGCAAGAGAGCATAGTAAAGTATTTTTGCCAAGCAAAAGTATTCAATGTACTACTAAAGTATGTCATCTGGTAACCCTATATTTATTTCCACTTTTGCACCAGTGCACAGAAGTCCCAAATCGTGTTTTTTGGTTCAAATCTATCGAAAATGAACAATTTTTTTTTGAAATGAAAGCTAGCTAAAATGTCAATAAATCGTTATAGTCCGAATTTTGGAAAAAGTTGCCATTATTCTTCATTTTAAGAAAAAAAAATTTTTTTGCAATTTTTTTCGGTTCAAAATGTATTTGGTTTTCCATATTCGAGCACTGAAGATTTGTTTGAATTTTAATAAGCTTTAATTAAAGGAAAAAATTGTTAATTTTTGACAAGATTTGCGCTTTGAAAAAAAATGGTGACTTTTTTCAATATTCAGGCGACGATTTATTGGCATTTTAATTAGCTTTCATATAAAAAAAAATTGTTCTTTTTCGACAAGATTTGCGCTCTCTAGTGATTTTTGAACCAAAAGACACGAATTTGGGACCACTGTGCAGTGTGCTGCGTGCCAATTTTAACTATAGCAATAAAGATTTTTATAACTTGGTTGACATGAAATTTGAAAAATAATTGCAACAAAGTAGGCGGATGCGTCGACAGCGCAGTCACATTCGCCTAATTTGCTACAATTATTTTTCAAAATTTATGTCAATCAATCTTTGTTATTATAAAGCAGTGTTTGCTAGCTAGGGGT
The DNA here is from genome assembly GCA_949775025.1 of Tricholauxania praeusta. NCBI lineage: Eukaryota > Metazoa > Arthropoda > Insecta > Diptera > Lauxaniidae > Tricholauxania > Tricholauxania praeusta. Next base: position 86,135,162 of record OX459031.1, read on the forward strand.
GGCAATCCCGGAACATTTTTGAGATTTGGGATTTTCGGGATAGAAATTTCCAATCCCGGGATCACTCCCGGGATTGGACATTAAACAATGTTGAAATAGTATAAAAACGTTGAAAGAGGTTGAAAAAAATCGATGAAAAATCGAAAAAAATGGAGTAAAAAAATTTCATCACAATATCTTGCCTGGTTTACGTGGGTCACGCGAATCTTTGGAAACTTGAAACCTAGCCTAATGCTAACTTAGTTCACATGTACACCAAATCACATGTTTCATAAAAATCGCTGCATTTTTTTCAAAATGGGATTGGGCAAATATACATAGAGCATTGATAGCAAGATATCTGCAAGAAGGTGTGACTTGTGTGTGAAAGTTTCATTCAATTAGCTTTCTTGGTTTTCCTGTAAACCTGATTACAACAGACAGACAGACAGACGGACATCGCTAAATCAACTCAGGTGGTGATGCTGATCAAGAATATATACATATACTTTTCCATAACTGTCACGCCCCTTTCTATGTGTTACAAACGGAGAGACAAAGTGAATATACCCTCGGTGTAGGGTATAATAAAGAAAATAAACAAAATGCGCATGTATTTCCGGTACTTTTGGCAATATAATGGTGACTTTTAGGTAAATATGGTCACCTGGGTGTTACGTAACGTTTAAGGGGGGTTAAGGAAAACGTTACGGCGCGATAAATGGGGGAGGGGGGTCAAAAATCTTCAAAAATTGCGTTACGTAAAACTTGAACACCCCGTAAAATTAAAATTGTTATATTTTACAACATTACAATAAAGATCAAAAACGCAAAATAACAGAAAAAGTAATAACTCAAAAATTGACTAAAACACTTGGAGTATGACCACTTACATATTACATTTACAAAGTATGACTAGTATAAGCTGGATTTATAGTAAGGCACAGGCCTAGGGCACGGAGAAGGCACCAGATATTGAAATTCTGATATAATATTATATGTTTTATTATGTATTTTATTTTAGCTTTTGTTTCTAGCTTAAAAAATTAAATTTAGCTCTTTTTAGCCTTTTTTAAGATGGTCTAGCTTTTTTTTCAAAGTAATTGTGGTAACACTGCTTATATTAGATCAAATGCAATTACAAATAGACGTAAGAGGCAAGATTTACCGTGAAATTTCTGAAAAATTTGAATTTCCTTGAATTACAAATCAAAAAGTCGATATTGAAACCAGTTCTCAATGTTTGATTTCAAAATATCCAGAATATCTTAATTCCGAACTTGCTGGTGAAATTCAGCAAATTTCATCCTACGTTTGGCATAAAAATTAATATAATTATAAATTTCTAGTCAAGCTATTTTATATAAAAATTGTGGTTTGGTTTTCCAAACGTAGATGTTACTTTACGAATATTCTTGAGTTTGATCATTCTCATGACTAACGAAAAAATCCTTGCTGTACTGTAATGAAGCAGGATAGATTGAATGCATTATCAATACTTGGCATTATAAGTGATATACTACGTAAAATCGATTTTGACGATATTTTCATTAGAAATTGTAACTACATATGTTACTTCAAATAAAATTTGTTTTGCAGTATATTTTGTCTTTGAAGCACACGCACTTTTATTATTAGCATTTTTCATAACAGTGCAGCACCGAATGCGATTTATTCAACCCTTCCACCATATATTTCGATACTTTTACCTACAAAACATTGAGGTGGGTGTGTTCTGTGTGGGTTTGAAAGTTTTTCAAATATTTTTTTGTTTTGCGGGATATATTGCCTTTGAAACACACGCACTTTTATCCTTAGCATTTTTCATAACAGTGCAGCACCGAATGCGATTTATTCGAGCCTACAAATTCATATTTTGATCATTTTACCTACAAAACATTAAAGGAGATTTGTTTGGGTTAAATTTGTTGATCGGCCATTGCAGGTATTATAAGCATATAAGCTCACATAACTTCTCATCTCTCTTATTTTCATTATTATTGTCATTTTGCGATATATTTAATATTCCTGTTGAAGTTTTTTCAACCAAATTATAATTCCATTAGTTTACCAGAGAAAACTTTTTTCTTATTAGAGGCCTTGGCATCGCATACGCAAATTAAATATCTTAACTCAGGATTCAATCTATCTCCATACCAAATTTTATTGAAGTCGATGAAGCGTCTCAGCCGAGTTAGCGTTTTTTCTCATTAAGTGCGGTGCCACCCCTCATATTTCATTGAAGTCGAAGAAGCGTTTCAGCTGAGTTAGCGTTTTTTCTCATTAATTAAGTGCGGTGCCACCCCTCATTTAAGAACTTAAAGCTTTTAATTTATTTTCTTTTTGTTCAGTTTATCTCCGCACCAAATTTTATTAAAATCGGTCCTTTAGTTTAGCCGTGGAAACGTATTTTCCCGGTTGGGGCGTGGCACAGCCTACTATAGAAAAAAAGTCTACACTGTACTCCCTCTCTTCACAGCCTTTCCTAAAAAAAAAAAAGAAGCGATTATGATTATGACTGTTTACCAGCTGTCTATTTATTAATAGATATCTATGGATATCTATGTGTAGGCATCGTTTTATGGTCGCCATTTTGTTAAAAAAAAAATTTCGAAAACACCCGTTTTCATATGAAAGCTTTAGAGCATACGAAAATTTTGAGACATTAAAAACGTTTTTCTGCTGCGCTCAATTTTGGGCAGACCTCTGTCCCAGTTGACCTGAAATGTCCCATACATAAAGGGTGATCCAATAAGAGCTTCCTACTTTGTTTTCTAAATAAAATAGATAAAAATCAATGATTGTTCAGTTCCTAAACCTCAATGTTCCAATGCTCAATGACTAGTTCTTAAATTGCAAATTCTGTGGGTCCAATTTTTGACAACTCTTTTGAGTATTGAGGGCCGGTATTCCTTGAATAACACGAGTTTAAAAAAAAAATAAAAAAAAAGTTGCATCAGCGCTGAATCGAACTAGTTACCCCAGGATCATAACTCGTTAACTACTATGCTTTTCTGCTACTTGAAAAAAGGTAAACTTTTTTTGTAAAAAACAACTATTGGAAAACTTTGGACGCGATTTTCTCGCTTTTCCTTGAGAAGTGCGAAAAGCGGTAAAATAAGGGTTTTCTTATTTCACGTGAACTACCATCTGGAAAATTTGAGCCAAATCCTTGTAAATATTTTTTGACATACACGGTTAGAAATCTTGGAATATATTTTAATACAAGCGAAGTATTACAAAGATTTTTAATATAATTTTGATTACATTTAATACTTTTGAATAGAATACAAAATTTTGTGAGACATTTTGTATTAAATTTTAATACAGTTCAAACATTAGAACAATATTTTATAACATTTGGAATCACTTTGATGCTATCGCAAGTATTGCATTTGATTTTTAAAAAATACTGTATTATATTTTAATACTTTCTTTATTATTGAAAAAAAAAAAAAATATGTCGTATCGACTGGGATTCGAACCTGGTTCCCTTTCTATTGAAATGGTTGCATGAGCAGTTTAATGACATCAGCCAACGTAGTATCATATTTCGATTGGCTAAAAGTATACATAAATTATCAATTGACAGCAACGTAAAATGAAAGTTCAATATTTCAGGATTCCGACATGATGGGTCAATTCTGAAACCAGATTCAGCGTAAAAAATTACGTCGAAAAACGACCCTTTTCAGCTCAACAACACTAATCGCTTATTCATTTAGATACCTTTTTTGTAAAAAATAATTTTTCCATACAATTTACATGTAAAACTAACAGGCTCCGGTGCCACCTTATAAAATTGAGTTACAGACCTGAATTTTCGTGAACTTTTTCTTCATTTCATAAACTTACTTTTTAAGCAACAGCACCTTAAAAAAAACAAAAAAAAAAATGTGAATCACCCTAATGTACATATGCCTCTAACTTTATTTCACTTTTTTCAACATATCTTTTCGACTTCTTAAGCCTCAAAACAAAAAATTTGAATCACCCTAATGTACATATGCCTTTAACTTTATTTCACTTTTTTCAACATATCTTTTCGACTTCTTAAGCCTCAAAACAAAAAATTTAACTATGATCGGTCACCTGGTACTGTCCTTTATTGATAAAAAAAGATTTTTGATAAAAGGTTATAAAATTTTATTTTTAAGGAACTAAGTAATTCTAAAATATTTACAGCAGGTGTTTTAAGAACTAATATTTAGTATTAAAAAAAAAAACAGATATAAATATTTTGTTGTTCCTTCCTTCGCTTTTGGACCGCCATAAGTCGCTGCGACACAGAAGAGATCAAATTTTTTAAAGATCTTGCGAAATGCCTTCGTACCAAACATTTTGAATTATTCTGTCTGACTCACGTAAGCTTGTGGCTTGCTACCTGTATCATAATTATGTTTCAAAGGTTCTCAATGGGGTTCAGATCGAGACTATTGCCTGGCCACGATAAAGTTGAAATCCAAAGTTCATTCAAGTAATTTTTTACCTGTAAAATAAGAAGAAAAAAAGCATGAAAGTTGTGTTGGAATAAGGACTTACAAAACACTAATGCTTACAAACTGCTCTCGATCGCAAGGCGCAGAATCATCTTGAAAAATCACGTTGTCTACACGCGAAAAATGCTCTTCATTAGAAGGTTCCAAGTTTTCTTTTAAGATGTTTATATATTCAGCTGCTTTCATAGTTCCTTCAATCAAGGCCAGTGGTCTAAATTGGTTATAAGAAAATCATCCTCAGACCATTCTACTAATCGGTTGCGTAAGTTTTCTTTGGATGCACTCGTCGTTATAACGCTTTCCAGTTCTTTGGCGTACATACAGCATTCCGTCGGAGCAAATATGTTGAGCTTTGATTTATGTATTTGCTTTTGTAATTTTATTTTTCTTAGACCAGGTTTCCACTTCATCTCTCATTACTTTAATATTTTTTGTGGCACATCGACGTTTCGGAACTCTATATTCTGCCTCTAGACAAACAAAATCTTTTCTCTCCTTTAAGAGGTGAACAAACCTTATGACTTTGACTGGTATACCACCCAGTATAACATTAGATCCAATAACATTGCATTTTATATTCTTAAAATGACCTTCTACTCTTCTATTTGTTATGTGCTTCCTGCGTTCAAAATTATACTTCTTTCCATCATTTATTATATTGGACCATAAAGGCAAGTATGCAACACAACGCTTTTTGAACATTTTTCGGAATTCTGGAGAATAGTAAGGATTTGTTATATTGCCCAATTCAAGGCCAATTTATTTCTTCATCACATTTTGGTGAATCTCATCAAATGTTATATAGTAAAAGCTGTTTTTATACTGTACGTTTGTGTAATTGACGTTATTACTATAATTCTTTTCATGCTGATGCACATTCGCATACTCCGAGTCTACACACAGATTGTTTAACTCATTAAACGTATCGTTCAACTCCTTATCTTTTTGAAGCCTAAGTAAAATTTCAAGTTTTCACATAATCATAATCGGTTGCGTCATATAAATATGATATGATTTCTTTAATTTTGGCTGCTGCTATATTTTCAAAATGTTTGCAAATTTCACATGTTAAATTATGTTGATAATGTGCTACGCAGAACACTTCCTTCCATCACCTAAAATATTCAGTTTTTCCTCAACAGCTTCGTGAGTAACATTTATGTAATCTATTAATTCCATTCGGTTGTAGGACAAGCTGACGGCATTAAGAAATGCCATGCTGAAATCAGTGACAACTGTTGTAAACATTGGCAAAGCGCCCCACTCTATGCATTTAGCTCTAAAACTATTAAGCCAATATCCTATTGACGTTTGGTCATGTTTTGATGAAATTTGCTCGGATATTGCACATGTCCTACTATTAGCGGTCTCTACGACTAGTGCGTAATAGTAAATCATTTTACTTGCCTCATTCAAGTCTCGTACAATTCCTCCAGTTGCATCTAAATGACCTATTACTTCCACAGACTTCAGACATTTTATTTGTCTATCGCTGTACAAATGAATGTCTAAATCCTTTGCGACCATTCTTATGAATCTATCGATATTATTTTTTTCTTCTTCCATCATAAAAGAATATCATTAAAATCGTCTTTGTCAAAATCAGCATTCTGTAGTGCCTCGCTTCGAATTTTTCGTGCATTATCATCCGATATGATATCTTGTAAATTTTTTTCTTCTGCTATTATATTTAAGTCAGCTTTCTTAATACATTTTTCTCTATATTCTTGTGCATACATTTTAAGAAGCTCCTCCTTAACAAGTTTACGTTTTATTCCTCGAACTTGTCTAGTAATTAAATGTTCATGCCATTTGTTGCCTTCAATTTTTAAAACTAATTCTAAAAAGCCGTTACTTTCCGTGAAATGTAGCACATACAAATTAAACCTGCGGGAGTTCGAGTGCACGCAAATGAACTTTACTTTGAAAAGGAACTGGACTTGCTTTTCTTTTCCTTTAGCAGACAACACACATTTCGTAACAGATTCTAATTTCTGCTTTAAAAAGTATAAATAATCTGGTTTAAGCTCCATCGTTGTCTCTTCAACAATTTGGTAATATTTCTCAACTTTTATTTTTATTCTTAAGAACTCTTTGATATTGTTACTACTTTTATTGTTGTTACTGCTGCTGCTGGACCTTTTGTTATTGCTATAACAATTTTTGCTACTGCTGTCGGCGCTGCTGTTGCTTTTGATCTTGTTGCTTTCATTACTGTTGTTGAGGTTATTGGTGCTACCGTTACTGTTATTTTTGTTGCAGCTGATATTGCTGCTATTGTTGTAGTTGAAGATGGTGTTGCTGCTATTGTTGTTGTTGGTGTTGCTGCTATTGTTGTTGATGTTGGTATTGCTGCTATTGTAGTTGATGTTGGTGTTGCTGCTATTGTAGTTGATGTTGGTGTTGCTGCTATTGTTGTTGGTGTTGCTGCTATTGTTGGTGTTGATGATGGTGTTGCTGCTATTGTTGTTGTCGTTGTTGATGTTAGTGTTGCTGCTATTGTTGTTGTTGCTGCTATTGTTGTTGATGTTGGTGTTGCTGCTATTGTTGTTGTTGATGTTGTTGTTAATGTTGGTGTTGCTGCTATTGTTGATGTTGGTGTTGCTGCTATTATTTTTGTTGGTGTGGCTGCTATTGTTGTTGTTGATGTTGCTGCTATTGTTGTTGTTGATGTTGGTGTTGCTACTATTGTAGCTGCTGCTGCTGTCGACATTGTAATTGCTGCTGTTGTCGTTGTTGCTAATATTGTTGATGTTGCTGCTAAATTTGTAGTTGATGCAGCTGCTGTTATTAATGATCAACTATATCAACGAGATTTTTAGGTTCATAACATTTAGGTTTTATAACACTTAGTTCTGCAACACAAGCTTTGATTTCACTGAAATGCCTCACATAAAAATTGCGGGAAAAGGTAAAATCTTTAGAATTTTTTTTATTTAAATATGTACAGTTTTGGCACAACTTGAAAAACACATCCTTTGTATTAAGGCTATGTTTTTCCAAGTTCTCCGAAATGCCACTCAGATACAAAATTTTGGCAAACTCTTTTGTTGAGAGGTTCTGCCGAAACATTAGTTTTCGCTGAAACGTTAGAAAAAATGAATAAAATCAGAGCTTGAATAAACTTTTAAAAAAAATTTTTTTTAGGTAAAAGTGAATTAAGTTTCTGTAAAACTCTTTCATTAGAATATAAAAGTTAAGTTTTTTTGAATTTTATTTTTAAAATTTTTTTTTATTTGTTAAAAGGAGAACACTTAAGATTAATACAATAATAATAAAATCGAAATAAAATTATTTAACAATTACACTAGTTTACAAGAAAAAATATCTGGTTTCTCATAGACTTTTTTCCGTGTATTTTGGGGCGTAGATTCCAAAAATGGCAACCATTTTTATTTCTTAAGAATCGTTTTCGAGATATTCCCAAAAAAAACCCCTTTTTCGGCACTTTGTTTCATTTATTTGGCTATATCTCAATGAATTTTTTTTCGACTCCATTAGCAATTGAAATTTAGTGATTTTTAAAAAAGTCCAAAAAAGTATTTTTTTTGGAATTTGAGCGCTTGTAACTCCATCAAATCTTATTCGATTCAAGCAAGCAGTATATCGTTAGATAGGGAATAAAAATGTCTTTCGAGTGCTGAAAAGCGTTTTTGAGTGGAAAAAAATTCATCGAGATATAGCCAAATAAATGAAAAATGTGCCGAAAAAGGGGTTTTTTCGGGATATCTCGAAAACGATTCTTAAGAAAAAAAAAATAGTTGCCATTTTTGAAATCTACGCCCCAAAATACATGGAAAAAAGTATATGAGAAACCAGATCTCAAGATGAACCCCAAATTTGTAGACTAGTGTTATCTAAGCAGAAAAAAAATTTACGAAAACTTTTTTTTATCAAAATTTTACTGCACAAATGAATCAGAAACTCCCGACTCACCTAAAAGCATGCTTTGGACCCATTTTTGTAAAAAAAAATTGCACTGGGAAGTCACACGGAAGTGACTGGGGGTCGTTGACCTACCCTCATAAAGAAGTGTTTTGGAGGACCTTCGACATATATCCATTAAGAAAAATATATCTTTCAACAGTCGTTAACATAAATGTACCAGTTACTTCAAAAATCCATTTTCGGGCTTTTCTTATCGATTAAGGCAATGCAATTTTTTCAAAAAATGGGGCCCAACCACCTCTTCAGGAGAGTCGGGATCTCCCTTTTTGTTCCTAAAATCCATTTTCGGCCTTTTCCCATCTATTAGGGTAATATAATTTTTTTCTGTATTCAAATTAAGTATCTACATTTGATTTTTATTACACATAATCCTAAGTATTCCCCTTTCAAATTTTTTGCGAACAATCCAAGATATTATTTTAGAATTATTTTTATTTTTACAAGTAAAAAGAAATGTTTTCTAAAACTGATATCTTCAACTCAAAATATAAGTCCAAAAAAATTTTAAAATAAAAGACAAGAAAATTTGTATGTATGAAAAATCAAAAAAATATGGAAAATGTTCCAAGAAAAGTTGGAAAAGTCGAAAAATAAAGAAAATATAGCTCGGTTTTTCGTTTTGAGGTTTAGAAAGTCGAAAAAATATGCAATATGTTGAAAAAAGTGAAGTGAGGTTAAATACATATATGTGTCGAAATATATGGAAAATATTTAAAAAGATGCTTAACATCAAAAGAGGTCAAAAAAAGCTGAAAAATGTTCGAAAAGTCGACAAAATATGGGGAAAAAAAAAAAAAAAAAAAAATTTCAAACATGTGACAAGGCTGAAAGAGTCGAAAAAACATGGAAAATGTTGAAAAAAGTTGAAAGAGGTTGTAAAATGTTGAAACAGTTGAAAGAGTTTAAAAACTCGAATTAATTTGAATGAGGTTGAAAACTTGGAAATAAATTTAAAGATGTTGAAAAAGTCGATAAGATACCGAAAATGTTGAAAAAAATTGAGAGAGGTTGAAGCAAGTGAATAGGACTGATAAAGTCGATGGTATATAAAAAGTGTTGAAAAATTTGAAAGAGATTGAGTCTCCAAAATTTTGAATGCGGCTAAAAACGTCGAAAAAACTGGAATGGGGTTGAAAAAAGTCAAAAAGATATGGAAAATGTAATGAAAAAATCAATAAAATATCGAAAATGTTAAAAAAGGTGGAGTGAGTTTGAAAAGGGCTAACAAAATCGTTAATATCATATATGAGAAGTGTTGAAAAAGATTGAAAAGCTCGAAAAATGTAGAAGATTTCGAAAAACGTTGAATGAGTTTGAAAAGCCGAAAAATTTCGAACCAGGTTGAAAAAGTCGAAAAAATATGTAAAATGTTGAAAAAAGTTGAAAAACACTGAATTAAATTAAATTAAACGACTGAATGCGGTATAAGACGAAATGATTTTGCCCAAAAATATTTCGTCAAAATTAATTCTGAGTCAACAAAATAGCAAACTCAAGAGTAAATGTAAATGTAGCCTTTACTTGCTTTTTTCCTGTTTTTATTCATACGAAACTGAGTAAAAGCTATCGTATAATAGAGTAAAAACTCCAAATGACATTTTGAAATTTTTATTCATACGAAATTAATTTTTCTGAGTAAAAGCTAAATTTATGAGCAAATAGTTCGAGTAAATTATTTTACTCAGTTTATTCATACCACCCAATAAATATGCTATTTGACAGCACAGCTTTACAAAGTTTTCAATTTCTAATCGAAAATATTTCATCTCTAGACGTCAAAAAAATTAGAATTGGTAGAATTTTGCTTACATACGAATAGTTCAGATAGCAAATCATAATAAGAGTATCAAAAAAACAACACAATGCGCTTGGAATTTCAGAGTTTTTTTTTTTAATTTTATTACAATAAGAGGTGTAAAAGTAAAAAAGAAATCAAAAAACGCCTTGGATTTAAAATTATTTACTGAGCAAATTTCTGCTTCAACTTTAAAAATATAATAAAAAATTAATCAGAACAATAAAGTTGAGTCCAACATAAGGATACTTAAAATATGCAAATGCACATCGGTGAATTAAAAAAAAACACACATTTTTTGTAACATTTTCTCTTATGTGTTACTTTCAAAATGAGCAATTATTTGTCACTCACAAATACTTGAACAAAGAATTTCCCATAAATTAATCAATAAAATTACACTTGAAATGAATTGTAATTGAAATTCCATATCAATAAAGAAAGCGAACGCAACTTAATTGCGTTTCCTACAGATGCGCGTTTAATCAAGTGTTTACAGCAAAAAATTCATCAATTACAAACAAAAACATTTTAATTGGTTTCCTAAAAAAAAATTGTAACATTTTTCTGTACATTCTTTGAATTCAATATCATTGTTAAATGGTTGTCGGCAATGTGAGTTGCTGTGCAGTATTTTCATTTTACTGTCAATAAATAAATCAATTTTTATTTTCAAATCGAACGTACATCATATAATAGGAAAATTCCATCATTTCTTTTTTTTTACATGTAGTGCAGTTATTGTATGTTATTTCAATTGTTATTTATATGAGGCTTCATGAAGTTTGTTGATGTGTAAGTATGCGGATATTACAGAAAGTTTATAATGGCTGGAAGCGCAGTGCATTATGCTTTTTCAACATTTTTTAATATTTTTAGATTTTCCCACATCTTCTACACTTTGCAACATTTTTCAACCTGCAAAATTTTTCCATTTTTTCAATATTTTTCGAGTTTTTTAAAGTTTCCTATTTTTTCAACAATTTTCCAACTTTTCAATATTTTACGAATTTTCATAACATGATTCGATGTTTTCAACATTTCTTTCATCAACTTTATAAAATTTTTCGATTTTTATCAAATTTTAGCAATTATTGACTTTTATGATATTTTACGATATTTCCAAAACTTTTTTTTTTTTCGACATTTCTCGACTTATTACCTTTCTGAACTAAAATACAATTTATGTTTATAGATAAGCACACGATGTCTGCTTGCGCACTCGCCTGTTTTTTACTTTATTTGATATTAATGCAATTGATTTAATTTCGAAATAAATAAAGATTAGCCAACAGTCCTGAGTCAAATTACTTCGACAATACTTCAAATATATATTGATTTAAAATTGCATTATCATGCTTTTTGACGAATTTTTTCTTAACGCAAAGAAAATGATTTGAAACAGAAAATGCAATTAGTCATTAAAAGTGAAATACTTCGGAGCCAAGTTATACTGAATGTTTTGAGCATCAAGTGTGATAAAATTCAGTTAAAAATGCGTGCAATTTTTAAGGAGTATATATGCGATTTGATTTACGAGAAAGGGTCTTACAACAAAAACTTAAGTACAAGTAAATAAAAGAATTAAATGTGGCAGGCGGTACAAATCAAAATATGAACCATTAATATTAGGTTTTATTTACCAATGATATGATTGATTATTATTTGAAAAGTTTTTGCTAGTATTTTAATTTTTACCTTAGGACTAATCCCGTAATTGGAGTGTGGGACAGTGGTGATACTGAAACTTCTCAAAATTGTTCCTTATTAGAGGAAAGTTTGTACATATAATACAAGATATAGAAAATACACGACACATATCTATAATACACGGCTTTTTGTATGTGACTTATGATATTGACTTCGGAGCAAAAGTTATATTACTGAAAATTCTTGACAATTTGTAAGAATTTTGTGTGAGCAGTTTTGTTGGCATTTTTCTATTTAAAAAATTAATTTCTTTCCCTTGAAATCCAGAACAAAGAAACTTTAGCTCTGTGCAAAACTTTAGGTGCATTGTGTAACAAACTGTTTATGAAAATCACAATTACGAGAAAACAAAAGTTTGATAAAATTTGGTACAAGGACAGCATCTTGAATTATAGTTCTTGGAATTGCATGTTTGTTAAAATCGGTTCATGAATACGCTTAAATATAAATTTTATTTATACATTTAAGTTTATTTGATAATTTTCCCACATTTAGTGAAACAAATAAGTGATGGATACTTTATAACATATATGTATATCACAACATATCCACTCTACCGAAACTCTGCGCATTTCTACTGTTGATACATTGTAGGGTATTTCATTTTGGCACGGCTAAAGATAACACCCAAACGAATTCTTTAGTATGCCATAGACAATAAATTCAAGCAATATTACTGGGTATACATAACGAAACGACGACATTAGCAAACAAATTGAGCGTAAAGTAATAATGTAAACAGCATCTTGAATATCTAACAAAATGGTCAACAATTTTTACCAGCATAAAATTTTGGAATAAATTCGGAGGGCAATAATACTTAATGGCTCTCGCAGTAAAAATAATGCAGCAGCAGAAAGTTATTGGTTGGGATTTTATTTTGATATAAATTGTGTAGGTAAATATTTGTCATATAACTGAAGTTCAGTGAAGTGAAAAACGAAACCGTACCACAATTTATATTCTAATAAAGTAATGCGAAATACGGGTAAGTTCGGATTTGAATTAAATGTTTTTTGTTTTATTTTCTTTAAGCTGAAAGAAATCGTAAATTAAATAAAATAAAAGTCTCATAGACTAATAACATAATAAAAAAAATAAAGAATTTTATAAATAATTCTACTCACTTTGATGTGCTGTCTCTTTAATTTTTTGTTTTGTTGTTGTTTCCGTTTTTGTTGTTGGTGTTGTTGTTGGTGTTCCCGTTTTTGTTGTTGTAGTTGGTGTTGCCGTTTTTGTTATTGTTGCTATTTTTGTTGTTGCTGTTTTTGTTGTTGTTGGTGCTGTTTTTGGTTAAAAAAAAAAAAAATAAATAAATAAAATTTTTACCATCTTATCTGTGCCTCTTAATATAAAAGCCATATGGCGTCAATTCCATGAGAATCGATTTAGCGGCCTTCGAGAAAATGAGATATTTAAAAAATATTTTTGTGTGAGGGCCACCCTAAACTATGCTTCTTAACATTAGAGATACGTAGTGTAAATTTCATGAGAATCGATTTGCCTGCCTTTGAGAAATGGGTATTCTTAAAATATTTTTGTATGAGGGCCACCCTAAACATGCACCCTAAATAAAAATTTTTTAGCCTATGACACCCGCCTGATCGATACTAACATACTGTAAAAATTTTATCAAGATCGGCTGGATAGTTTTCGCGTCCATAAAGGACATACTGACAGACAGACAAAAAATGAATTTTATATAATAAATTTTACTTACCACGAATTTCAAAAATAGACTCGAAATCTGAGTCAGATTCGGAGCTCTCCTTAAATTGTTGCTTCTTTAGCAACAACAACGCATTTTTTGAAGTTGATGGAAGCTCCACCTCCTGCTGTTGTTGGTGTTGTCGTTTTGTTGTTGTTGGGCCTTTTTTTTCTTTGTTGTTGGTTCTGCTGTGTTTGTTGTTGTTGGTGCTACTGTTGTCCTGACAATATTCACAATTGGATATTCTGCAATACAAAAAAAAAATTTATTTCATTTCACGAAAATTTCATTAACTTTTTCCCAATAATTACTGAGAAATCGCAATAAATCAAAATTTGTAAAAATAAGTATAAGGCCTTAATATTGATCAATACTATATATCTTCAAAATATCTATATAAATTTACGAAATTATACATACTTCTTTTTAATTGTTTTTTTTTTTGATGCTGTTGCTGCTCCAGTTGTTGTTGTATTTGTTGCTGCTACAGTTGTTGTGTTTGTTGCTGCTCCAGTTGTTGTTGTGTTTGTTGCTGCTCCAGTTGTTGTACTTGTTGCTGCTCCAGTTGTTGTTGTGTTTGTTGCTGTTGCAACAGCTGCAGTAGCTGATCCAGTTGTTGTTGTGATTGTTGCTGCTGCTGCTGTTGTTGTGTTTGTTGTTGTTGCAACAGCTGCAGTAGCTACTCCAGTTGTTGTTGTGTTTGTTGCTGCTGCTGCTGTTGTTGTGTTTGTTGCTGTTGCAACAGCTGCTCCAGTTGTTGTTGGTGCTGCTGTAACAGTAGCGGCTGCTGTTGGTGTTGTGGTAGCAGGTGTTGCGGCTGCTGTTGCACCTGTTGCTGTTGCGGTAGCAGCTGTTGCGGCTGCTGTTGCGGTAGCAGGTGTTGCGGCTGCTGTTGCCCTAGCATCACCTGTTTCTTTCGTGGTATCAGCACCTGTTGCTGTTGTGGTAGCAAGTGTTGCTGCTGCGGTAGCAGCTGTTGCGGCTGCTGTTGCACCTGTTGCTGTTGCGGTAGCAGCTGTTGCGGCTGCTGTTGCCCTAGCATCACCTGTTTCTTTCGTGGTATCAGCACCTGTTGCTGTTGTGGTAGCAAGTGTTGCTGCTGCTGTTGCACCTGTTGCTGTTGCGGTAGCAGCTGTTGCGGCTGCTGTTGCACCTGTTGCAGTTGCTGTTGCGGTAGCAGGTGTTGCGGCTGCTGTTGCCCTAGCATCACCTGTTGCTGTCGTGGTATTAGCACCTGTTGCTGTTGTGGTAGCAAGTGTTGCTGCTGCTGTTGCACCTGTTGCTGTTGCGGTAGCAACTGTTGCACCTGTTGGTGTTGTGGTAGCAGGTGTTGCGGCTGCTGTTGCATCTGTTGCTGTTGCGGTAGCAGCTGTTGCGGCTGCTGTTGCCCTAGCATCACCTGTTGCTGTTGTGGTATCAGCACCAGTTGCTGTTGTGGTAACAGGTGTTGCGGCTGCTGTTGCACCTATTGCGGTAGCAGCTGTTGCGGCTGCTGTTGCCCTAGCATCACCTGTTGCTGTCGTGGTATCAGCACCTGGTGCTGTTGTGGTAGCAGGTGTTGCGGCTGCTGTTGCATCTGTGGCTGTTGCGGTAGCAGCTGTTGCACCTGTTGCTGTTGCGGTAGCAGCTGTTGCGGCTGGTGTTGCGGCTGCTGTTGTTCGCCATATCTCGTAAACCGAGCAAGATATTGTGATGAAATATTCATAACAATTTTTCAACAAATTTCACTGTATGGGTTAAAGATAAAATTTTGAAAAAAATTCTGGCTTAAGTTTAGTTTAGCTCCCATTATCCAATGGTAATTAAACTAAACTTTTCTTATGTGCTTTTTTATTCTAAGCACAAATATGTAATAAAAAGTGTCGCTCGGATCTGGTTTCGGATATATAGCCATCGGAAGTTGCGGATAAAGCTTTCATAAAAATCCTTATAAGTTGGGAACCCCTAAATGGATATCAAAAACATGGGTGTCATAACATAGATAATTTAATGACCTACAATAATGGCAAGCAAATCTTTGAAATCTAACCCTTAATTTTGGAGATATGACGATTTTTCGAAAATTTTGATCAATTTTTTTTTCAAAAAACCGTTATTTTTTCCAAAAAATTCGTTATAAACCTATAACTTTTTTAGCATGGTAAGAAAACTTAATTTATTACCTTTAAAATGGTGTATAGGTTGTTGTAAATTTTTATTTACCCCTTTTTTGACCAAAAAATAAAAAAATTTATTCAATAAATTCCTATGGAAACTACGTTTTTATGGTCAAAAACAATGAAAAACAACATTAATTAAATTTTTTTTTGGAAAAAATTAAGTTTTTTTTAAAAAAAAATTGGTCAAAATTTCAGAAAAATATTCATATCTCCAAAATTAAGGGTTAGATTTCAAAGATTTGCTTACCATTATTGTAGGCCATCTATGTTATGACACCCATGTTTTTGATTTTCACAAAAGGTATATCCGCAACTTCCGATGGCTATATATCCGAAACCAGATCCGAGCGACACTTTTTTTTTTGCTATTTTTATTACCATTTTTGGGGGTAAAACAAAAACAAACAAAAAAAATATTGGAGCATGGAGCTAAAGTAAACCTGTTCCAATAAGTGATAAATAACTCTTTATTTTTTGGTCAATAATATTAAAAAATATAATTAATTTCAAAAAACTTTAAGCTTCTTGAAAGAAAAAAAAAGGGCAATTGTTTGCTCAAGAAGCTGTGAATGAAATAATAAAAAAGTAAGTTTACTTTTATTAAACACAAAAGTTTTTTTTTTTAGAAAAAACAAAAGTTTTAGTTTAGAAAAATTAAACACAAATGGAAAAATTGTTTCAAAGTTTCACATGAAATGAATAACGGAAATAACGTATTGGCCAGTTCACATTATCAAAGATGAAGTCGTATATGCTATTAACACACACCGAATTTGAGCGTCGCCGTATGACTTCGGAGTACGTGAGATACGTCGAAGTGGTAGTTCGGTATTTCTACGTCGGCGTGATGAGTCAATACACAAGTTCGCTGCTGTGTAAATAGAGATTTGTGCGTCGACGTTCGAATGTCAAAAATGCTTAATGCTGAAATCGCAATGCTGCGTTCGGTCGGTCGCACTCTGACAGCTGAAGTAGAAACAATGCATGCTTATGCTGTAATCTTAAATGCGACCACAGGCGTTGCATTGCGTTTTATCGTAAATACGATCAACGTCATACCCGAAGTTCGAGTAGAGCTACTTTCTACTAGAACGTGCTTTTGACACTTCTCGTTTACCCAGCGTTTCATGCAGTGATAAAATAAGGTCCACTAAATTATGCATTTCGTTCAAATCTATTTATTTTATGAAAATAACAATCAAAACTAAAAAACACGACAAAATTAAGCAAAAAACTGACAAATAGAATTCCTTTTATTGACAATGTTGAAATGACAGACGCTCGCAACATTATGATTTACAAAAAGTAAGTTTAGGCGTTTTGACAGCCAATATCGTACATTTTTGTAAAGTTTTTCAAACGCCGATCAAAGTTGGTCAAAGAGCGACCGACCTAGCGCAGCATTGCGATTTCAGCATAAATTAATTTGTAAGTAAAATCCAAAAATGATACAATTTGGCTTCGGTTTTAGTTTCTTAAAAATCCTTGGCTGATGCAGACATATACTACGTTTATACGACAGCTTAGTTCGTTTTGACTGAGTTCGCCCTGATTGAGAGCATATGTATAAACCAAATTTAAAAGCGTTTTGAACGCACGAAGTGTTTGACTCGTTCACGATTTCAGATCGGTACTTAATTGTCTGAACCGTTTTGAACGTATGCATGAACACTACTCAATTTCAGAGTGAATTGAAAATTAGTGTCAAATAGTTTAAAAATTGAATTAATTATTTTTCTTTGGACTGATTTCATTAAAAAAAAGAAAAATATTTGAATTGTTTTTTTTTTCGCATCCATTTTGATTTGTTTTAATAATTTTATTTGACATTTTTAATTTTTACGTTTACAAACGTTTTGAGTCTGCACACAATAAAGTCGCAAGCATAAACGGTATCCAAATAATCTGTCGTATAAACGTAGTAATAGTTGACATCATCATCACTTACTGTAGCAATTATCATAAGCGCAACAACGTCCATCATTTTTTCAGCCATATTGATAATCATTCTGTGAAAACTTCAACCAAAATTAAGTTGGACACAAAATTGTATGAGAAATTGTAGCGTTTGTAGAAAAAAGCACAAACGATTGTACAACACGTTGTGCAGTTAGTCGCAACGTTAGTACGAAGGGTAAGATTTAATGAAATGAACTTCAATTGGCATGATTTTTTTGAACTTTATTAAATTTTTTTCAGAAACTGAAAATAAAATGGGAAATTTTTTTTTTTTTCTTTTGTCAAAGATTTTATACATATTTCCGAATTTGAATATTTTTTGACATGGAATCTATGTTTTTGGATATAATGACACACTTAATCTCAATTATACTACAGAAATGTTAGCTATCTACAATAACCCAGCAGATTTTTTCATCGATAGTAATCTAAACTTTCATTGATCTCATAGATTTTCTATCGCCTTCAGAATACATGAATTTTAACACGGCGATGTCATAGCAAAAGTAGTGTATGATTCTTTGCATTACCGGGATAACCACACATCTTAAATTTCAGCTCCCTAGGTATTCGAAATCTTGAGTTCTGTTTCGAAAAAAAAGGCAATTGTTGCGAAAATAGCCGAATTCAATGTTTAATATCTCTGGGTCTGGCCAACATTTTCACTTGATGGTATCTCATTTAAAAGCGAATAGGTAGACAAACAAAATAAGATCTATCTTTAGTATTATAAATAAAACTACGACTTAGGGCATCAAATTAAAGCTGTCATATTTTACTAAGATCTATTTCACTTAATCGGGTCGCAAAAATAACTCTTAAGGTCTAGGAGCTTATTTTTTTAAAGCATATTAGATGACATAATAAAAAAATTCATATCCAGAACTTAAAATTTCTATTTCACTTAATCGGGTCGCAAAAATAACTCTTAAGGTCTAGGAGTTTATTTTTTTAAAGCATTTTAGATGACATAATAAAAAAATTCATATCCAGAACTTAAAATTTGGATTTTTCGGCTTTTAGAATTAAATTTTCAAAACGGGCTAAAAACGTCTTGTTTTAGGATAAATATTTCTCAGGACATCGACCCTCTAGGGAACTGAAACTTAGGCTGAGGTGCCACATATTAAGATTCTTTGACATAACAAAATTTCCAGACTTGCAGTTTTTTTGTCATCTATTAGTACACAGCTACCTAAAAATAATATGAAAGCAAATTTGAATTGTGTTTGTTTGTTTATATTCATCAATGATTGTTTTTGTGTTATTTACAAGCGGCTCTGAACAGAGTTAAGAAATTAATTTTTTTATCAAAACTATTGGTCGAAAAAATTTGATCTAATTTTTTCTATCTTTTAAATAGGGTCAATCACTCAAAAAATTTTCAGTCAATTTAAAACACCTCAGGGTAAAAATAGTCAAATTATAGATGGAACGACCTATACATACTCTGTCACATCATTAAAAAACAGTAAACATGAAATTAAAAAAAAGCCCTGTGGATTTACTTTGTTTTAGCATATATCGACTCTAACTTACATCCTTTATTAAAAGTTGGTTAAAGCCCACCGTGAGGTAGCAGGCACGACTATGATTTGCTAGGACATTGGTTTAATACTGACCTTGCAAATTTCTAAATCGTAAGTAAAAATTAAATTTGATAATAAAATAAAATTAAATATAATAAAGTTCTAAAATTTGCATATTAAATAATTTGATAATAAAATAAAATTTAGTATAAGAAAGTTCTATAAGACACGGAATTTTTTTAGAGTGTTAAACAGCACAGAAAGATACTTTAAGCGAGTCTCTTGAGAGATAACAAAGAGGAATAAAGGTCTTTATACTTCATACGCCAAATGGCTCTTATAAGCCCATATAAAGAATTTATAAATAAAGTACATATATTGTCTTTCCACTTGTCTTTGAAATGTCTGTAAAAGAAGCTACAAAACCTTTTTTTGTAACGAAGGCAGATGAAAAACCCAAAAAAAAAATCAAAAGATGTTGAGAAATGTGGATGCAATTCAAAATTGCTGAAAAATTAGAAGAAATAAACTAATGAAGGAAATTGAAATAGGTTGAAAAAGTCGAACAAATACATATGGGATATATTGAAAAAAATTAAAAGGTTGAAAAAGTCGAAACAATATGGATAAGGTTGAAAAAAATCGAATAAAAATGAAAAATACCGTAATAGCGCTTACAGTTTTATGTTAATATAGGAGGTATTACGCCATTATCGAATCTCATTTAATTTTAAAGCCTACAGTAACTGACGTCTATACACCAAACTTTATGAAGATTACTCTAATAGCAAACTATAGCATTAAACGATTTTTACTTATATGGGATCGTTTTCAATCCCAAGGTGTGCCCTGTGTACCAAATTTCATTGAATTAGCTTGCTTAGTTTTCACTTAACGTGATTTCAGCAAATAAACAGACGGACAGCTAAATCGACTCAGGTGATGACGCTGATCAAGTATATACAGTAGACGTCCAATTTTACTTTTTTCCATTGGTGTCTCTAAATTACAAACGCAAGTAATTTTCACTATTCTAAATAACGAACGCTGAGCGTCGTTTTAATTTACTTTTATGCCGCTTCAACGCTTGCGCCTTACGTTAAGTGAAAAAGTTAAAGTAATTGAACATGGTAAGAAAGGAATACCATTAAAAGTGATCGCAAGTATACATATATGGCGTAAATAACAGCCAGTTTCTTCAGGAAAAAACACTTCTATATAACGATTTTTTCGATTTTACGATTGACCCGTTCATTCATTAGTTCGTTATATTGGACGTCTACTGTATGTATATACTTTTCTATACATGCCAAGCACCTTTCTATGCGTTACAAACGGAATGACAAAATTAATATACCATCTGTGTATATAATTTCATCATTAGATTAAACAAATATAAATGCAAACCTGATGAAACACCGCCGCGTTCGAAATCATGTTCAATCCTTCCTGTCCACTTATCCTTTTAAATTGTTTCAAAGTCTATAAAGAAGAAAAATTGTTAAAATGAAAACAAAAGTTAAAAATATAAAACTGTATCGGAACTACTTACATATTTGCTTTGGAAATCCTTTTTAACCAATCCTTGTCCAATTCTTAAAGATCAATTCTTCCTTCTTCCTTCCTTTTAAATTTTTCCAGTCTATAAAAAGGGAAAATTGTTAGCACCATAAAGTCAAAATTTATTTAGATTTAAAACTGTATCGGAACTACTTACATATTTGCTTTCAGTCTAATCTTTGTCAAATCCTTGCAGTGCTATCCTCCTTCCTTCAAAGTTTTCCAATTGGATTTGGCTTTCTTTTTTAGCTGACGGTTTTCAAAGAACCGTTGTTTAATGAAAAGTATGTAGAAAAAGTACTTTTTGAACAAATGAAAAGTACTTTTCTTTCTGTTTTAAAAGTTGTGTAAGCTTTAGCCTTAGGCTGTCACCACACGAGCTGTAATGTCAAAGTACGTTTTATTAGGTTACAAACATGGGTAAATTTTATGGCTATGCACTTTTTGTCGCACCATAGGAAAGCTTCGGAAGAAACGGTCCTACCATCGAAAAGGCCAGCGACGTGAGTAATGGCTGGCGATGTCGCGTAGAGCAACACGTTAGTTTTCGAAAGCCGATTAGTTGCACACGCAGTTGTGGTAGAGTAAAAAAGTTTCAATTGCATCCAACTAATGAAGAACGCGGACGTCATGAAAAATTTCAGTACTTGCACTCCAGTGTCCATCGATAGGATGAGGTCGAAAACTTTTTTTTATGGGCACATTTTTTTAACTATCTCGGTTCCTATATGTCGAAGCAGAAGCTAATGCGCTTGGAGAATGCTAGAGTGAATATGCATATTTGTGATATTTTTGTAACATTTGATATACTCTATGATATCAGGAGATCAAGAAAGTTCAAAATGTTGAACTTTTGCTAGCAACGTTGATCCCATGCTATAAATTTGGCAGTAATTCTTATAGTTGCTGCTTATGTAGTGTCAAGTTTGACAGTTTTCAAAAAAAAAAGAACAATGAAAAAAAATTAAAAGAAGATTTAGTATGGTTGAGTTTCACAAAATTAAGTGTGAATTAAAAAAAATATGAGACTACAGCAAAAGTTAAAAATATAATTTTACAAGATAGAAAGGAACAAGTTAAATAAGTAAACAGTATGAAGAATGTTATTTTAACAGCTGCTATTTAAGCTGTGGATCCGTAATTTTAAGAGGAACAAAGTGGGTTATAAAGACACCATCTAAATTGCGGTTTTTATAAAACTCTCGTACCCATGAAGGGCGCGTTCGTTTTGGAGGTGATGGTTCTTCATCTTCTGAAGATAATGGAGAGCTTGAAAAAATAATCTTCATAGCTGCATTGGTTTCTTCGTCTTCAAAGTCGTTCATTTCGGTGGAAGTTTTTGTTTTGAAAAATAAATTGTGATTTGTCTACGAATACACATGCTGAAATGTCAAACTTTTATAGCAAGAATGACATGTATCCATCTCGCTTATCATGGCAAACAATTTGCGAAATTTGATCAAGAAAGATAGCATGAAAACGCCACTTAACGCACGTTGAAAAAATATTCATTTGGCTCTACCCTTAGGCTAAGCTCACACGAGCATTTTTTCAACGCAGGTTTTGGTACTTTTCATAGGGACTGTCAACGCGCGTTAGTTATACATAGAATAATCGTTGTTTCTATAAAATTGTTGGTTAAATTTGAAAATTTTCCGTACCATTATTGTAGACCATTAACTTATCTTTCTTATGACACCCATTTTACAAACATCTATTCAGGAGCTTACAAACGAACAAAATACACTTAAAAACCAACGCGCGTTTAAGCATAAAGTGGCGTTTTCATGTTATCTTTCTTGATCCCATATCAGGGATATCAAATCAAATTTTTGTAAGAATGAAAAAGCATGCGAGCAGAATCTATATCTGCGTCTAATGCACTTGACGAACGCGAGAGTGAATAGACAAACATTTGCTATTTTTATAGCATGTGATATCCTCCCTGATATGGGATAGTAGAAGATCAAGAAAGATAACATGAAAACTAGGCATAACAACGACGTTGATAAAATCAACGAGTTAGACAATGCACGTATGTATATTTTAACGCGCATTGATGATGTGGCTTACTGCATATAATTTAGTGTTATGCACAACTTATCCCATACACATTTTATTTAGGGTGCACACTTTGGGTGGCCCTTATACTTTTAATTTTTTAAATAGAATTTACATGAAGATTTTATAATTGTTTTCTAAATGCTTTTTATGGTTTATGGAAGGTTTTTACAAAATTTGGTTTAGAAAAATTGGCGATGACACGTTCTTCAAAATCAAATTCATCATATACACATCAACTACTGGTCGCAGATAAATAGGACTTCGTACATAAACATGTATTTATATAAAAAGTACGGGCAAAAGTAAGTTTCAAAGGAAAAAATTACCGCCCCACATAACAACGTGTGCCAGGCCTGCTATATGTTTGTAAAAGAGTGGAGAAAAAAGTTAGTTTCACTGGGAAAATGGGGTGTTTCGCTTTTAAATTCCATCGCATGCGTTCATACAACATCGTGCCACATATCGAAAAGGGCAGAACAACGTCTGCCGGGACAGCTAGTACATAAGTATATAAAAATGGATTGCCAATTTATGTGTGACGGAGCATTACTGGAGAACGGCTCGACCAATTTAGCTGATTTCTTTTTCGTTGCATTTTAAATTGTTAGGACAATGTTTGTATGAAAGAAAATTTTGTTAAGGATTCATATTAAGGGTGGTCCCCACACAAAAATATGTTTATAATCGCAATTTGTTAAGGGTCGCTTCATAGATTCACATGGAATTAACACCACGTGGTCTTGATACCTAGAGAACATTATTAAGTTCTATAAATTTTATTTATGGTGGTCCTCATACTCGAATTTTCTTGAAGATCGCTTTTGGAGGTGCTTATTAAGTTAGGATTTTTATATTTGGAGTGAAAATTGAGGGTGGTCCTCATACAAAAATATTTTTAAAATCGTATTTTCTTAATGATCGCTTCATAGATTCACACGGAATTAACACCACGTGGTCTTTATACCCAGAGAACATTATTAAGTTAATTTAGGGTGGTCCTTATTCATATTTATTTTTAAATTCCAATTTTCTTGAAGATCGCTTTGTGGATTTACATGGAATGGACACCACGTAGGACTTATATTTGGAGGCGCTTATTAAGTATGTTTTGTATATATAGAGTTAATATTTAGAGTGGTCCTTATACAAAAGTATTTTTAAAATCGAATTTTCTTGATCGCTTCATCGATTCACATTGAATTAACACTATGTGGTCTTTATACTCAGAGACCTTTATTATATTCTACTAGACGACCCGACAGCCGTTGTTCTGTCAATTAATGCAAGAATTTGATATAGATAGAATATTGTTTAGAACCCTCGATAGCTCAGTAGAAATAAAAACATTTCATTATTGTGAAAAAAGGAAGCATTTCAAAAATATCTTTGTATGAGGAACACCCTAAATGAAGTTTATTAAGCTTAATAATGGCCTCTTAGGGTGGTCCATACACATATATATTTTTAAGAACGAATTTTCTTGATTTTTCTCGAATTTACATACAAAGATATTTTGGAAATGCTTCCTTTTTTCACAATAATGAAGTGTTTTTATTTCCACTGGGCTATCGATGGTTCTAAACAATATTCTATTTAGGTATTAGCGATGCCAATCCCGGGATCCTGGGATCCCGGCCTTTTTTGAGTCCCGAAAATCCTGGGAATGGTGCCATTGAATCCCGGGATTAATTAAATAAGTACAATTCATTATTGGATCATAAATTCAAAGTTTTAAAAGATGTAGTAAATGCACTTCAACTCATTAAAGTAATTATTGAAGGCATATGTGCTCGTGATATGGATCTATATAGGACATAGCATTAAATTTCATGCTAGATGAAATCAATCAAAATAAATCTCTAAGTAAAGCAATAGATATATTTTGTAATGGTGGGGACAGGGGCTTCTATTTACAAAAAGATTTTAACTTCCTGGCAACAATTGAGCCGACTGGTGTTAAAGCAGGAAAGTGCTTCTCATCCTCCACGTTTAGAGGATGATACACTGAATGCTTTAATATTTTTAGGGTCATATTTTAAAAAAGAATGGGAAGGTTTTATATCCAATTTAATTTTATAAAAATATTTCGTCATAATGAAAAGACTTCATTACTCTAACGTATAATAACATATGTATTTATAAAAATTATATTTTGTAATGTTAATTTCTTATTTTTTAACTGTTATGAAGAAGTTTTTAGTATTTATTTATACTTATTTTTTTAAATAAATAGTATTGCCACGTCATGAATAGTCAAATTATTTTAGCTTTTTCCGACGTATAGGTAAATTTATATTGATAATTTTTAGAATTCTTAAATCCCTGGACTGTCCCGGGATTTCGGGATCGCATTTTCAAATCTCGAAAATCCCTAGATCAAAAAAATCCCGAAAATTTGCATCCCTACTAGATATATCAAATTCTTGCATTAACCTGTCACTGTCAGGTCAGCTAGTTAGTAATAAAAAAGTAACTTGAGTACATATATATTTCTTATTCCACGGCGATTCTAACCATCCACCAGCTCACGATCCAAAATGACATGCAAGATAACGGAGATGTGCAATGCGTAATCTTGTTTTCTATCATTCTTGGGTAAAAATGAACAGAGAAAACAGTTCTTTGGCACAGCGTTTCAGAGAGTGAATGCATAAACAGAATTGGGACGTGCGATTTATCTTATCGCACCAAAAAACAGAATTTGTTCTATTTCTTTGCGATAAATTTTGTATCGTCTATTTTGTACTCACTACAAACGTATAGGAAAAATCTGGACGATATTGCACGTCCCGGTGCATATAGTCTTGCAAAAGAGCATAGTAAAGTATTTTTGCCAAGCAAAAGTATTCAATGTACTACTAAAGTATGTCATCTGGTAACCCTATATTTATTTCCACTTTTGCACCAGTGCACAGAAGTCCCAAATCGTGTTTTTTGGTTCAAATCTATCGAAAATGAACAATTTTTTTTTGAAATGAAAGCTAGCTAAAATGTCAATAAATCGTTATAGTCCGAATTTTGGAAAAAGTTGCCATTATTCTTCATTTTAAGAAAAAAAAATTTTTTTGCAATTTTTTTCGGTTCAAAATGTATTTGGTTTTCCATATTCGAGCACTGAAGATTTGTTTGAATTTTAATAAGCTTTAATTAAAGGAAAAAATTGTTAATTTTTGACAAGATTTGCGCTTTGAAAAAAAATGGTGACTTTTTTCAATATTCAGGCGACGATTTATTGGCATTTTAATTAGCTTTCATATAAAAAAAAATTGTTCTTTTTCGACAAGATTTGCGCTCTCTAGTGATTTTTGAACCAAAAGACACGAATTTGGGACCACTGTGCAGTGTGCTGCGTGCCAATTTTAACTATAGCAATAAAGATTTTTATAACTTGGTTGACATGAAATTTGAAAAATAATTGCAACAAAGTAGGCGGATGCGTCGACAGCGCAGTCACATTCGCCTAATTTGCTACAATTATTTTTCAAAATTTATGTCAATCAATCTTTGTTATTATAAAGCAGTGTTTGCTAGCTAGGGGTGGCAATCCCGGAACATTTTTGAGATTTGGGATTTTCGGGATAGAAATTTCCAATCCCGGGATCACTCCCGGGATTGGACATTAAACAATGTTGAAATAGTATAAAAACGTTGAAAGAGGTTGAAAAAAATCGATGAAAAATCGAAAAAAATGGAGTAAAAAAATTTCATCACAATATCTTGCCTGGTTTACGTGGGTCACGCGAATCTTTGGAAACTTGAAACCTAGCCTAATGCTAACTTAGTTCACATGTACACCAAATCACATGTTTCATAAAAATCGCTGCATTTTTTTCAAAATGGGATTGGGCAAATATACATAGAGCATTGATAGCAAGATATCTGCAAGAAGGTGTGACTTGTGTGTGAAAGTTTCATTCAATTAGCTTTCTTGGTTTTCCTGTAAACCTGATTACAACAGACAGACAGACAGACGGACATCGCTAAATCAACTCAGGTGGTGATGCTGATCAAGAATATATACATATACTTTTCCATAACTGTCACGCCCCTTTCTATGTGTTACAAACGGAGAGACAAAGTGAATATACCCTCGGTGTAGGGTATAATAAAGAAAACAAACAAAATGCGCATGTATTTCCGGTACTTTTGGCAATATAATGGTGACTTTTAGGTAAATATGGTCACCTGGGTGTTACGTAACGTTTAAGGGGGGTTAAGGAAAACGTTACGGCGCGATAAATGGGGGAGGGGGGTCAAAAATCTTCAAAAATTGCGTTACGTAAAACTTGAACACCCCGTAAAATTAAAATTGTTATATTTTACAACATTACAATAAAGATCAAAAACGCAAAATAACAGAAAAAGTAATAACTCAAAAATTGACTAAAACACTTGGAGTATGACCACTTACATATTACATTTACAAAGTATGACTAGTATAAGCTGGATTTATAGTAAGGCACAGGCCTAGGGCACGGAGAAGGCACCAGATATTGAAATTCTGATATAATATTATATGTTTTATTATGTATTTTATTTTAGCTTTTGTTTCTAGCTTAAAAAATTAAATTTAGCTCTTTTTAGCCTTTTTTAAGATGGTCTAGCTTTTTTTTCAAAGTAATTGTGGTAACACTGCTTATATTAGATCAAATGCAATTACAAATAGACGTAAGAGGCAAGATTTACCGTGAAATTTCTGAAAAATTTGAATTTCCTTGAATTACAAATCAAAAAGTCGATATTGAAACCAGTTCTCAATGTTTGATTTCAAAATATCCAGAATATCTTAATTCCGAACTTGCTGGTGAAATTCAGCAAATTTCATCCTACGTTTGGCATAAAAATTAATATAATTATAAATTTCTAGTCAAGCTATTTTATATAAAAAAATGTGGTTTGGTTTTCCAAACGTAGATGTTACTTTACGAATATTCTTGAGTTTGATCATTCTCATGACTAACGAAAAAATCCTTGCTGTACTGTAATGAAGCAGGATAGATTGAATGCATTATCAATACTTGGCATTATAAGTGATATACTACGTAAAATCGATTTTGACGATATTTTCATTAGAAATTGTAACTATGTTACTTCAAATAAAATTTGTTTTGCAGTATATTTTGTCTTTGAAGCACACGCACTTTTATTATTAGCATTTTTCATAACAGTGTAGCACCGAATGCGATTTATTCAACCCTTCCACCATATATTTCGATACTTTTACCTACAAAACATTGAGGGGTAGTATGGTAGTGAAGAAAAAAATGGCGGGTTAGGTGGTGTGGATGGTAGTGAATAAGTGTGGGGGTAGCATGAGGGATGGGGTGTGAGATTGTGGTGTGAATGAGGGAAAAATAAATTGAATGAGGTAATACATATTTTATTTGAGATGGATAAGTGTTGTTATTTTATTGAAGAGTAAGGAAAAATGTGTAAGAAAAATGGTGGTGGAGAATGGTGGTGACAAATGGTGGTGACAGAGCGTTAATATTCATTAAAGTGTAAGAAAAATGTGTAAAAGATGGTGGTGACATTGATGTAAGGTTGTGAGGTGGGAAGGTGAAGTGTAGAGAGGTTGGGTAGTGGATTGGGGAGCAGGATTCTACGTCCATATCACATCAATATTAATATTAATTGGTGTTGGGTGTGAGTGTTAAATTAAAATGTATTTTGTTTACAGGTTATAAGCAGTCTCATAACAAAAGTGGTGGTCAATTTCATAAGGAGTGCGGTCAAGTGTGGATGCGGTGTTTAGTATTATATTATAATTAGAATTGCATCTTTGATTAGCTGAGGAAAAAGTATAAATAGGTATGATTATATCGATTAAAACGGTTCAAATAAAGTTAAATAAAATATTTTTAATTTGTTTTAGTCGACTGAATGTTATTAATTAATTTGAAATTTTTAATCGAACTTTACAGTCAATTGCAGTAACCAATGTTCTTGTGAAATTTCACAAATCGGTTAATGCTTTATAAACAAACATGACAAAGACAACAAATGGAACAATTTAAGCTGGTAATTGGTGACATATGTTTCGGCTATTACCACATATATACATACACATATTCATATGTATATACATAGCCTCATCAGACCAGTTTTGGTTAATTTGTAATGTGATTCGAACCCCCGACCATTCCATGAATTATATGTGGACGGACGCTCTAACACTTGAGCCACGGAGGTAGTGCTGAACGACATACACAAAGTGCAATTTATATTATGCGATTGCGCCAGATGGCGTGCGTGGATGTATATATGAAGGATGTAAGTGTGTGTAATATTGTATATGTGAAGGATGTTTAGTGTGTGGTTAATTAGGGTGTATGTAGTGGGGTGGTTTAGTTATGAAAGTTTATTTATTTATAAAAGTTTTTATTTTGTATTCTGGATGATATTTAAGATGAGGGGGGTTTTTATTATGTATCAGGAGTGTGTGTATGAATGCATAAGTTATGCAGGGGTGTTTGTAAAGGGACAGGGTAAAGTAGAGAGTGTGTGAGAGGAGGGTTTTATGGTGTGTGTGTGAGAATACATGGTCGTATGTCAGGTGTTGTGGAAAAAGGTTTAAAGGTGTTGTGGAAAATGGTTTGAAGGTATATGCATATTTAAATCTATTGTTTTTTTAGGGAAGTAATATTTTTATAAAGTGTGCTTGTATATTTTAATAAGGAATATGTGGCATATATTTTTTTAGGTTGTGATCAGTGATGAGGCATTGTGGAGAAATGTTGAATTAGTATGTAAATGAGATTAGTTGTGAAACGGTGGTGGAAAAGGGAGTTTAAGGTGAGATTGGTTGTGGAGCGGTATTATATGGAAAGACTGTGCGGGGAGAAGTGTATACATTTAAAGGGCTACCTAAACCATGCACGCTTTGACTGCAGTCAACTTATGCAAGTGTGCGAATACACACACATCGTAACGGGTGTTTTTTTTAGAGGTTTGTTTTTCGAATAGAGATAAAACTGGCATTTTATGGTCAAATCTGGCAACTCTAATGTCATTTATGTTCAGTTTGGTTTGCCATTTCATCATGAACAGGTTGACAAAAGAACAACGCTTGCAAATCGTGCAAATTTATTTCGAAAATAATGGTTCAGTTCGCGAAGTTTACCGCAAGCTCCGTCCATTTTATGGTCGACATAATCGTCCATCAGAGCAATTAATTCGGTTAACCATGGGTCGTTTTCGCACTACGTTTACTCTATGTGATAATACGCATCCGCAGAGACGTCGAACAGTGCGCACCGAAGCTGTAGAGCAAAATGTTGAAGAGGACCCGAATGAATCGATTCGCCACCGTGCACAGCAATTGGAGCTTTGTCCATCAACTTTATGGAAGATTTTGCGCAAAGATCTTGGCTTGCGACCTTACAAGATCCAGCTTGTGCAAGAATTAAAGCCGCGAGACCATGCAATGCGTCGTGATTTTGGTGTATGGGCCGAAAATGAGATTGATCTCGATGCTGATTTTCATCGCAAAATTTTGTTCAGTGATGAGGCTCATTTTTGGTTGAATAGCTACGTCAACAAGCAAAATTGCCGCATTTGGAGTGAAGAGAGTCCACATGAGACCCTTGAGACGCCATTACATCCACAAAAACTAACTGTTTGGTATGTCTGTGAAGTTGGCCCAGCATTTTTCGATTTTTTAAGAAATAGAACTTGTGCTGCGATGTGCCCGACTTGTGCTATGATGTGCCGTATTTTTTAAGGAAATCGTTCGTAGGATTCGATTTTTATAAACAAAATAATTTTTTAGTGTGAAGTTGGCCCAGCATTTTTCATATTTATGAAAAAGCAGCCTTGTGCTGTAATGTGCTCAGGATGTGCTGCCATGTGCCGTAAAGGATATAAAATTATTCCTGGAATTTCGACCTTTATGAACAAAAACATTTTTTGAGTGTGAAGTTAGCCCAGCATTTTTCGATTTTTCAAACATTTGATGTTGTGCTGTAATGTGCTCGACTTGTGCTATGATGTGCCGTATCGCAAAAAAAATATATTTAAGTATTTAGTCAAAAAAATTAATAAAAAAAATTTGTGAAGTTGGTTGGTTAGTTGATTTTTCAAAAAGCTGGTTGTGCTCGACTTGTGCTACGATGTGCCGTATTGCAAAAAAAAATATCTCAACTTTTGCTATATGAAACTTGCAAAAAACTATTTTTCATGCAAAAATGTGTGTGAAGTTGGCCCAGCACTTGTCGATTTTCCAAAAAAAACTGGTTGTGCTGTATTGTACTCATCTTGTGCTACGATGTGCCGTATTGCAAAAAAAAATATTTCGGCTTTTGCTATATAAAACTTGCAAAAAACTATAAATCATACAAAACTATTTGTGAAGTTCAGGGTTGCCAAGTTGAAAATGAGGAATTAGCGGCCTTCAAAAGAATAAAATAATTCGATAAAATGGTAAAATATTTTTGTGAAAAAGTTGATGACGTATTTTTTGGTCAGCAATATTCATATTTTTTTGGAAAATACTTAATTTTATCTGTAAAAATCTTCAAGAAACCAACAATCACACAAACTTAAATCGATATAACAGTTATTCATGTTATCAAGCCATGCCATCGAACATGCTTTAAATGTGTGTGTGTATACATGGAAGTGAGCTTGGATATTAACTAGTGTTGCCGTATTCTCTTCAGATTTATTTCAACTTATTTAACCATGTTGAAACGCGCTCTAGTAATAAAATAAAGCAAATAAAAAATTTAAGTGTGATACAGCACGTAAAACAATCAAACTGTTAAATTTGTTTATATCAACAAGTTTTCTTGGGCTTATGTATTTTTAAGCATTTACACATGGATATAGAGACCTCATCTTTGATTCTCTCCAAACTAAGTGAATGGTTTATTCTTACAAAAAAGAACCTACTAAACACAATGATGTTTTTTTGTTCGGGATCATGTTTTCACGATTTTTGTATAATATATATATTAGGGTGATTCAAATTTTTTATTTTTTGTTTTTTTTAAGGTGCTGTTGCTTAAAAAGTAAGTTTATGATATGAAGAAAAAGCTCACGAAAATTCAGCTCTGTAACTCAATTTTATAAGGTGGCGCCGGAGCCTGTTAGTTTTACATGTAAATTGTATGGAAAAATTATTTTTTTCAAAAAAGGTGTCTAAATGAATAGGTGATTAGTGCTGTTGAGCTGAAAAGGGTCGTTTTTCGATGTAATTTTTTACGCTGAATCATCAGCAACTCAACAGCACTAATCACCTATTCATTTAGACACCTTTTTTGAAAAAAATAATTTTTCCATACAATTTACATGTAAAACTAACAGGCTCCGGCGCCACCTTATAAAATTGAGTTACAGAGCTGAATTTTCGTGAGCTTTTTCTTCATATCATAAATTTACTTTTTAAGCAACAGCACCTTAAAAAAAAACAAAAAATAAAAAATTTGAATCACCCTAATATATATATTGAAAACAAATTATTGACTTTAAAGATCTAAATTTTTTTTTGGTTTTTGATTTTTGGCTTTCCTAATAAATTTTGTCAACGAAAGTAAAGTCCCTTTTCACATGAATTTTCAAATATTATTTTTCACTAACTGATCTACCCACGACAAAACATGCAATGAAAATGAATTAAAAAAACGAGAAATGTGTGCGATATTAATCTAGCATTTTTTGATGTTTCCAACTACTGTATCAACAATCAACTTCGCTGTGTTGAGTGATGTTGTTTTGAAGAAAATAGACTCCGGTAAAAAATAATTGAGGATTTATTTGTATGTGTATTTGTTTTTCATCGTTACTAGAATAAATAGCTAACTTCAAAATACAACTTTTAATAGGTTCTGTTCGCATGCTTTTTCTTTCTTACAAAAATTTGATTTTATATCCCTGATATGGGATCAAGAAAGACAGCTTGGAAATTAGGCTTTATGAAATATTTAAAAAGATATTGGAAAAAATTGACAATACATATTCATATGTAAGTATAATGCGACTAAAGAACCGTGCATACATGCAATTAAATAGTTTGCCAACGATTGGAGTCATTGGATGACTTTCAAGGTCATTTCGTCGAATCTAGATAACATTACTTTTAAAGGCATATTTTAAGCTTTTATTTTTATTTGATTGTTTTTTTTATGTGTTTGTTAATTTTGATTCAAGAAACTTAAAAAACCAAAAATCATACAAATTCAAAGCGATATTTACACTTATTCATGTTATCACGCCTTGCTGTCTGACATGGATTGTAGTGCTGTCCTACTTTATTTTCTGTTTCCGTGTGCAACCACGGAATTGCTTAGATACAATTTTACAATAAGCTTTTAAGTCTTAAAAATATGTTTAGCAAATTATTTTTTATATTTTTCACGATATTGAAACACTGTTTCAAAATAGAATAGAAGAATGTTTAAACCTTCAATATGGCAACAAAGTCCTGTGAACATTCACAAAAAGTGGAAATCATGTCTAATATTTTCACGATTACATGTGGCTTTTTCGCATTCACTGGCTTCTGTTTTAAACTATACTTTGAAGAACTGTCAAATGAAGCCTGTCCCAATGTGTCCATGTACATTGACTGACCACTATAAGAACAATGCAATCATACAAAATTGTAAGATAAAGTAATGCAAATGTAAAAAGACGGAGAAATTCCTGACTGTGCTTGATTTGCTACTCCTCCAGCTTTTCAATTTTCTCACTAAAAAACTACCTATGCTAGCACCTCAGTCTTGTAATTGGTCAAATTGACGACACAAATTATTTGCGCAGTGCAGTAGTAGCGTTCATAGGCTTATTTATGCTATTTGCGCAGTAAATCCGAATCCTGTAAAAGACTGTTTTCGACCCTTTCGGTCTTTTTCAAGGTTCGGAGCAATCCTAAGTGATGTCCAAAAGCCATTTTCAACCTGTTCTTATCAATTGGAGTAAAAAAATTTTAGGGTGGATCAAAAAAAATCTTTTACACATTTTTGTATGAAAAATAGTTTTTTGCAGGTTTCATATAGCAAAAGTTGAGATATTTTTTTTGCAATACAGCACATCGTAGCACAAGTCGAGCACAATACAGCACAACCAGTTTTTTTTTGAAAAATCGACAAATGCTGGGCCAACTTCACAAATTTTTTTTATTAATTTTTTTGACTAAATACTTAAAATTATTTTTTTTGCGATACGGCACATCATAGCACAAGTCGAGCACATTACAGCACAACATCAAATGTTTGAAAAATCGAAAAATACTGGGCTAACTTCACACTCAAAAAATGTTTTTGTTCATAAAGTTTCGAAATTCCAGGAATAATTGTATATCCTTTACGGCACATGGCAGCACATCCTGAGCACATTACAGCACAAGGCTGCTTTTTCATAAATATGAAAAATGCTGGGCCAACTTCACACTAAAATATTATTTTGTTTATAAAAATCGAATCCTACGAACGATTTCCTTAAAAAATACGGCACATCATAGCACAAGTCGGGCACATCGCAGCACAAGTTCTATTTCTTAAAAAATCGAAAAATGCTGGGCCAACTTCACAGACATCTGTTTGGTGTGCTCTATGGGCTGGTGGAGTCATTGGGCCATACTTCTTCCGAAATAATGCTGGAGAGTCAGTTACCGTTAATGGAGACCGGCCATGATAACCGACTATTTTGTTCCCGAATTGGATGGCATGAATGTGGATGAGTTGTGGTTCCAACAAGACGGCGCTACATGCCACACAGCGCACGTCACAATCAATTTATTGAAGGAAACATTCGATGAGCGCATAATTTCGCGGAATGGACCTGTCAATTGGCCACCAATTTCGTGTGATTTGACACCATTGGATTATTTTCTTTGGGGATATATGAAGTCGCTCGTCTACGCCAACAAACCAGAAACGTTAGGGGACTTGGAAGCCAACATTCGTGGCGTTATTGCCGACATACGGCCCCATATGCACGAAAAAGTGGTTCGAAATTGGACCTGTAGAATTGGCTTTATTCGAGCCAGCCGCGGCGGCCACATTTCCGAAATCATATTTAAACATTAATGGGATAAAATTATCCTTCTAATAAAGCCAAATTGATGGGCATTAAAATGATTTTCTTGTGTTTTATTTCATTTCGAAGCTCTATACCTCTAAAAAAAACACCCTGTACTATATCACCTACTTCAAATATGACAGTGATGGCATTTAGTGGCACCGAATGGCTCGCTTTCAGTAGACGCACTTATAAGTGTGCTTCATTTAAGTTGTCAAAATCTTTAGAAGCTGATTTCAGAAAAAAAGCTTTAGACAAAAGTTTAATTATATCTTAGAACTTAAGTTTTGATAGGTCTAGGCATGGTTCAAAATTTCAATGTCAAATCAAGGTCGGCTGTGGTTTTTTTTTTTTAGACAAACCTATATTTTTTGTTGCAGATTTCTATTTTATTATAAGAAATAGATATGTTTTGCTTATGTTGTTTTTCTATTGCATTTTTAGTATTTCCGTAAGTGATAATTTTAGTCTAAGTTTCATATTTTATCATTTTTCTCATGAACTATCAATTTTCAATACAAATCGCTCTGAGTAAAAAATTCTTAAAATTAGTCAATGTATTAAAAAAAATATTTTTTTTTGCTATGTGACATTTGTTTGAGAAAATCTTAAACAAAAAATTGCTACAATAAAAAAAAAATATTTTTGCTCAATTTAAGGTTCAGATACAATTGAAGTGCATTTTGCAGGATGATGCAATAATGTTTCTTACATCAAATGTATTGAAAACAATTATTTTGCAGATTTTGTACGTAAATATGTCATATAAAAGAATATTTATTATATAATATAAAATTTTTTTCTAATCCCGAAAATCCCGGGATTGTCTCTTTGTAATCCCGGGATTACTTTTGTTTATATTTAGAGCAAATCCCGGGATCCCGGGATTGCCACCCCTAATGTGCAGTGATACTCTGCTAAAGTCTACAATGCAGCGTCATTTGCTTCACTTCAGTGTTAAGAGAAAACAAACTTTATTGTTGATTTTTCTTATGACGTCAACTGAAGGAACTTTTACTATTTATTATTACCCTATAAAATTAAGTCAAGTACTTTTACTGCGAACTTTTTCAAGCATTCACATTATATTTTATACACCTTGCTATAATTTTCCTTTTATTTTTTTCTTATTTCTTTATCGAAACAACAACAGTTGAACGAGTCGGCCAACAGCAGGACAAACGTTGTACTTCAGTACATTTTTGAATTACTTTTCATCACCAACTTTGGCATAAACTTTGTTCTCTACTGTGTCAGTGGACAAAACTTTCGGTAAACATGGCAAGCATTTCAAATTTAAAGGAAATATTTGCTTTCCTAATGAATAGCATAGAAAATAATGATATTGGACACATAGAAATATGTGCACATGTATGTACAGAAAGAAATTGCTAATCGGTGACATGTCCTTACTTTATAATAAAGTGAAGAAAATTTTCATATGCCATCAATCAACAATGTTGATATGGTAAATGTTATGATAGAAGAAAATATTTAAAAAAAAGGATATTTTAAGGCAAAAAAAATAATAACCGCAATCTGCCTTGAAATGACTTGAATTTGTATATGGGGTAAAACACACAAAAACGCCACCCGAAAAAATTGTTGGCTCCGATTTGGGTGAAATTTGGCATGATTGTAGTATTGATGTCTGGCAATAAAAGTGTGTCTAAGATTTTGCCCTAATATTATTTGTTGCTCAGAAAGTACGAAAATCGTGAATTTCATACCCGCGTATCTGAGCGACAAATAATATTAGGGCAAAATCTTAAACACACTTTTATTGCCAGACATCAATACTACAATCATGCCAAATTTCACCCAAATCGGAGCCAAAAATTTTTTCAGGTGGCGTTTTCGTGTGTTTTACTCCATATATGAAATGCATTAAATTCTAAGTAGCAAGAACAATCTTCGCGTCTGCCTTTTATTTTAAAAAATGTGCCTTAACACAAAAACAGTTTAATGAAAGCGGCAGACGTTTTCGTTGCTGCGTTTAAGAGTAAAAGTTTTTTTTTTTAAATTTTTATACATATACAAACATAAGTGATTTCAACGTCAGATTGCGTTCAATATAAGAATAGAGTCATAAAAAACGCGAAAAACAACATCTGCCACTTAGTTACTGCTGCATTTAAAAGTTTAAATATTGAAAACATGTAAAAAAAATGAGTAAAAAATCATTTTACCGCAACTTCCTCTTAGCTGGCTCATTCTTCTACATATAAATCAAAATAGAAAAAAGAACTACATGCGTCACACATCTGAAAAGAAACATTATTAAACTGTGCCCAAAAGCAAGATACGGTTTCAAGTTTTTAAACGTTCATTGTCGTAACACAAAAATATATAAATTTTTTTAATTTTCATGATTACAATTTAGTCTAAAATATAAAAATTTTAAGGGATTGGATAAAAAATGTCTTATCATCGACCGAAGACAATATTTTGACGGATTTACAAATATACATTGTTGGAAAAAATAATAGGGACAAACGCTGCAAAATATTTAATATTGGACTATTTTTTTATTCTACAATGAAATTGTTACGGGATTTAATTTAGAAAAATTAAACAAGTTTGAAAGCTCACACATTTTGCATAGGAGCGTCTTAAATTTTCACAGTTCATATTTTAGCTGGAAAAAATAATAGGGACAAAATATAAAAAATTTATCCCATATTCGTCATTTGCTCTTACTTTATAAGAAAAATTACATAAAACTTAATTAAAAATTATTATATTTTGAATGACTTTTCCCAAGAAAATATTAAAAAAACAAATTTTTTTTTGAACTTACAGAGCTGCGTTTGCGTGAAATTTTTCTTCATATCATAAACTTAATTTTTCCTCAACAGCACCTTAAAAACATTCTTTTGTTTTCATTTTCTTATATGCATTTTTGGTGTTAAATCTTGTCAATTAATTCAGTCCTTAGTAATTTTTGAACCAAAAAATTAATTTATTTTTTCAGATATGGAAGATATTCAAAAAAAAATACTTCAAAGAGGATGGAAGACCAATATTTAGGAACATATTTAAAAAAGTAAAAACTTCTGGTAAGTGGATAAAAAATTTACATCAAACTATACACCATTTTATAGGGAATAAATTAAGCTTTCTTAAAATGCTAAAAAAATATAGGTCAATAACGCATTTTTTGGAGAAAATAACGGTTTTTTTTTAAAAAAATCGGTCAAAATTTCAAATAAATTTTTTTTTTTATTCTAGTAAGAGTAAAAACAAGGCGTGAGCGCCAACAAAGATATTTTAACAAGGCGCTCAAACCGAAATCAGCTCTAATGATAATTAACGAAGTAGAAATAAATGCTGTAGAAAATTGCCAAAAAGATGGTGAAGAGTATAAATGCATCATAAACATTAAAGAACAAAACTACTCAGGAAGTGGAAAAACTAAAAAAGAAGCAAGAAATGAAGCGTAAACCAAAATAGACGAGACGCGACATAACGAGTAAGTTCGAGTGTATGTAAACCAATGTTGATAGCCAAAATAAACCTACGTAATTGATGGAAAGTGAACGAAAAATGTTGACAAGACGTAAGAACCGAACTTCAAAACGTTGCTACCAGGGATGATATTTGGGGGCTTTTAGGGCTTTTTTGAGCCCTTTTAATTTTCAAAAGCCCCGTGGCCCTTTTTATTCATTTTTGGCCCTTTTATAAATTTCTACCGAAAAATAATCACGATTTTTTACTTTTCAAAGAAAGCTTACTGGGACAAGTGATTGTCGAATGGGCTAAAATTTACGTGTTTTTTTTTCTCTTAAAAATTTTAGTGGACCCTTAAGTAATACGATGGCTTTCGACTTTTTAAGCTTCAAATTGAAATTATTTCAGTTTTATTTGACTTATAACACTGGTCAACACTAGTTTTGGTGTCATGAAGCTGTAATTTTATTTTAACTAAGGATATTGAATACATTATTAGCAAAGATGTTGGTATCCTATGTGTAGTTTTCTAGATTTTGCCTCTTAAAAAAAAGTTTACATGAAAAACAACTTACATTATAAGAACTTTCTTTTTCGCGACTTTCGTGAATGAGGTGTAGTAGGAACTATCACGTTGCATCCCCCAGCAATAGTCAGCCATCATATGGCGATCCCATTGGCCTTGGTATCTTTCTTCCATAGTTTTTAGGTCCTTTTAATTTTGATTTTTGACCTTTTGTTACTAATTTTATTTCCTTTACTATAAAGCTATACGGCCGTACTAAGCGAAAAAGACGTATCTCAAAAAAAAAAAATATCCGAGATTCTTATGGCATCGGATAGCTTAAGAAATTACGCGTCTAATGAAACACTCCAAATGTTGGCACCTCAGTTCAATCATATAAAAAATCTATGTGCTAAGAAAATTTCCTCTATATCAATTTTACAGGTATTTTAACAAATTGACATTAACAAAACATCAATTATCTCGAAATGCATTTTTTTGAGATACATCTTTTTCGCTTAGTACGGCAGTATAGGTCACGAAACAAATTTTTAATTGATGTTGTCAATTATTTATTTATTTTTAATTATTTGTCCAATATTTCGATTTTCTTTGAAAATCTTCCTCAGGGACATGAAACCTTTGTTCTTCGCAATAGGATCCAAGATTTTCTGGGAACTGGTCAAGATGACTGTGAAGGTAGTGCACTTTGATGGACATATTACATCCTAAGTTATTAGACAATATCATTTTTCGATTGAAAAATGGTAGGAAGTCTTGCTCTCTTGTTCGATAGACCGTCAATTTGGTACCTGACGCCAACAAGTTTTTTTCTTTTAATCTAAAAACCTCAGCAGATTCTTTAGACAGTTCAAGATCCCTAACCAAATCATTTAATTCTTTTTGGGTAAAAGGTTTTGGCGCTGTATGATGGTATTCCTTCGAAATCGCTGTCGCTACTCACTTCATTAATGACTTCTTGAATGATGATTCAAGAATGGAACAAAATGCTATGAATGTGGTAAGTGTCTTCCAGCAGAATCTGGATAAATCATTATTTTAACGTTTACACCACGCAAATTAAAAGGACCTAAAAACTATGGAAGAAAGATACCAAGGCCAATGGGATCGCCATATGATGGCTGACTATTGCTGGGGGATGCAACGTGATAGTTCCTACTACACCTCATTCACGAAAGTCGCGAAAAAGAAAGTTTTTATAATGTAATACAGCAGAAGTAACAGTCATCGAAGTGATTTTTTTGTTCTTTCCATTGCATAGGCATTCCGAACCTCATATGGCTTCTTTTACCACTAATACACTGTCTCAAGTGTTCATAGCACATTTTACAAACAATTTGGGGTATCCACGGCTTGTATTCCGTGGATACCCACAATTTTAGACTTAAAGTAAGCAAAATAAGCACTTTTATAAAATCTGTTATAAGTTTTCTGCACTTTTTCACTGTGTATTCACCACAAAAGTAACAAAACACACTTGAATCATTGATACAAATTCGTCGTGATGAAGACATGATATACAAATCAATTTATTTATAGAAATCTGTCGATTACAGCGAATATTCAAAACTGACGGTTAATCAAAAATTACACGTAAGAAAAAAATTAAAAATATGTTTAATGTTGCCAGTACATACTTAATACCAAACCACTAACTATATCTCGGCATCAACATTTCTTTTTCGATTTGTTGACCTGAGTAATAGGTTAAATATGATGTGCTAAACCTGCAAATATATAGTTTGCTTCTGCATTTCCTTTTGAAGAAGTTGCTGAAAATCGATCTCACCATAGTAAGTCCTTTAATACACCCATGATCAAAATAATAGATACACCAAAAAGATTTTCATTCAATCCCCAATAAATTCCATATTTGCAAAAATTGGCTTAAGATTTTTTATAAAACTAGAGAAAATAATGTGGCAATGCCAATAAATGTGAAAAGTATAAAAGTGCTTCCCCTATTTTTTCGCCAGAAAACGGGCGAGAATTCGTCGATCAAAATAATAGAAACACTTGTTTTGTTTTTCAATTTTAAATCTAAAACTTACATTATTTTGTGTTTTTTTTAAAAGAACGGTAAAAGAATATTTATATATAAATTAATTGCAAGTTAATAATGAAAAATTTACTTTAGATATGGTCCGAAAAAGTCATTGCACAGCAGAAGAGAGACGATTAGTTCTGACCCTACGAAAAAAAAGGAAAATCATTGAGGGACAACGCTTGTTTAAACGAAAACCTCTCCAGAAGTTGGTTGGCCAAATAGTTATTCTTTCAAAAAAATACTCTTTCAAGTCTTCCTAGGCAATTTCTGCTGAATAAGAAAAAAATTGGTTATAATATGGTTACATACGATTTGATTTACAGAGGCCCTATATATGTCAAAAAAGCCCTATTTTAGTTCGAATTTTGGCCCTTTTACAAATATACCAATATCATCCCTGGTTGCTACTCGTCATAACAGATTTTTCGGTTCGTTGGCTAGCGTAACATTTTGGGTTAAATGTCAAAACAGACGAAACGAGTGCAAACGTTCGTTCAATTGCTACCGTCTCGTCACGTCTATTTTGGTTAAGGCTAAACGCGTATGAAAAGGCAATGCCTGATTTAATTATTGGTAAAAGTTTAAGAAATACCTTTTTTTTAAAATTTTCAAAATTAATTTTTTAATTTCAGACAAGCTGGCTATGGCTTGTTACAGCCTACAAAAACTTGAAGAAATGTGGAAAAAATTTATGATGTAAATTTTTTATTATCCACTTGTGCAATGATGGATGATGGAAATGATGAATGTAATTTTAAAAGACCACTAAAAATATTGATAAAAAATTTAAAACTAATTTGTTTTGTTTGTTTCAAGTAATTATTGAAAACTGCAGAAAAGTGTGATTAAAATGTGAATGGGCTTAGTATGTATAGCTAAAATTGTAAAAAAATTCAAACATCTAAACAAATGCTTCTTATTATTGGCGTGCTCTCCTTATTAATTTTGATTTGATTTTTGACCTTTTGTTAATTATTTTATTTTCAGTCGAGCTATAGGTCACGAAAAAATACTTAATTGATAATTTCAATTATTTATTTATTTTAATTATTTTGTTCAATATTTCGGTTTTCTTTGAAAACCATCCTCAAGGACATGTAGTTCTACAAAAAATATACAAAATTAAAAACACTTCAATTGGTAATCACCTACACTCACAGAAAAATTACTATATTAAATATAGGAAACTAGGTTTCCCATATTTAATATAGTAATTTCCATGCGATGTGTAAATATAATTTTCACTATAAAAAATGTGTAAATCAATTACACATTT
This sequence comes from Tricholauxania praeusta, assembly GCA_949775025.1. Lineage (NCBI taxonomy): Eukaryota > Metazoa > Arthropoda > Insecta > Diptera > Lauxaniidae > Tricholauxania > Tricholauxania praeusta. The sequence continues at coordinate 86,177,392 of OX459031.1, forward strand.
TGACCGTGAATTCTCATATGGAATCATGTTAAGAAACACATATAAAATGTTTTGTATTACACATTGCGTGTAAAACATACACATATGAAGTGTAAGTTAACTGGAGATCCGTGTAAAAACACATATAAAGTGAAAAAACGCTGAAATAGTGTATTTCCATTACATCTTTTTAAATATGTATTTATAAGTTAATTATCTTCACAAGTTGCCAATATTGCTGCTATATTTCCATAGAAAGTATTGACATATTATGAATTTAACTCAGTTATAAATACATATGAAAAAACCGCAATGCAAATATGTTTATCTTATTTCTACATATGTATGTAATTTAAAAAACTTGTTATTTTAAACGTTTATTAGTGACGAAAATTAAAGTACAAAAATTATTATCCATATGGGATAGCTTATTGATTAAATTATTTATTTTACTTATGTTATTCATAGTTTTTTTGGTACCGCGGACCTTTTCGGAATAAATTTTAAAAAAAAATCTAACTAAAAATTCCATAGTTTGGGAAATGTCTTTCGGGTACATCATATTAAGTACATAATAGTACGCAAGCACCTGTGTCAATATGTCAGCAAATTTAAAGCGTTTATACATTGCTACTTCCTGCTTCTCAATAAAAATGTATGCAGTTCTTTCACATTCCTGAGGGTCTAAGGTGGTTTCTGGAATAAAAAATGTTTATTGTTTTTTAATAAACTGTAAGTGCTTGACAGAAATAATTTTTTTCATACCAATGATTCCAATCCACGGAGAATTGGTTGGATTGCTTCTTTCAATTGTTTCCAATGTTGTCCCAAACTGAAAAAATAACATTAAATATATTATTTGTTTAAAAACTAAGGATGAAAAATCAAATTTATTTACCTCAAATATTTGAAATATAAAACTTGCATTCTCTTTAAAAAAAGTTGCTAAGCCTATAACAACGTTGAAATCGTTTTCTTCAATACCACCTATGCTTGATATTTTCGAAGACTTAAAAAAGGTGAATAATCTTTTGCTGGTTGCCTGAAAATTAATTTCGAATTGTCCTGCATCAACAGACATCAACAATTCAAAATGTTGGAAAAGAATTTCTCTATCAAACAAATATGGCCAATTTTCTTTGATTGAATTTATATCTGGTATTTTTTCTCTACTGTTTAAAAATGACCTCTGAAGTGGAAAACATTGCTTCATACAGTTGACAATAACTTCTCTTTCAATATGCGTTACGTATTCTTTTTGAAAATATTCTTGCAATTCTTTCTGTCTTACCAGCATTATATTTTTCGAATCAATTGAGCTTGTTTCTTTTGGACTCCAATTTGCACAAGTATCTTTTAAAATACTCGATGTTCTTCTTTCCTTTAGTGGAATAGTTGCTTCAAAAGCAGATGGAACGCGTTTTGGCGTACGGTTTAATGAGTTATTTCTGTTTATCATTTTTGAGGTAAGTACTTGAGGATTCGATGAAATAAAGTTCCCATCTCTTTTTCTAGAAATGAATCGGGATACAAACGAGCAGCTTGTTGCGCAACACTACGAAATATATTTGTTGGAATATAGAAAGAGCTTGCACGAAGCTCATCAACAATTATGTTACAAAATGTATTTAGTCTTTTTCCTAAACTTTGCTTATTCGACAGTAGCTCCAGAATGTCATGTGGTACTTTTATCGACGGGATTTCAAAATTTCCAAATAATATGCTTGACTGCGTTTTTGAATAGGATGTACAAGACAATGCTGAACTGCTCATTGACAATGTATCATCGAGTGATACTTGCGAGTTAGGTATGCGCTCGTTTAATAGACAATGCATTTCAGAACTTGAAGCTGCATCTGTATTTTCTTCTAAAATTAATCTAAACCCTGGGCTAGAGGCAGGAACATTACTAGTCGATTGACTTTCTAAGTCCGATACATTACAACACATTGCCTTATGCTCATCCAGCGGACCAATGTATTCTTCATTTTTTTCCATTATCAAAAAGATTTTATTTTTTCGCGTAAATATTTGGAGAACTTCGTCTTCGCATAATTCACTCCCGTTAGATTCTAAGACAAGTCTGCTTCCTTCAAGACCATAAGTATGAGCTAAACAAAAATGTTTAGAATAGTTTTTTGAAAACAAATTTCAAATAAAGTTAACAATTAATATACATAAATATGTATGTACCTTTTTCAATGACATCTAATAACAATGGGACTGACATAAATGACTTTTTCTTCTTGCGGTCGCTGCTCCAAATTTGAATAAGAACTTTTTCCATTTTTAATTTTTGGGATCTGATTGTTAAGTATTTATGTACATATATATGATGTTATTTACTTAAAATTTAGTTTTCAGTTAACATATTAATATTCGCTTATTATTTATAAGTATATTAGTGATTTATATAAATAAGTACATATGTACGTCTTCTTAAATTCTAGTTTGCTACAAGTTAGAATAATAATATTTAGAATGAACTACAAAAAGAAAATTAGTAAGTCAAATTTCTTATTAATAAAGTTACATCTCATAACATTTATGGAAATGAGTAAGCTTGTGAGAAAAACATTTTTTTTTTGTGTTTCAAAATATTTATGGGCATAATTACTAAAATATTTTCTAGTTTCGAGCAGCAATATGAATTATCATTGGGAAAGCTTTCATATAAATTTATGTTTTCGTTGTACCACATTTTCAACAACTTTCCATATAAAATTGATTTATTATAAGATTTGTTCAGAAAAATCGCTCTAATTACTAAAATATCTACATTATTTTGTTCGTCCGCTTTTATAAGAATATAGTCATCTTGCTTATATACAGTATTCAGATATGAAATTTTTTTTGTTACGAATATAAAATCATCCGGTAATTTTACATTAAACATATTTTCAGAAAACTTAGTAGCATTATTACATATGATAAAAAATTTGAAGCGGTCTTCATACAAACTGGCTTGAGATTGTTGATGAGCTTTCGATAGCATATATGAAAGTTCGTTAATTCGCTTAAGCATGATTTTGCCTTGATGCCTTGTTGTAAAAAAATTCCGAAAAAATCCAATTGCTCAACATTCAAATTATAATTTGTAGGATTTCGCAATTCACATGGCGATAAATTAAACTCTTTTAACATCGATCTATTATAGGTACAATATCTACAGAAGTGCTCACTAGTGCTAAAATTTGTGATAAACCCACCAATTTGGTGACTACCTAAGTTGTCGACCAATACTGCTATTACGGTTCCATAATATTTTTTAGCCTCACGGGATGCAGTAATTAATACATCAACGCCATCATTTTCCAAAATTTTCAGATCCTTGATAACAGGACGCAAGATATTATTTAAACCAAACCTTTTTACAAAATTTTCTTTACATAATAACACTAGTTGCAGATTTTTAATATTCGATCTGAATTGCCTATTTATATTTCCAATCATCATATAAACTCCAAGTAATTTGTGTTTATTCTTAGACGAGCCCAATGGATTACACAGTTCAAAAGCATCTTGAAATAATAAAACTTCAATTCTCTTTTCATTACCATTTAAAAATATATTATTTTTGTAAACAGACCCATCGTTAACATCAAAATAAATATTACTTTGCGATTCCTTTGGCATATTGAAAAGAGATAAGAAATGCTGATCTTCCATAAGTCCTTTAATAGTTTCCAAAATTGGAATGTAATAGAAAAAGCATTCATTGTGGTACGTTCCAGTACCTAAATAAATCTTTTGTGGCATAATGTACTTTAAATTATTTTGTATATGTTTTATGACCTTATAGTCAGAACTAAATGGTGTTATTTTTGAAGTTAAGCTGAAATTTTGAACGGCTTTTAAGATCACATTCTCAAGATTTAAAATATTTTCAGTTTCACACAAGTTTTTGATATTTTTAACAAGCTCCGAGTCATGTCGTTCGAAGACTGCAGACATTTCATCATAAACAAATTTAAGTGCAGTTTCTCTGAGTAGATATTTTGTTTTTAATTGTAAAAATAGATTACTTAAAGAGTAATTATTTTCTCGCATAGCAATTACAGTTTCGCTATAGTCACAGTCATCGATAATCTTTAATCCAGTATTTTGAATTGACATTGATGTATTTATTTTGTGTTTTCTGTATATGTGAACCCTAAAAGTAGATTTGTTTGTAAAAACTGTGCTACAGTTTAAAAAGGGGCACACAATTTCTGTATCGATATTTAAATGATTTTGCACATGAGACACCATTTCACTTAAAACTTTACACTTAAATTTACAATTTATTTTTTTACATGAAAAACTCACGATGCTTTTTTCTAAGTTTAGTTTAGCTAACAAATCACGATGAAAGCGATACCAATGAATTTTGTATGAATTGTAGGTCCCAAACTTCATTAAACAATTTTCCCACAAGCATTCGAATTGACTACATTTCTTATTTCTATGAAAATACAAGTGCTTATTGTATAAAATTATAGTGCTAAATTTAGAAATACATATTCTACATGAATACATTTTGTAGTTATTTTAGTTATTCACTTTTAATTATGATTTATAAAGTTGACGCGTGCGTTCTAAACGAAAATTTTCTGCGAATGAGCATGATAGCTGTAGATCGTAACTTTTCGTAGCAATGTTCGTGGCAAGGTTCGTGGCAATGTTCGTAACACACACTTTTCCGCGTAAAATTCTTACATTTAATGTGTAAAAAAAAATTATATGTGTGAATTTGCACTCCCAATCCTGTTATCTACACGTTGTATATCAAAACATACACTCTGTGTAAAATACTTTGAGTTTTTGTCGAAGCACATGTGATGTGTATTTAAACTCGTATAGTAGTATTAAAACAAATTAAAATATGTGATTTAACTACAATTAATATAGCAATTCCACACATCGCTGTTTCTATTTCTTAGAGTGTACATTAAACATTACAACTTACATTAATTTGAATAAAAAATGGAAACATAAAATGTTATTTTAAAAATATATAAACATTAAAAATAAACATTAAACATAAGAACATTAAAGCCGCGCACTACACTTAACAATTATACGACAAGTGAAATTTGCTGTCTACTGTTGTCATTTGTTTGTTTGGTTTTGTTCTCATCAGTTTTTCGTTTTGAATTTATTAAGTGTCTGTATAGTCCAAGAGCCGGCTGTAGAAAAGTCGAGTGTATAAGATTACAGGATGGGATGCATGCCAAATGATTGAGCTCGACGAGCCTAAATAGAATATCTAGGGTTGCCTTGCCAAAGCCTGTCCCGATGGCCGAAAATGCCCGAATTTTAGCCAATTTTATTATTCTAATTAAAACTGTAGTACATAACAGCTCGAAATGAATGCCAAATGATAGAACTCGAAGAGGCCTAAGTATAATACCTGGAATTGCATTGTTGAATCCTGTCCAAAACATGGGTTTTCACCGATTTTTTAGGTCAATTTTCATTAATGAAGATAACAGCTTGAAATTTGTGCCAAATGATAGATATCGAAGAGCCTTAATAGAATATATAGGGTTGCCACTCATTTAAGAAAAGTTGACCCCAAAAACGGGTGTCAAATAATGTTTAGGACATGATTCGACAAGGCATTGTCTTGTAGACTGACTTTCGGATGCTTTGAATAAAAGTTAATAATACGTCCTGTCGCTGTTGGTTTTTGATACCAATTTATTTCAATTTTATTGTCTTTTCTAGTTAGTATTGTGTCAAGATAAGGTAATATATTGTCTGTTTCTTTTTCAATTGTAAATTTTATTCTTCTATGATACGTATTCAGCGTATCTAACGTGTTATTAACTTATTTGGTCATTTTTTATTATCGCGAAAAGGTCGTCCACATATTTTGTAATTAGTCAGTTAAACATTTTTCCAATAGTCCTTCCATGACTATGTCCGCCACAATTGGAGATGCTGGTGAACCCATTGGCATACCTCTCAATTGTACAAAAGTTTTATTGTCATATTTAAAATATCTGTTGTCCTTTATGCAAAATCTTAGACTTTATCTGCGACTTTATATATGTTCCCGGCCAAACTAGTTAATAGGTTAAACAAGTTTTTCCTAGGGCAAACTAGTTCATCCAAAGATTGTTAAAATCAACCAGTTTAGCCTAGGATGAACTAAAGTTATTATTTACTTTAACTCCCTCCCGATTTTCTTGGAATTTCATTTTGTTATTGTAAGTGGGCAATTTTTATTTTCATAAAAAAACTTTCTTGCTTTTGCTGCTTTTCTTGTTGTTTTGGCTGCAATTGTTGTTGTTTTTGCTGCTGTTGTTGTTTTTTCTGCTGCTGTTGCTGCTTCAGCTGCTGTGGGTGTATTAGATGTTAGTGTTGGATTGTTGTTGAAAATTTTCATAAAAACACTTTCTTGTTTTATAGCTGTTGTTGCAGCTGCTGCTTTTGTTGTTGCTGCAGCTGGTATATATTAAATAGTTTTGTAAGTCTCGTGCTGCAAGTACATACTCAGATTTTCAATCTCGACAATCCTGGGATTGAACTCCCTAATCGATATATATAGTTTTGCGCCTTATTGTTATCCAAACATTTCCTTTGTAAATGGCAGGGACGTCAACCGGGTGAAAAACTTTTGCACCTTTGGATTGGTTCGTCAAAACGGTTTTTTCTTCTTTGAACCGGGGTTTCGGTTCGGTTGAACGGCTCGAGATTTAAAAAATAAACTATGCACATTTCTGTTATTTTTATTCAGTATAACAATCGAAAAGAATATAGAAATATATGTTATATGTATGTAGACATAATTTATGTCATACGCTATAAGAACGTAGTAAAAAATTCTTATTTGATAAAAAATTTGATTAACAGTAATCAGTTGAGATTGATGAGAGGAATATCTCCTAATAGGTCCTCGTCAATATTTCCCCGCAGGTCTCCGAGAATAAATTTTACGGTGGAAAATGCCCTCTCTACCTAAACCTAGGTTGCTGGAGCACCAAAAATAATTTGAGCTAATTCAGATAATTCTTTGTCAGGGTAGTTATTTCAAAAGTTCAAAACATCAACATTATTTGAAAGCCGCCTTGTATTATCAAATGATTTCATTTTATCTATAAATGATTTGTTTATTCATGTTTACCTATTTTTTTGAAAATTTCAGCAATTTCCATATTTAAGAAAAGAACAAATAAAAAAGTGGGAAATATTTCTATTGAAAATTGGTCAGAATGAACTCTCAAACCTTTAGAAAAAGTGGTTCGGTTTTCGGTTCTGATCAAACACTTGTGGAAAATTTCGGTTCGGTTAATGGTTCACTTAATTTGTAAAAAAAGCAGTTTTTCGGTTCAGAACCGGTTCGGTTCAAAACCGGTTTACGTCCCTGGTAAATGGTTTAAGTTCGTGTTGCTTTTAAATCAAAATTAAAGGTTTCATTTTAGACTACTTAAAGCTACACAGTACAACAAGTTTTTTATTTATTTTGTATAAATTATCGCTAAAATTGTAAGCTAACAAAAATTATATACCGTCATCTAACATAATGTATATTCAAATAGATCAAACAATATTTCTATTCCTAATGTAAATGCACAAATTTGACCAGTTCGGACGTTTTTGACATATTTAAAATGTCTGAATAAAAAATAAAATGCGCGATTTATTTGAAAGGCAAAAACATTGAATACCAGAATAAGACTTGACAGATTAAAAAACTTTAAGTTTTTCTTTCCAAATACGGGCTTGTTATTTCAATCAAACAAAAATTAAAATTTTTAATTATTTTTTAAAAATATGTAAATAAGGAAATCCATCAGATTTGGCCTTTTAGCTGACCTGGTTTTTTTTTTTTTTTTTTTTTTGGAGTACATCGATCAAACATAGTTTTTCTTGAAGCTAAGGCTGTCTTAAATTAATATTCAAGGTTGTTCAATTAAAATTCAGATAGCTATTTTTTTATTTAACTTTGTACATATGTAACTTTTCATGTTATTTTTTTTTAACTTAAATGCAATTTTAACTATGTCTCCCATAAAATTTTAATTGTTCCTCCTTGAATATTAATTAAAGATAGTCTTAACTTCAAGAAAAACCATGCTTGAAGAGTCTCCTAAAAAAAAAAAAAAAAAATCGAAGCCATGGTCGAGGTAAGATGACAATTTGGTTTTTTTTTTTTTTTTTTTTTTTGAAACAGACTCTTCAAACATGGTAACATGGTTTTTCTCGAAGTTTAGACTATCTTTAATTAATATTCAAGGAGGAACAATTAAAATTCAAAAGGAAACATAGTTAAAATTGGATTTTAGTTAAAAACAACATGAAATGTTACATATAAAGTTAAATAAAAAAAATAGCTATCTGAATTTCAATTCAACAACCTTTATTATGAGTTCAAGACAGTCTTAGCTCCAAAAAAAAACTATATCTGAAAGATGTACTCAACAGTCTTTAGACTACAGCGTAAAAACCCAATAAATTGACAATTTTTAAAAAACACGAACAGTTTCACATATTTCTCACTTTAAATGAAAATTAAAAAAATAGGTATCTAAATTTTAACTAAACAACCTTTAATATGAGTTTAAGACAGCCTTAGCTTCAAAAAAAACTATGGCTGAAAGATGTACTCAACAGTCTTTAGACTACAGCGTAAAAACACAATAAATTGACAATTTTTAAAAAACACGAAAAGTTTCACATATTTCTTACTTTAAATGCAACTTAAAAAAAAAACTATCTGAATTTCGCTGTACTACGCGATGAAAGGCTACTGCACTGATTTTAAATTTCAGTTTTTGTTTTCAGGTTAACGGCTCAAACATTTTAATTAACTACTTGCCCTCATGTTATGGCATATCATTTTAAAGCTTGCGTATCAAGCTGTAATCTGAAGTTCGCCGAAAAAATATTCAGAAATGGATTTTTCAAAAAAACTTCAAAGCTTTTTAATTTTTTTTAAAACTAAAAAAAAATATATAAATAATTTTTTTCCCAGAAAATTTTTTACGGCATTAAGCGCAGAATAAATCAAAGTTTTTTTAAAAATAAAAAAAAAAAATTTAAAATATCGCTTCTTTTAAAAAAATGTAAAAATATTTTTCAATTCTTAAAATTTTTGCGAAACAAAATTTTTCTTTCAAAATCAGCATTTTTTTTGAAAAGTACAAATAAAAACCTAAAAATATAAAAACAGAAAAATATTCAGAAATGGATTTTTCAAAAAAAAAAAAATTGAAAAACTCATTTCAATTTACAGAATTTTAGTTCTTTAATTTTTTTTAAAATTAAAAAAAAATATAAATAATGTTTCTCCCACGAAAATTTTTACGGCATTAAGCGCAGAATAAATCAAAGTTTTTTTCAAAAAAAAAAAAAAAAAAATTTTAATATATGGTCTTTTAAAAAAAAATGCAAAAATATTTTTCAATTCGTAAAATTTTTGTGAAAAAAGTTTTTTTTTCAAAATCAATATTTTTTTTGAAAAGAATGTACGTTTACCAATTATTAATTGATAAAGTTTGCTGTAAGCTATGAATTTTCGAAAAAAAACACTTATTCTGAAAAAGTACGAAAATCGTGAATTTCATACCCGCGTATCTGAGCAACAAATAATATTAGGGCAAAATCTTAAACACACTTTTATTGCCAGACATCAATACTACAATCATGCCAAATTTCAGCCAAATCGGAGCCAAAAATTTTTTCAGGTGGCGTTTTCGTGTGTTTTACCTCATATGTACATTTCCACCAAAAAATGCCTTTTAGCTGGCCTCGTTTTTTTTTTTGAGTACATCTTTCAGCCATAGTTTTTCTTGAATCTAAGGCTGTCTTGAAGTAATATTCAAGGTTGTTCAATTAAAATTCAGAAGCTATTTTTTTTATTTAACTTTATATTTTAAAAAATATAAAAAAAACGAGGCCAGCTAAAAGGCCTTTTTTGGTGGAAATGTACATATCTGAAAAAAAAATTAATTAATGAATTATTAAATTATAAATAATTTAGCTTAAAAATTTACCTTCAGTAGCTCTTTCGTTTGCGTTTTCACAAGTGACGCCAAAAATTAAAGGTATGGCGGAACACAAAAAGCATGCCTGCTTCGATACCTGCAAAAAGTTTAAATTTTTTCCAACAAGTGTATTTTGCATAAAATATGAATTATTTTCTAATATCTCTGCGTGCTCACGGCACTCTTCAAATAACGTTTGTGTATATTCATAAATATTCAGTATAATATTCAGATTCAACTTAAAGTTCTCAAAATTTTTACAAATGAATATTGACAGCTACTTGTTGATCAATAATAATTTTTTTAATCGAGTCTTATTTGAATTGTCATTTTGTCCGCACAAATAAACATGTCTCTTTAGGCCAGTTCACATTATCACACACACATCAATGTTCGATAATGTGAGCTGATGGATTTCAAAAATTTTTGATTTCTCTGCTGGTTTGTCCAACCGTACAACTAGTGTGAACGCTGACTGAGATTAACTTTGCACCATACACAAACTAGACGGGAAAGTCTTTTCGGCGGGAAAGACACTTTTTGTTAGTGTTAGTGAAAATTGAAGTTCACCCTAGCGCGGTGAGTTACTAAGTGTGCGTGTGCTACTTTGTGGATATTTTCCCATGAACTAGGAAATTTATAAGTCTTCATAGAAATAAAGCGAAAAAAATCATATTTTTTGTAAAGGAAATCATCATAAAATGTTTAAGAAAATGAAAGCGCTCAAATTATGTATCAATTTTTAACGACTTAAAAGAAAAATCAAACGAATTGTTTTTCTGTGAAAAAATTTTTAAGTCTGGCTACTTTGAAGCTGTCAAATTTCTTAAACATTTCTGCCGTCTGAAAAGCGATTTACCAATTTTTGATTTGTATCGTAATTTTTCGAATTTATATAAATATAATTGATTTGCCTCTTCTTTACAGACTTTAAATAGTTTTTTTCAAAACTATCCTTTATTAAACTTTTATATTTACAGCTTTACATCGTAACGTTGCGCCAGAATTAGTGATTTGCCGTTGAGTATTGGAGTGTGTAATAGTTTTTTTCAAAACTAAGGCAGTTTTCCAATTTGAAGATTCCGCCAGCAAGGAGCGAATAGTAACATTAATTAACTTTATATTTTTATTGTTTCAGGCTTATACTAAGTTATATAAAATTACTATTAATATCTTTTTTCCACAGATTATTAAATCAAGAAATCATGAAGATGCCGAGAGTCAGGAGCTGCGAGGGAGCAACCAAACTTTATCAATTCCCCAACAGCAACACGGATAACGAGAGGTAAGTACATTTTTCAATTATTAGTATTAATTTATTTATCCAGTGCGACCTTAAGTTCAAGCAAGGGGATTCCTGATATGTTTGAACTAAGATACCGGCACTTGGAGTAGGTAATTGGACGCGTAATTTCTTAAGCTATCCGATGCCATCAGAATATCAGAATAAGAATTTATCAGAGGCAAAATTATAAAATGTTAATAACTTCGGGTATTGTGACATGGATATTTTTGTATCTTAAATTACACGTAACTTTTGTAGCATAGCTTCTACTTCTTTATGTATTATGGTTTGTTGATGCATTGTGCAGTATATTACAACTTCGAAGCTCTATAGCGTATGCCAATCTGACGCTATTTAGACTGGATGGAAAAAAGCCAAGTGACACTTCTAAATTAAATTGGCGGATAATGTGATATATAGCGTTCGGATAATGTGATATACCATTATGAAAAGTATAATAAATATACAACAGTAGGAACTAATAATACAATAACATTACATCTTTCAATAGAATTTCCATAAAAAAGGAAACTAGATTTAAACTGAATCAATAAGCGAAAAGCAGAACATATTAAAGTCAGAATATGAGCCACATACACAAATTGCTTGCCGTCTTGGAAGACAATCATTGTGAGCCCAAATTAAATCGCATTGCAGGCATTGAACTCATTTTGTCGAGAATTGCTTATTTAAGGAAATATCATGGCATATCCATTACATGACCATGAATAATAAAAAAATATTATACATGTCTTACACAGAATGATGATACTTAAGCGTTTTCCAAATAAAATTGATATGTACCTATGTAGTTTGCTTCATATTTTTATATAAAACAATACACTTATAGTACTTAATACCTTAACAGAAATCTTTATAAAAACAGATGCTGTAGACTTATCAAAATCAGAATTGAAAAAAATTGCTCAGCTGTACGTGTGCATTTTTCCAAGTGCTAATGAATCGGAATCGAGATAGAGATATAACTGCACAATCATCATCATAACACTAACGTATAAATACAACAACGAATGATGCAAGGACAAGATGAACAATTAGATATGATTGGTTTTAAATACCACCTGGGGTGCTTGCTTTGCAAAGTCAGCTGCCTGCTACAATCCAATTGTATGTATATGGCATCAGGTAGAATTACATAAAAACAATATTTGATTCCTAGATTAATGAATTTCAACTCATTGCTCATGTTAGCCATCCTAAATACCGGCTTGCACTGAAGGAGAAATGTCCATACTGTGTCTTTGGCAAGACTGAAGATCCAGCTGCATCCAGCGATGCGCAATCTCAATCAACTGCAAATGAATCCCAAGCCGAATCTAAAGGGCCAACTAAACCATGCACGCTTTGACTGCAGTCAACTTCTGCAAGTGTGCGAATACACACAAATCGTATATCAAAGCTACAACGTACTTAACAAAAAGTTTCGTTTAATTTCCACAAATGTCATTTGCTTAAGGAAAGAGCGAAACTGAACGCACTTTCTGTACGGAATCAGCTGTTTATGCATTGTATACATAAGAAAAAATTTTTGCAATGGAACTTGAAGTGGAAATTAATAGAAAATGTGGAAAAGAAGATAATTAAACAGTAAAATAGACGCATTTTATTGAAATCGAAATGTAAAGGAAAGGGCTTGGAGTGAAGTTGCAGAAATATGCATTTTAATGTACACACACAATACATACAACAATTTGATTGACAATTCAGTGATGCCACGCGCTGCATTTGCCAATACTTTTCCCCACAATCTACACGCATAGTACAAAATGAGCAATTTTGTTTTCTTGTTTTTTTCTTAAGATTAGATCTGGATTACATATTTATTGCTTTAAGTATCTAAATAAATGTCATTGAATAACATTTTGTGAATGAATTCAATTTATTTAGAAAATATAAGAAATAAAATTTATGCAATTGTGGGAATATTTCACACGCTTGCCAACTATAGCTACATCGCTTCTTAAGTTCAACGAAGTACAACATAGCCACTGAAAAGTCTTCTCTGAGTTTCTTAAGCATCTGACAGGCTTTTCGTTCAAATTTGACAGTAGGTTACGCTAGGCGATGCATGGTTTAGTTGGGCCTTAAGGCATAAAATTCAATTACAACGAATAAAACAACTGCAGCAACAGTACGAAACGCTTTCGAATAATAGTTTGTTACATAAACTGTATTATTTAACACTATGATTAACATAATGTTAAGAGAAATGCCATAATAAAATGATGCAAGTCGCCTAGTCGGGTGGCAGTACTGCTTTGCAGTTAGCTCTGCTATTTCTATAAAAAAAAGAAAAAAATTAACAATTTATTAATAAATTGAATTTGAAAGCATTACCTTTGAATGTCAGGTTTGAATAGCAGTATTTATTTCTACTGCAAGTGAAGTATTGGAATGCGGCGGTAGCCAGCCGGCATTCCAGGTTGGAAATCTATGAAAATGAAAAAAAATTAAACAATATATTAATAAATTGAATTTGAAAGTATTATCTTTGAATGTCAGGTTTTAAAAGCAGTATTTATTTCTACTGCAAGTGAAGTATTGGAATGCGGCGGTAGCCAGCCGGCATTCCAGGTTGGAAATCTATGAAAATGAAAAAAAATTAACAATATATTAATAAATTGAATTTGAAAGTATTACCTTTGAATGTCAGGTTTTAAAAGCAGTAGATATTTCTACTGCAAGTGAAGTATTGGAATGCGGCGGTAGCCAGCCGGCATTCCAGGTTGGAAATCTATGAAAATGAAAAAAAATTAACAATATATTAATAAATTGAATTTGAAAGTATTACCTTTGAATGTCAGGTTTTAAAAGCAGTAGATATTTCTACTGCAAGTGAAGTATTGGAATGCGGCGGTAGCCAGCCGGCATTCCAGGTTGGAAATCTATGAAAATGAAAAAAAAAATTAACAATATATTATTAAATTGAATTTGAAAGTATTACCTTTGAATGTCAGGTTTTAAAAGCAGTATTTATTTCTACTGCAAGTGAAGTATTGGAATGTGGCGGTAGCCAGCCGGCATTCCAGGTTGGAAATCTATGAAAATGAAAAAAAATTAAACAATATATTAATAAATTGAATTTGAAAGCATTACCTTTGAATGTCAGGTTTGAATAGCAGTATTTATTTCTACTGCAAGTGAAGTATTGGAATGCGGCGGTAGCCAGCCGGCATTCCAGGTTGGAAATCTATGAAAATAAAAAAAAATTAACAATATATTAATAAATTGAATTTGAAAGTATTACCTTTGAATGTCAGGTTTTAAAAGCAGTAGATATTTCTACTGCAAGTGAAGTATTGGAATGCGGCGGTAGCCAGCCGGCATTCCAGGTTGGTAATCTATGAAAATGAAAAAAAATTAACAATATATTAATAAATTGAATTTGAAAATTTGGAACAGGTTTACTTTAGCTCCCATGCTCCAATAATTTTTTTTTTTTTTTGTTGTTTTACCCCCTAAAATGAATACTAAAACTGTAAAAAAAAAGTGTCGCTCGGATCTGGGTTCGGATATATAGCCATCGGAAGTATCGGATATAGCTTTTATAAAAATCCTTATAAGTTGGGAACCCCTGGATGGATTTTAAAAATATGGATGTCATAACATAGACATTTTAATGGTATACAATATTGGTTAGCGAATTTTTGAAATTCAAGCCCTAATTTTGGAGATATTACGATTTTTCTGAAATTTTGACCAATTTTTTTTTTTAAAAACCGCTATTTTTTCCAAAAAATTCGTTATAAACCTATAGTTTTTTTAGCATGGTAAGAAAGCTTAATTTATTACCTTTTAAATGGTGCATAATTTGATGTAAGTTTTTAAATATTTGCCCCCTTTTTGACCAAAAAATAAAACAAATTATTCAATAAATTCCTATGGAAACTATTGTTACGAAATTTCTGTCTCTTTGACGATAATTTCGATCGCTCACACTTTTCTGAGTTCGATCACTGGATTGTGTAACAATTAAAAACACGCAAACTTATTTAGTTATAAGATAGTTTATTTTATTAACGTTCAAATTCTAATATTAATTTAACACTGTATAGAAAACTGTTTTGTTCTACTACGGATCACACTGTATTCACTTTATTGCTTATTGCTTCGCTGTTCTAACTCAACTGTTTTGCTTCGCTGGTTTAATTCTACTGTGACCTCAGCTCAGATGACAACCCTTTTTATACTGTAGTCATCACTCTCTCGAATAATCCAGTACCTTCTAAGTGGCGTATGTTCTACCATTATCTACAACCTACTAGTGCTACTTTGTGCATTCTACTACTATCCACATTTCACCACAATACACCAGCATGCCGCACTGACGTTGAGCTAGCTATTATGCTAGATGTTAGATGGCGTTGTACGTTGTACGACGGCGATAATTTCTCTCGGTTGTTGACTTTTTATTGTTTACTGCAGCGTCTGTTCGGTTTATTATTTTTAGCATTTTGCGCTAGATGGTGCTAATATCGTTTAGTTTCTTTCGTTGGTATTTATTTCAAGAGTCTTCTAGCATAAACCAAATTTCGCTACACTATGTTTTTATGGTCAAAACAATGAAAAACAACAATAACAACGACTATTACACAACAACAATTATTATAAGACGATTCTCAATATGTAATGACAAGATTATTATATAAATTAATAATTTTATAAAAAGTAAGGTTATGTTGAAAGAAAGAGCGCCGCAAACGAAAAATTTTTATTAAAAACCGCGCGCGCGTTTCTCAGTTTTCAATGAGAATCGTCTTCTAATAATTGTTGTTGTTGTAATAGTTATTGTTTCTGTCGTTTTTCATTGTTTTTGACCGTAAAAACGTAGTTTCCATAGGAATTTATTGAATAATTTGTTTTATTTTTTGGTCAAAAAGGGGGCAAATATTTAAAAACTTATATCAAATTATACACCATTTAAAAGGTAATAAATTAAGATTTCTTACCATGCTAAAAAAACTATAGGTTTATAACGAATTTTTTGGAAAAAATAGCGGTTTTTTAAAAAAAAAATTGGTCAAAATTTCAGAAAAATCGTCCTTTCTCCAAAACGAACGATAAGATTTCAAAGATTTGCTTACCATTATTGTACGTCATTAAATTATTTATGTTATGACATCCATATTTTTGAAATCGATCCAGGGGTTCCTGACTTATAAGGGTTTTTATAAACGCTATATCCACAACTTCCGATGGCTATATATCCGAAACCAGATCCGAGCGACACTTTTTGATTTCATATTTGTTCTTACAATATTTTTTGTCTGTAATTATATTTTATAATTCTTAGTTAAAATTTTTTATTTTCACTTATTTCACTATTTATTCTTTTGTTAATTTAACGTAAAACGATTACGTTATACAAAACACGACATTATACTACATTTAACGATAAAATGTCCTAACATTAAACGAACACGACTAAACGAACACGACTGAACGACTACAGAAATGCGGGGTTCCATTTACATACATTTGACATTTCTTTCTTGTTCCCCATTACGCCATCTTTTTTTTCTTTTGAAATTTTTCTCGACCTTTCTTCAAAATAAAAGATGGCTGTCTTTAGCTACAGCCCGCTAAATTTAAAACGGCTTATTATAAGAATAAGTAAGAGAGGGACAACAGCAGGCTAACGACGTTATGCCGTCATTTGGACATTTTGTTCCACGTTAACTTTGTTCCTCAAAGCAACAATAAGGTTGTCCTCAGTGTTGCCACTGAGAAATTTATTTTCCTACCAAAATTTTCTCGAAAACCTACCAAAGTCGTTTGTAACCTACCAAAACTTTACAAATTAAAAAAAAAATCTTTTTGCAGCATTGAATTCGTTTATTAACATTTAATGCTGTTTAAAATACATATTCTTGTATGTCGTCGTTTAAAATGCTTAACCGCATATAGCACAAATTTTCTGTTGCTAAATCGTTCACATCAAAAGTCGGGCAAGTGTGCGCAAAAAGTTACCACATGACACATGCAGCGTACAATTAAGCGATGAACGTTAGAAGAAAGAAAAATAGTAATTAAAAATCATTTTGAAGGCAAAACCGATCGTAAGGTTACAAATTTTGCCAGCAGATCACGGTATTATTAAATGATATAAAGAGGACAAAAGGAGACGACCCATGTATGTCACCATTGTTGTTAAAAAAAAAAAAAAAATCTTATAAAAATTATTTGTTTATTAAGCTTTGCATTATTAAGCCTTAAAGTAAATAAAAGTTTGACATTTCGGCTTGTTGTGCATTTGTAAACAAATCACAATTTATTTATCAAATCAAAAACTTCCATCGAAATGTCGGTCGATCGTTTTGGAGTTTTTTTTTTTTATAGAATCGTGTTCAATACAATAAGCTTCAAGTAATTTCAAGCTCATATACACTTCAAAAAGGCTCTAGATGTCATACTTATTTGTTAGCAAAGTTTAGGGTTTTCCTTTGATCAGTCCATAGGCATAAACAGCTGTTTTGTGATTTCTGAATATTCTTAACAATAGGACAACATGCTGAATAAAACTTTAAATGGTGGGGAGTGAGTTCGGAAAATGTGATATCTTGTGATGGTGTAGAGGGTCTTTCAAACGCGTAACGTAACAGTGTTTTTTGCTGTGTCTTCTTTCTTTAGTTTTGATTTAGTTATAAAAAAATTTTTCTACCAAATACACTACCATCATCAGTGAGTTCCATAGCTGAACTTGAACACTTTGTACTCTTTTTCCTAAACAGATTTTATTAAATATTGGACCTTATGATCCACCTATTCATTGATATTGTAAATGAAGTAAAATTTCCAAGAATTTAATATTTAACTATATTTTTCTTCAATTATGTATTGACTGAAAGCAAAGCTGTTAAATTTAAATATCTAAACATATATTCCCAAAAAACAGGAAAAAATTCTCCCGACACACAACAATTACCTTGTTTACACGCAGCGTCGACTTGTAACACCGACACACAAGTTCGATCTTATTCAGGCATTTACACACAGATACGTCGACGTTCAAATGTCATTCTTTGATAACAAAACGAACAACAACAAAATAATTTGCTGCGACGTAGTCTAAGATTAAGGCTAAGTTCACACGAGCGTTTTGTCAACGCCCGTTAGCTATTGTGTTTTTTCAACGCAGGTTTTGGTACTTTTCACACGGCAGTCAACGCGCGTACAATAATCGTCATTTCTCCAAAATAATTGGTAAAGTTTCAAAATTTTGCGTACCATTATTGTAGACCATTAAATTATTTTTCTTATAACACCCATATTACTGATATCTATTCAGGAGCTTACAAACAAACAAAACACAGCTGAGAACCAACGCGCGTTTTAGAATATCAATGGCGTTGACAAAACCAACGCGTGTTCAATGCACGTTTCATCAACGCAACGTTGATGGTGTGGCTTGCTGCATAGAGTTGTGTGTTATGCTGAAACGCGCGTTAGCTAACGCGCATTGACAAAACGCTCGTGTGAACCGAGCCTAAGAAGAAAAATCAATATTGATAGATGTTTTCTCTTATTGTTCTTTTGTTTTCGTATTTTAAAACTTATGTTTGTTAAATTTTAAGATTTATTTTAGCTTAATGCTGTTTTTAACATTTATTTTACTAACACATTAATATAAGCATTTTTGACATTCGAACGTCGACGCTCAAATCTCCATTTACACAGCAGCGAACTTGTGCATCGACTCACCACGTCGACGTAGAAGTACCGAACTACCACTCCGACGTATGTCGCATTTACACAACAAAAAACTACTCCGAAGTCATACGTCGACGCTCAAATTCGGTGTGTGTAAATAGCATAAATGAACACAACCCAATGTTTCCACTAAGTTCTTATGACATTTTTTCTTCAAAATAAAAGATGGCTTCTTTTGATAAAAAGCCCCAAAAATTTCAAATATTCTTATAGTAAGAGAGGGACAATAGCAACATTTAACATTTCTCCTTGTTCCCCATTACGCCATCTTTTTTTTCTTCTGAAATTTTTCTCGACCTTTCTTCAAAATAAAAGATGGCTGTCTTTAGCTACAGCCCGCTAAATTTAAAACGGCTTATTACAAGAATAAGTAAGAGAGGGACAACAGCAGGCTAACGACGTTATGCCGTCATTTGGACATTTTGTTCCACGTTAACTTTGTTCCTCATCAGCGTTGCCATTGTAGCAGTTTGGAAAATAAGGTTTTTTAATCACGCTTGCAGTTTTATTTTTCAAATCGCAGTATTTTTTATTCCTTAAAAAAAAAATGTCATCAACTTTTAATAACCACTAATATTTTATATTTTCCAAAAAATCTGTTTTATTTCTTATTTTTTACAGTTTTTTTCAGAACTTGCAGTTTTTTTCAAAAATCTGGCAACATTGACACGTTGTTTCATTTTTATTTCATTTCAATCGTTTTCCGATTCATTTCTCTTAATATCCGGCATTCTTCTTTTGTTATAACTGTAAAGTGATTTGAACAAGTCGTCCGTCGTGAGTGAAACATAAAAAAATTTAAACAAACATTGTACAACAATTATAACATCAATCTGGTAAGTTTTGCAATTACGCTACTATTTTATTGCTTAAATTAGTTACCTCTTTTATTTATATGAAGTAAAAGTTTGGATTGCGAAATATTTAAGATATTTAAAAAAAAAAGTTCTGCTACGTTTTGAAATCTGCATTGTTGGTTTAATGTGCTCTCAAACAAAGCCACTTCATTAAGTTTAATCAATTAACAGAAAATTGTGCAACTCTAAACAATTATGATGTTATTTGGCGCACTTGAACCACAAAAATGCAATAAAAGTACACACTGACCGCAGCATTAGGTGCAAAATCAATATCCAATTCAAATGGTGGTTACGCCATTTCTGTGTTGGTCATCAATTCAATGCAATGCAATGGAATGCAATAAAATATTTAGTAGTTTTGGAGACCGATAAATGTGTAAACATATGACAATGTTCAAAATGTAAATGCTGATAAACTCATTACAAAGAAGCCGTTTACCGAAAAACTCAAATTGTTATACCCAGCAAGAGTGTCATCGTTGAACCGTATAATTTGTGTATTGTTGAAGATAGCTACGATGATCATATTTTAGAAATCAAAATACAAAGCACTGGAAAAAGAAATACCAATTGAACTCAATTTTTCAATTAACGTTAACGACTTTCAGTGCAATTTTGAATATCGTAAAATGATTCGTTTAAACATCACTTGTCCTTAAATCATTAGTATTGAGGAAAATCTGCGTCAAGTCGAAAAAATACTGACTAAACGTTTTTCATGTTATTCTTTCCATCGATGATAAAGGCCTGCAAAAGATCTGCATAATAAAGATCTTTTTTATGATGATTTTGGCTCGCTGAATTCGAAAATGACTACTCTGTTCCAGACACGTAAAGATTACAAAATAAAAATTTGTTATTTTCGACAGTTACAATCAATTCCAAAATTTTTTTGGAAGCCTTATACTCCTAGCAAACAGAGAAATAACTCTATTCGAATTTCATTTATAAAAAAATTCATTAAGTCATTGATTAACCTCATGATCTATAGTTCTAGACAAATAATAATCTTCGGTCTAATTGAACATCATTAGTATAATTTATTTAGACCCATTTTCTAGTGCGATATTTACCAAACAGCAAAACACCTTAAATTTTTCCCAAGCTTAAATTTTTCCAACTAAATCGAATTTTGAACAATATACTTTATAAATAATTTACTGATTTAACTTGACATATAAGTATGTGTTATAAACGAAATAACTGCTGCTTTTGGGACTTCACACGTAAAGTAATCCCCAAAGAGAACAAAAAGGAAAGAGTTAAGCAACATAACGTTGCAAAAGTAAAAAACAAGTGAGCGTAAGTAAATTGTCCTCCGATTATCCTGCGGAATGCATTGAACGAATATAAAAATTTGAGGTTAATCGTGCATTTTAATGGTAGCTGCCACTAGTGCAACAAAGAAATAAAAAAATACGGTTCGGGTAACTTGGTCAACAATGGCAAGGAACATGAAAAAAGTAAAATAAAATCTTTTGCAGCGGAAAAATATTGCTGAACCAATTGCTGGTGGGTGCACGCTGATCAACCAGCGTAATAGCAGGATGCATGCGATGCGGAAATAATACCACACAAAGCTTTAAGACCAATACTTAGTGTTTGTCTACACCACTAAAGGCGAATATGATGCAATGGAATTGTAACATTCAAAGAAATTTAGGTTTGGAGAGCAATGAAGTTGGTGCTATAAAAATTACGCTTGTAATAAGATACTCAATGAAATGCTGAAAAATAATTCAAAAAAGAGACAAAAAATGGTTAAGAAAAGCACTTTTCTATTGGTAGTTTTTAAGAATTTTTTTTGGATATAAATAAGTTTTGCTAGATTACTATGCTCTTGATTAAAGGTGATTTAATTGGGTTCAGTATATGCATTCAATCGATTATCTATTTTATTGTCAGTAAGACATTGTATTAGAGGGGGATCTATCGGCGTATATTTGATAAGATTCCCAACATATTTAAGTAAAACGCTTCTCAATTAACTTCTGCGTGGTGCAAAATTTTTGTATATAATAATAATATTATAGATAATATTAACTTCAGAATGAAGATATTTGAATTGTGGTTTTTTCAATAATTTTGTACTTTGTCGTTATTTCCACCAAATAAATGACTGATATGAATGAATAAATGATATTATTGTCAAAATAGTTTTTGTGAAGAAAAATATATTTGCTTCAACCAAAACATGATTTAATAACTAATACTTCAGACGTAAATAATCTAGTGCCTGATGCACAGTTAATAAATAAAATTATTTGATTCTAAGAATAATGAGGCTTTTTTCATAATATCAAATAATTACACTGGTCAACACAAGTTTTGTCCTTGGGCTCTAGTAGTCATATTTTGATTTCTTTCACATAACTAATAAAAGAAAAAATAGTTTTATTAGCTGAAGTTTGCTTTTGTAGGAAACAGAACGGCCTAAAAATTCAAAATAATGGTTTTTTTGACATATTTGAGGCAAAGTTACATCGAAAGGTAACAATTTCTTACAAAACTATAAATGAGGTCCAGAAGAACTACTCTTTCTCTTTTAAGGCACATTTTGAGTTATATCGATATCTTTGTTTTTCTCCAAAATATTGTCAATTGAAATTTATTGTGCATTTCTCCATACAAATCTTTATAAGTTTTAGTGGGGCAAATTTGTAATCAACTTCAATTTACGATATTTCAGAAAAATAAAAACGAAATCAATAAAATTTAAAAAGGATTTTGTAGAGAAAGAGTTGTTCTGTCAAACCCCGTTAATGGTCTGACAAAAACAAATTTCCTTTCAATGTAACATAGCCTCAAATATCTCAAAAAATTGTGAATTTTGCACTTATAGGTCAGAATATCTTGAAAACCAGAATGATCGGAGAAGTTCTGATATTGGATTCGAACTTAGCGCATCAAAAACATTTGGAAAAGTATATTCATGTTTCAGAGCTAGAGATTTGACCAAATTTTGTCGCCTTGTATTATTTTGCCCATAAAAAATATATCATTTGTTAAATATTACTAAGTCTCGGAATATACATTTGAATTTATTCTTTTTGTTTTACAAGATATCAGGGTTAGTTATAAATATTTTTATTGAACTCTGTAGCTAAATGCCAAGTGATGGAAACATAATAGTTTTATATGCAATTTCTGCTGTTGCTATTTATAAGCTAAAACTGAGAAAGAAAACTTAAATAGCATCACCTTATCGTTAGCAGTTATACTAAATGTGTCTGTTTCTAAGACTTCCGCAGATGTGAAGCATTATTTTTTATAACAATTTAGTCGCTCATTCAAATAGCGACCTATACTGGTATTTTCATTACTAATCACTTACGCTTCTGCATACTATTTTTTAATTTTTTTTTTTTTCACCTTTCTTCAGAAAAATAATACATTTTTCAATATTGTTCGCCGATGTATTTGTAAAAGAAAGTTATTGTCTGATGCTTAATTTATTTAAATTTTGATGGCAAGACTTACTATTTTAATTTCGAAAATGTACCATGATTTGGCTTTTTGGGACCCGAGACCACCTCTGACCATCGATTGACGTAAGAAAATTTACAAAAATGGAGGACTCTTGAAACGTTTTTTTTTTTCAAAACAACGTAACAAATTCTTTTTTTAAATTACATAATAGCTATTGGAACGCAAAAACAAAATCCATTCCGTTGAAATTTAATAATTATCAGCAATCAATATATTATTCCTAACCGAAAACTATTATAAAACAACTTTTAAAAATATATCTTGAGATTAGGCAATTTTTCTAGTACACAAAAACAACAGATGTAATAATTTGGGCTCTCTAATTTCTTCAATAAAGTCTTGAATAGAATTAGTGATTGTTTTATGTCTTTCACGAAAAATTCATTTTTTCTTCTTAAGATAAATGCAAACTATTAATTCTATTAATTTTCAAATTCATATAAATGAATATAATAAAAAAAAGTATTTTTGAAGAGCTCTCAAATCTAAAATTTCAAAATTTTAATTTTTTATTAAACTCAGGTACTTCAAAAAAGCAATAAGAGTCATCCTTTTTTGATAGCAGAGAAAGGGTTTTTCTGTAAAAAGGTACATGTCCTGGGAACATATATATTTTGTGACTAATCGTGAGTGTGAATTTTACAAAGGGCACGTATTTAATTTAAAAAAGATTTTATTCAACAATAGAAGTACTTAAGCGAACTTTAAACTCTTTTAGTACTTTCTGAACGAAGTCAAGTATTTTCTCACTGGCTTATGTAACGTTCTTGAATGTAACGCATATAAATAAAACTAATGTCAGTCTGTTGCTTTATACGAAACAAGCTAAATAAATTTTCAATTTTATTGTTGTTTTGTATAAAAAATGAAGAAAACTATTAAGGGAATAAATTTTGAAGCCAGAAAAAAATTTTAGCAACTGGACATGTCATCAACATGTCCGTCATTCAGAGTGTATCCGTTCATTCAAAAACTATAACAGTTCACCGAAATTTCTTAAAGAGATTACTTAAGCACAATTATTGGTTTTTAATTTTTGTGCAATGTTTAAAATCACAAACTTTGTAATGCATACTGCACACATAATCCTACCCTCAAGTGATCAATAAAAGCTCCAATTGTATCTACAAAAACTCTTAACTTCAACTTGTTGGGCAAACAACAACACTAAAGAGTTTATTGCGCTTATTACTGCCAATGCTGATACCACTGTTTTTTTTGTTGTTGTCAAATTGGTTACGCTTTGCGACGTTTAAGCAAATAATTTTGTATTCCAAGTCAAAAACCCACTTCTGTTTTTTGTAACGTAACGCCAGTGCACATTTTTGCTTATATCTTGAAATCCATATGGTCGATTGTTGTCAATTTTCTTACTTAATATACTGCTACTTAATAACTATGCAAATATAAAAAAAAATTTTAAAAATGTGCCATTTTGTATTTTTTTTAAAATATTTTTTCGTACGAACGTAACGTAACGTAACGCCAGAATGGAAATGCCCATATGAGGCGCCCAGTTGCAAAACCGGCCAAGTCCAAAAAAATAAAATTTTGAGATATTCTCATATATAAAAATCTCGACCATGCTTTATCTACAATGGTTTTAGATTACAAAAAAAAATTTTTTGACATAAATATTACACTAATTAATTTATTATTGATTCATGGATTTCAAAACCGGCCAAGTCCATGAACTTCCTTTCAAAACCAATCCAACGCCTTGGAATCAAAACCGGCCAAGTCCAGTACATTGGTATCAAAACCGGCCAAGTCCACTTTTTTTCCAACGCTTTGGAATCAAAACCGGCCAAGTCCAGTTCATTGGAATCAAAACCGGCCAAGTCCAAAATTGTTTTCTCAAAAACATTCGCAAATAAAACTTTTAATATCTGATCTGACGTACCTTGAGTAAGAAATTTTATAAGCTATCATGTGTGAAATACTTTTTAATTTTTCAATAAACATAGATGAAATGGACTTGGCCGGTTTTGAGAAACTGGGCGCCTCAAATATTGAAAATGTTAAAAATATTTGAAAAAGGTAAAAAATCGCGAAAACAGTTGAATGAAGTTAAAAAGTCGGAAAAATGTAGAAAATCGTTGACAAAAGCAAAAAAAAAATCCCTTTTTTTTCCAAGTTTAATAAAGTTCAAAAAAACCTCTCTCAACATTAACATTTTGCATATATTTACGACTTTTTCAACAGTTTTCAACCTCTTAAACATTTCACACTTTTTTCGAATTATTTAACCTCTTCAACGTCCTTTTTTTACTGAAATATATGTACCTACTTTGAGTGCAGTGTAGGGTATGTGAGATTCGGCCTGACTGAAGATAACACCTTAACTTGTTCATATTGTTATTTAATAAAAATCACACATAATGTAATAAACATTTGCTTAAGCTTAAAATATGTTAAAATGGCGAAAAATGAGACGAACATATTTTATTAAAATGATAAAAGTTGATGGGATCTAGAACAGCTACAGCAATAAATGAGAAAAATAGGAAATCTTTCCATGCTTACATCTCTGGTTTTGGTTAAACAATCTCGAAGATGATAGTTTTAGGACATTCTGCTTGATAAGTGCTTTAATTTAACATATCATTTATTGCTGTAAATTATCTAGATCCCATCAACTTTTATCATTATAATAAAATTTTTTGGCTGTAGCTATTCAATAAGCATACACATAAAGAAAGCGTTTCATTATACTTACATACCTCATTTCAAATCACCACCCGCTAAAGTAGTTTCACTTCTAAAACAATGTTACGTAACGCGTTGTTCGAACCCCCCCCCCCCTCCCCTGTAACGCATCGTAACGTTTCACAAGACCCCCCTCCCCCCCTAATTGCGTTACGTAATACTTGAACGGCCCCTTATTTGTAATGAAAAATTTGCACTACGCTCGACAGTCAGCGTTCACACTAGCTGTACGGTTGGACGAGCCATCACTAATGGAGGCCATCACATTTATTTACAGCATTTATGGATTTACAATTGGAAAACCTCTGCATCAGCAGCAGCAGCTGCAACAACAACAACAACGACAACAACAGCAACAACAACGACGGCAAAGGCAACAACAACAGCGACGGTAAAGGCAACAGCAACATTAACGACAACAATAGCAACAACAACACCGACAACAATAGCAACAACAACACCGACAACAATAGCAACAACTTCAACGACAACAATAGCAACAACATCAACGACAACAATATGAATATGAAAAAAAATTGGAAAAAAATTTTTCCAAAAATAAAAAAAAATGCAGGTAAGCTAATTACAATAGTTTACAAATTTGGGCTTGATCTCGAGATCTGGTTTCTCATAGACTTTTTTCCATGTATTTTGAGGCGTAGATTCCAAAAATGGCAACCATTTTTTTTTTCTTAAGAATCGTTTTCGAGATATCTTCAAAAAACCCCTTTAGCGGCACTTTTTTCATTTATTTAACTATATCTCCAAAAATTATTTTTTTGACTCAAAAACGATTTCCAGCATTCGAAAGATATTTGTATTTCCTTTCTAACGATATGCTGCTTGCTTGAATCGGATAAGATTTGATGGAGTTATAAGCGCTCAAAGTCCAAAAAAACTAACTTTTTTGGTCTTTTTTGAAAATCACTCAATTTCAATTGCTCCATTTGAATGAAAAATTTTTTCTTTTTCATATTTTTAAAATTTTTAATGAAAGACTATTTTTTTGCAAATATTTTAAGTATAATTTTGCGAAAATCGGACAAAAACTGTAGAAGTTATTCGAAAAAACAGTAAGAAACTTGCAATAAAATTAAACGAAAATACATACGATTGTGTTTGTGTGTGGCTCTTTACTTTTATTCTCCGTTTCTTTTTAAATAAAAACGTAGAATTTTCGTTTAATTTTATTGCAAGTTTTTTAGTGTTTTTTCGAATAAGTAACTTCTACAGTTTTTGTCCGATTTTCGCAAAATTATACTTAAAATATTTGCAAAAAAATAGTCTTTCATTTTTAATTTTAAAAATATGAAAAAGAAAAAATTTTTCATTCAAATGGAGCAATTGAAATTGAGTGATTTTCAAAAAAGACCAAAAAAGTTAGTTTTTTTGGACTTTGAGCGCTTGTAACTCCATCAAATCTTATCCGATTCAAGCAAGCAGCATATCGTTAGAAAGGGAATGCAAATATCTTTCGAATGCTGAAAACTGTTTTTGAGTCGAACAAAACAGTTTATGGAGATATAGTAAAATAAATGAAAAAAGTGCCGAAAAGAGGGTTTTTTGAGGATATCTCGAAAACGATTCTTAAGACACCCCAAAATACATCGAAAAAAGTCTATGAGAAACCAGATCTTTTTTCTTGTAAACTAGTGTTATTGGATTAAGGGGCTATACCAGTGTAACCCATGAAAAATTAGGCGCTAATATTGAAACGTTAAAACGTTGTTATTATTACTTGTTTTTTTTTTTTTTTACTTTAGAAACGCGAAAAAGAATCAAAAAACTTAAAAAAGCGAAACAAAATAAAAAACTAAAAAAAATAATTGTACCCACAACAGCAATAGAGGCCATCAAAAAATTGCAATTTCCAATTGAAAAAACATCAATAACAAAATCAAATCAAATTTTTATTGTAACAATACACATAAATGGCTTGGAATTTATCGGAGCCGATAAAAAAATTTCATGTGCCAAAGAATTGGCATACGAAAGTGCGTTGAAACATTTTGGGCCTTTGCATGGTAAACTTTTCTTAAAAATATTTTTTTTGTAAAAAATTTTTAAAATCACTTTTTAATTTCACATTTCAGACGATCCAGTACCATTGGCATGCTATTGCATAAATAAAATGATGCAAAAGTGGAAAGCAGAAGCGCTTTCCACAAACGCAAGTTTCCAAAAACCAAAAATGGATTAACATATGTGGTCAAAATTTACATTTTTTTTTTCACTTAATTTCGAACTCCAAGCAATGTTGCACTCTTTGTATGTTTTCGCTTTCATGTTAATTGCTGGTCGTTTTATCGTTTTATCGTTAAATGTGACATTTTTTCGTTTTGTGTAACGTAATCGTTTAATTACATCATTAATTTTACGTTTTCTCGCCTCTATTCTCACCGATTTTTCTGAAATTTTAAATAGAATATCGTAAGATTATTAAAAATCGTAAGATTATTAAAACTTGTAAGATTATTAAAAATCGTAAGATTATTAAAAATCGTAAGATTATTAAAAATCGTAAGATTATTAAAAGTTGTAAGATTATTAAAAATCTCTTCAGTGGCTTCAAGAAACGAATCAACTATTGATCGGAACTTACAGGCAATCCTTCTTAAGCCTTGTCTACGGTGATGATAATATTCGATTGAAAATCATCGTTATATTTCCATCTATGCGGATAAATGACTAAGCAAAATTATCAATTTTTAAGCACTAGAAATGTATGGTACGGCGTTTGCGAAAGAAAAATGATTTTCCCATATTTTTTCCGAGAACGGTCTTGCTTTGGTCCGCAAGATCGCCTAATTTGTCCAGACTTTTTTCTGTAGGCTTTTTTGAAGTCACAGATCTCAACGAACAAGCCAGAAGCCTTGACGGCCAGAAGCGACGGCTATTTGACCAATATAATCTTCACAACTTATTAGAAAAAAGTTTAAACGTCTAAATAAACAGAAACAAGTCTTTATTTACTTAAGGTACTGGAAAACGGATGAGAACTTTTGCGCCAACTTTAATAAGTAAAATGCAATTCTTTACGAAAACGTTTAGTTGGAGCAAAGATCATTACATACAATCTTTTCATTTTCTTCCTTTTTTGTAGCTTTGTGTTGGTTACAAAAACTGTCAGAACCTCATCAAGGAAGGACAAAAATACTTGGATGCACGTAAAATTAAAGCATTCTACAATGTCGTTGATGGCTTTTCCATGGAGGACGGTCTTAATGCCATGATGAAATCGACTGGTTTTGGCAAGTTGACACCAAATATTGTTTTAATGGGCTATAAGTTAGATTGGCGTCAGTGTCGTAAAACGGAGGTAGAATGTTATTTCAATATGTTACAGTGAGTAATCTATATATTTTCAATAGCTTTTATAAACAAAATAAATAACCTTTTATTTTCCATTTTAGTAATGCATTTTCACTTCGTATGGGTGTTGCTATATTGCGTCTACCAAACGGTTTAGACTTTTCTGAATTAAATCCAGAAATCAGTGTAAGCAACGGTTATAATCATAATCCAAAAGAAGGTTTCACCAATCCTACAATGCCTCATACAACTGCAGCCGCTGAATTGTTGCACATCGATTCAAACTTAAATTTGGCCAGCATGGTTCGAAGTCCAACTGCGCCACTGGATACGCCAGAACAAATTCAATCAGTGCCAAAAGAAAAAAAGTCAAACGTAAAATATTGCGTTAATCCTACAGATGGAGTCAGATATTTGACGAAGAATGGTTCAGAAGTACCTAAAAATATGTTGGACGCCGTAACCGTATTTACGCGTAAACAAAGCAAAGGAACCATCGATGTGTTTTGGCTGTATGATGATGGAGGTGAGCTTTGCAAGATAAACATATATTAAATGCAATTTATGGTCCTTTCATTCAAATCCTTAATGGTGGTCTATTAATGTGCGCGCATCACGCAAAAACTACTGGCAAGATTTTGATCAAGTTTTTTTAGTTTTATTTCTTAGACGCTTTCCATAAAATTGCGATGCAATGTTTTATGTGAGACGTCTACATAGTCTTTCTTGATTTAAATTCCAAGCTCGCTGAAAATGTATTTTGGGAAACATGGAAATTGACCGGATTGAGTTGATGCAGAAGTCCGTATAGAATGACAAATCGAAATCTTGCTGTGTTGGCGCTGGAATTTGTGCCGACATTACATCATTAATTTTACGTTTTCTCGCTTCCATTCTCACCGATTTTTCTGAAATTTTAAATAGAATATCGTAAGATTATTAAAAATCGTAAGATTATTAAAAATCGTAAGATTACAAAGATCGTTAGTTAAAATTTGTTTTTTTTTTAAATCTAACAAAATATCACCGACTTAACGATTTTTGTCAGGTTCTCCCGTACACACATAAATTCTCAATGAAGTATTATAACATTATCAACATATTTTTCTTTTTTTTTTTACCCAATAGGTCTAACAGTACTATTGCCCTACATAATCTCAATGCGTTCAAATTGGCAGCATTGTAAATTGCGTGTTTTTGCTTTATGTCATGGAAAAGATGATGAAATGGAAGAGAAAAAGTACGTTTTTCTATTTTTCCAAAATCTAATCACGTTAATACAATTTCCATTTTTTTTTAAACAGCATGGCGAATTTGCTCACAAAGTTCCGTATCAAGTACTCTGAATTAATTATGCTCAAGGGTGTATCCGACAAGCCGGCTGAGTTAACGCTGCTCAAACATCAAGAACTAATACAAAATTTTTGTCAAAACACTAATAATGAATATGGCATCACAGCCGAAGAATTACAAACAATGGAGGAGAAGACATGGCGTCAACTGCGTATACATGAACTGGTGCAGCAACATAGTCGTGACGCAGCACTTGTGGTGATGTCCCTACCAATGCCCAGAAAGGTATGCATGCAACAATTCAAAGAAATACCATATCGATGTTAATGAAATTAAATAAATCTCTTTCTATTTTAGGAAGCAATTTCGGCGCCACTGTACATGTCATGGCTGGAAATGCTCAGTAGAAAAATTCGATGTCCGCTGGTACTTGCGCGCGGTAACCAAACTCCAGTGCTAACATTCTATTCGTAGTAGTGTATTTTGTTCTCGTTTTGCTTTTGTTTCAACGAAGTATTGTATTTTAAATTAGTATTCGCTAATACTACTTTACTTTAATCAACGAAGTATTGTATTTTAAATTAGTATTCGCTAGCTTTTGTTTCAACGAAGTATTGTATTTTAAATTAGTATTCGCTAGCTTTTGTTTCAACGAAGTATTGTATTTTAAATTAGTATTCGCTAATACTACTTTACTTTAATCAACGAAGTATTGTATTTTAAATTAGTATTCGCAAAAAAAAAACACTCAAGTGTTATTGTTAAAAAATTGCCTTAAAATTTAATTCATAAATAAAAGAAGATATGTAACGAAAGTTTTACAATAAATTGTAATATATTTTATTAGTTTCTCTTTCATTTAACAAGCAATGCAAAGGATTTTTTCGGAGCACAATAAACTTTTACTATTCACATAAATTGTCAGTCGTTATGTATGATTTCCATTTGCGTTTGGAAATTTTGATTTTAAAACATTTTTCTCAATATGTGCAGTAAAAGGCTTGGAAAATTCTTTTAAATATCTTACATTCTTCAATAATAAGCACGTCTTGGATTATTCTGCAATAAAAGAAAACGCAATTAAGTAAATTAACAAGCAGCAACTTTAAATATTGTTTACCAATGGATTTGGACTAAATCTATAGGCTAACATCATACGCACATTCTTCTGGCGTTGCAGCGCTTATGATACCAAGTCCCTGCTTACCTTCACGTTGTGGTGCTCTGCAGTAAAATAAAGTAATTGCAATTTAAAATTTATTCTCAATAGAACTTACTTATTGACCGGATCAACAATTCCTACGCCACCTGAACCTAAACCTTGTCCCTCTTTCCAACCCAATTTCTTCAGCATTTGAAAGCCAATATTATCCTCTTTCAGTTTGTATTCCTTGTAATCGCTTAAGTCCGGTAGACGATCATTTTTTTTCGCCTCATACTGTTCCATGAACTTTTTCAACTCCTCTGGTGGTAAAAAGTCTCCAATATGATGTTTTCCTTCACTTTGCTTAGTTGAAGCTTGCGCCCAAGCTTGTGTAGCGTCCATTTCAGCACAACGTAATTTATGCTCCCAGGTGCCACCATCGACATCTTCATCGGAATCATATTCATATTTAAATTTACCATTATGTGCAAGTCTATCGATTTCTTGACGCTTGCGCATCATATCCTGATAAAGTAAATTAACTTTATAATGTTCTTCGCATTTCTTCCAATCATCTTCAGTTAGATTAACTGAACCGTAATTGAGACGAGCATATTGTAGTAACTGTGGATCAGTGCGTGTAACCGTGCTAAGCAACGGCTTATTCTGATTGCCAAAAATGAGGTTTATATAATAGATAAATAATATTATCTTTTTTTTAAGTCGTTTCTGGTCGAATTCAGCTTTACCAGTTTCAAAACCAGTCAAGTCCAACGCCTTGGAATCAAAACCGGCCAAGTCCAGTACATTGGTATCAAAACCGGCCAAGTCCACTTTTTTTCCAACGCCTTGGTTTCAAAACCGGCCAAGTCCATGAACTTGGTATCAAAACCGGCCAAGTCCAAAATTGTTTTCTCAAAAACATTCGCAAATAAAACTCGAAAAGTGTGATCTGAAGTGTTTTGAGTCAGAAATTTTATAAGCTATTATGTGGGAAATACTTTTTAATTTTTCAATGAACATAGATGAAGATAAACGTTTTTCGTTGTTTTCCCAAAAGTATGAAAAATGGACTTGGCCGGTTTTGAAACCGGGCGCCTCAAATGTTGGCAACAGCGGGTGATGATGATACGGAATTTGTTTTTTTTTTTTTACTTTTTATTGCACTTTTTGATGAAAAATTGGTTTTCATTAAAGCTGCAGTAACGCATGACAAAACAGGGGGAGAAGAAGGAATGGCAACTCACATCAACCCAGCTGTTGTAACGAGTTTTCCTTTGCTCGCTGCGTGACAGAGTATGGAATTGCATGTGGCAAAATTTGACTTTTTGTGAATGTAGGCTTATTAAGAAAAGCCAGGCAGATCTAATTTGTTTTGATAGAAAAGGATTTTTATCATATTATTTTGTCTCACTAGACTATAGCCAGGCGAATTGATAAAATTAGAAAATCTATCGAAAGAGATTGACTTTTTTTTATAAGAAAAATTAAAGCTAGACAATTATACGAAGCGGTGAATAGTACCTACGTGAAATCGACTTTAGGGATGACCTTGTAAACTTAATAGAAGACCTCTCAAAATTTATATTTTATGGTATCACTGCACGAGAGAGAAGAACCCAGAATATCGTGGCGCCGAATGATAGAAAGTGAAATGTCAAATATCGAAACGAACTGGCTCAGCGTAAGACGACAGCAAACATCATATTTTCTCCTTATGTGGTAAAAGTTGAAGCACTAAAAAAGACTTCAGATGGCATTCTGGATATCCATTTAAAAATACTGATTTTGCTCGATGAACAATGTATCTGAAGTGCTCCTCCACACATTTTACGTTTGAATGGCTTTGTTTAGTCTAGATTTGATGATAAGCAAGAGTGAGCGCACTTGGTATGACCAAACTAGATACCGATATCGATGTTATAAGCTTGGACATCGACTGTTGTACTAGAAGTTCTACTTTCTAACTCTGAAAATTGGCTCATAAGCAGAACTAACACTATATAATTCTGAACGAAATAATACCTTATTGATCAGCGTGTAGTTTGCTCTGACTTTGGAAATGTTATACAATACATGCTATAACGGAGAAAATAATTTTAGAAAAAATTTCCAGAACTTTATCTGATTAAACTAAATCAAGCTATACTATTTTAAAAACCTCTGCCTTTAGTTGTGGCTGTTATCTTTGTTGTATTGTTTCAGCCTAATTTAGGTATCAACTCATATTGCTTTTTGTTTCATGGTTCTCTTTAATGTCACTTGAATTTACAAATCTAAATATTTTTAGTTACCGCTACGCAATTCTTATTTTTAAATTGAGCAATTATAAAAACCCAATTGAATTTCATACTCCTTTTGTAAGACGACAGCAATATTGGTAAAAGTTGAAGCACTAAAAAAGACTTCAGATGGCGTCCATATTGATTGTTGAACATAAAAATATCTCATTCTGAATGACTCGTAAGCCGGAATTTGACTTTAATGATTTAAGAGAGATGTTTAACGAAACGGCATTTGGAATTTTTTAGCTAATGCTAGCTCTAAGTCCATAAAATGCATTCTAAATAAAAAAATTCTTTCGATTTTGTCACATATATGTGCATTTCCAACAAAAATATCCTATTAGCCGGCCACATTTTTAATTTTATTTTTTTTTTTGGAGCACACTCTTCAACTATGGTTTTTCTTGAAGCTAAGACTATCTTGAATTTATATTCAAGGTGGAACAATTAAAATTCAAGATACTTTTTTTTTATATGTAACTTTATATCAAACTTTTCATGTTTTTTTACCTTAAATGCAATTTTAACTATGTCTTCTTTTGAATTTCAATTGTTCCTCCTTGAATATTAATTCAAGAACTTTAAGAAAAATCATGTTTGAAGGGTGTGCTCAAAAAAAAAAAAAATAGAAACCATGGCTGGACTAAGGTGCCAATTTCGATATTTTTTTAAATCTTTAAAAATACATATTTATATGAATCATATGCAGTACCTTTTTGTCAGTTGGAAGTGCGTCATCCCAATATTGATCAATGATTTGTTCAATTTTAATCACTTTTACATAATCGCTGTTATCATTTTTAAATGCTAAATACTCAACCCGACAACCAACTTCTAATTCATTGGCAATGGGCA